>CM060940.1:807467890-808067890 GCA_030765085.1 Allium cepa | reverse complement strand
ATACATCATAACTCGAGCGTACGACCTCGGATTGACTTGAAATTTGAAATGCAGACTTCTATGATCTTTCTTGTCGTGTCCTATCAATTGCGGCCCGTTCCGGACTCGGACAAAATTCATTGATATCCATGGTTATCCTGCAATGCTTGGTTGATATTCATGAATAGTAATAATTGACTTTCAGTAAACTTATGGATATCTCAGCTTTGCCAAAAGTTGGGATAACAGCATTCTTTCCGATGGTTTTTTCTGAAGACTGCCATCGACTTCTGATGGTTTTGAGCCGTCGGAAATGATGATGTATCTTGTAGTGATTCCATGCTTGGTTGACAGCTACTCAATTGTACCTTTTTAACTGTTTGAGAAATTGGTGTATTTAAGTTTGATAAATGATGTGGTAGATCCAATTAGTTTTTAATACTGTTATTGTACTAAAAAAAATTATTGTAGCTTAGCACACACACACACCTATGAGTGAGTGCAATTTAGCTTATTAGACTTACACTATTTTTTGCACTTTCTACTTAAACATTGTGTACGTTTTCCACCTTATTTTGATTTTCCAAACTATGGCGACATAAATAACAATACAAATGTGACAACATACACCAATCACCGCATTGATAATACAATCCAAACAATGAACACTACATCCACTCGTGTGCGATCTATATATTACCAACTATAAAGTGTTAATATTCTAAGGAACCACGTGTTCTACATCTTGCGGTTGTGAGAAGAAAAAGGAGAAAAAAATATCTGAAATGAGTAATCATGTTCTTTGACTGCCATTGTTGCAGTGCTGCTCTGAACTGACAAAAAGGATAGACTTTATTGTTTGTTGTATCATGTGGTCGATAAATCGGAATATCATATTTTGTAAGTAGGATGTTTGTCTCTATGTGATTATGGGTTGACAATGTGCAATCTATCTTTGTTCTGAAATTATTATTTTTATTGTCTAATTGGGTAATGCACTACTAGAATACTTTAAAATGGAGACGAACCATGGAGTTGGCTCCGTCTCCATTATGGAGTCGGCTGAGGAAGGCCAAAATTCTATTAAATTTTGCGTCGGCTGGGGACGGCCTGCAACGGCCCGAGTCGGCTAGCGTTGGCTGTTTAATTATTTTCCCAATCTAATTCTTATATACACCTATTTCGTTTGAAAAAACAAAAAACACTACTAACATGGCCAAAAAAATGAAATTGACATGTATGATTATTAATATTCACCCAATGACGGGTCGTGATAGGTTAAATTGGTATTTTCGATAATATATGTTCGTGTAATTCGAAAAGTTATCGCTGTTGAAAATCTAACTCGCATGACAGTTCGATGCTACTTTTAGTCGATCCATTATACAAATTCGATAAAGGTGGTTATATGTAACATTTTAAAGAATGAAAATAATTTTTTAAACTATTGGGTAATCAATTATGAATTTTTAAATGTATTTGGGATAATAAAATTATATAAAATAAAATATGCGGCGTAAAATTAAATTCCTTGGATCTTATGTCGATTAAAGGTATTTTGGACATGTTTCAAGAATATGGTTTAAAAATAAATGAATCTAAGGTATCGATCTTGAATTTCAAATTTATGGCCGTTCGTGGATTTTCGGACAAAAAACCCTACGTTCGTAGGCGAACGACCTTCATACGAGATCAAATTTGAACCAGCGATGCTTCGCAGTGTTTTAATCGAATCTGTACGGTTGGATTCGCAAAAAAAATAATCGAAAATAAATTATCAAAGAAATATTTTCGATGATATTTTTTGATAATTATCAAAGACATATTTCTTTGATAATTTTATTTACAATGATTTTTTTTACGAATCCGACTGTACGGATTCGATTAAAACACTACGAAGCATCGTTGGTTCAAATTTGGTCTCATTTGAAGGTTGTTCGCCTTCCAACAAAGGGTTTTTGTCCAAAAGTTCACGAATGGCCATAAATTTGAAATTCAAGATCGACACCTCAGATTCGTTTATTTTTAAACCATATTTTGGAAACATGTCCGAAATACCTTAGATCGAAATAAGATCCAAAGAATTTATTTTTACGCCGCATATTTTATTTTATATAATTTTATTATACCAAATACATTTAAAAATTCATAATTGATTAACCAACAGTTTAAAAAATTATTTTAATTCTTTAAAATGTTATATATAACCACCTTTATCGAATTTATATAACGGATCGACTAAAAGTAGCACGTATTGTCGTGCGAGTTAGATTTTCAACAACGATAACTTTTTGAATTATACGAACATATATCATCATAAATACCAATTTAACCTATCAGGACCTGTCATAATTGGGTCAATAATAATAATAAATGTCATTTTTTTATTATAGTAGTGGTTTTTATTTTTTTAAACGAAATAGGTGTAAAAAAGAATTTAAAAATATATATATACGGCCGACCCCAGGCGACTCAAGCCGTCACTAAACGGGCCGACGCCAGCCGACGCCATATCGAGTATACAGGTTTCTGCCGAGTCCTTCTTCCTCACTTCCTTTGCTTACTAAAAAAACGATTTTTTTTCTTCCCCATCACTGATTCCGACCATGTCCAGCCGTCACCCTCCGTCGTCGTCGCCATAGAAGCCTAGAACTCGTCGGAACTCGTCGGAATCTCCTCTTCTGCTTGAATTTGGTAATTTTCTACACCTTAATTTCGAATAAATTGTTTAATTAGGTTTAAATGTACATTATTGTGATGATAATTGGGTGTAGGTATTGCAATTTAGTGTATTATGTTATTTTTAGTATGAAATCGTTGAATTCAAAAGTGTGAATTGAGAATAATTAGGTGTTGGTATTTAGAATTTGAAAGTGTGAAAGTGTGAATTGAGAATTGGGAATTTGAAAGTGTGAATTTGAATTTTATTCCCGATCGATCCTTTATATTTTATATTTGGATTGAGTGAGGACGACTTGGTCGTCGAGTGAAGCGACTATTTGGATGTTTATTGCTTTATATGCAGTAAACATCTTAATATAAATGATTTAAAGAAAATAATTTATAAATAAAATTCTTACTTATTTTAGTCTATCTCTAATTAATATAAATAATTTAAACGAAAATAAAACTGCAACAAAGCCTTTAGTCCCAAAAGGCTTTGGTAGATTAGAAAATACGATAATAATCACATAAAACTTCAGATGCAACTATATGCGTATAGGAATAGAAAAGAAACGCTGTCGAAATTTTTAATATATATATGTTTTTAAATTAGGAAAAATATTCAACTATCTTCTAGACCGTACCTATATGTATGAAAGTCGAATAGGAACGTAAGGTTCAACGAAAAAACATTTTAAGGATGGTATATATGAATTTGTTAAATTCGCTAAAGCTAATAATGAAGAAGGCGTCACACATATTCGTTGTCCGTGTCGTAAATGTCGACATTTGCATCGGGAACCGGATTTATTTATTGTACATTTGTGTAAATCCAGTTTTGTGTCAAACTATTATTTCTGGGATCGTCATGGAGAAAAAATTGACGCATCTAATTCTATAGTGCCTGAGGCTGAGGTGAATTACATTAATGTTACGACGAATCCAATAGTAGATATGGTGGAAGATGTAGCACGGTCAATGTTCCCTACTGTTCAAGTTAATGATGTAAATGTCGAAGAAGAACCGACCGAGGGGTTGAAAAGAATTTATGATTTACCGAATTCTACGAAAAGAACATTGTGTGTGGAAAGGAATTTTCAGCTACTGCCGAATACATTACTATGAAATCAAAATTTAATTTTACAAAAGCTGGATTTACAGCAGTTGTATAAGCTGCAAAAGACATATGACACCCGGTAATCTGATGTGCAATAGTCATTATAAAGTGAAAAAACTAATGTCTGCTTTCGGTTTGCCCTACCAGAAGATAGATACATGTATAAATGGTTGTATGTTGTATTGGAAGGATGACATTAATCTTAAGAAATGAAGAATATGTAATGAGGAAAGATACAAACCAAGAAAAAAAATGAAGTTCCATATAAGAGAATGCGTTATTTACCCATCACTCCCAGACTTCAAAGGTTATATGCGTCGTCTGTGACAACATCACATATGAGATGGCACGGTGTGAGGACACAGAAAGTAGGGACTTTGATACATCCATCGGACGAAGAAGCATGAAAACATTTCGATAAGACTTATCATGCGTTTTCCCCAGAGAGTCGTAATGTGAGACTTGGTTTATGTACAGATGGATTTTCACCATTCTCTCAATTTGGTAGTAAATATTCATCTTGGCCTAATATTGTTACATCTTATAATTTATCTTCATGGATGTGTATGAAAACTCCATATATGTTTCTTACGATTGTCATCCCTGATCCTGATGATTCGACACAAGAAATCGATGTTTATCTACAGCCATTGATCGAAGAGTTGAAAATATTATGGTATGAAGGGGTGGATACATACGAAGTGTCAAAAAAAAGAATTTTCTTATGTTTGAATCTTTGTTATGGACTAATGGCGATTTTTCGGCTTACGCAATGCTTTCAGGTTGGAGTATGGTCGGTCGTCTGGCTTGTCCTTACTGCATGGAAGATACATGGGCATTTTCATTACCGCATGGAAGGAAAATTTCATGGTTTGGTTGTCGTCGATGTTTTCTTCATGTTAATCATACTTTTAGAAGAGATAAGAAATTTTTTGTAGTAAATAGAGTAGAGAACAAACAACGACCAATGACTTTATCAGGTGAAGAATTATATGAACTAGTTAAAGAATATTCGAAGATACATGAAATTGGAGTACAGACTGAAATTCCAAGTAAATCGAACTGGCATAATTGGTGTAAACAAAGTATATTTTGAAAGTTATGTTATTGGAAGCATCTCTTACTACGACATAATATTGATGTGATGCACAACGGAAAAAACATGTTTGATAATGCATTTAATACAGTTTTGAATGTCAAGGGTAAAACTAAGAACGATCTCAATTCAAGACGTGATATAGAACAATATTTTAAACGTCCCGAACTTCGTATAAACCCTAATGACAGTAAAAAACCCAAAGCATGCTATGAGCTAGACATCAATCAAGTAAAACTTGTGTTGAAGTGGATTGAAGGGCTAAGATGTCCTGATGGAATTTTTTCAAATCTCTGTAGATGTGTTGACTTAAAAAAACAATAAATTGAGTGGGATGAAAAGTCACGATTGCTATATCATGATGGAAAATTTATTACCCGTCGTTTTCAAAGAACTATTGGCCGTAAAAGTGTGGAGTGCTATAACAGAATTAAGTCTGTTTTATAAAGAGCTTTGTTCGGCCACGTTAAAAGTTGAGCATATTCGTAAACTCGAAAATGACATCCCTATACTGCTCTGCAAACTTGAGAAAATATTTCCTCCAAGATTATTTAATGTAATGGAGCATTTACCTGTTCATCTTCCATATGAAGCACTTCTTCGTGGTCCTATGTAATATGGATGTATGTATCCATTTGAGAGGTAATTTTGAATATTTGAAATAATAATTTAAATTCGAATTTGATGTAAGTAAATTTTAATCGAATAAATTTTGTAATAGGTACTTGAATCATCTCAAGAAAAAAGTTAGACAAAAAGCACGAGTTGAAGGTTCGATTTGCAAATCATATATCGAACAAGAAGCTTCATTCTTTTTCTCTCACTACTTCAGTTACCAAGTGAACTTATCATTTGCAAGTGTTTCGCGTAATGATGAAGCCGTTGAACAACATTGTTCTGAATCAATGTTTTCTATTTTTAGACAGAATGGCCGAGCCGTTGGATAATGTGTGGAAATATGGTTAGATGATAGAGATTACCATATAGCACAGATATACGTTCTTCTTAATTGTGCTGAAGTTGCACCATTTATTAGGTAAATATTGAATGATAATTCTCGATAATAGTACATATTTGCATTATTTACGAGTTATCCAATTTAAGTTGATTTTGCACTTAATATACATATACATATATTTGCAGTATTTACGAATCAGAACGTCCACTTGGCGATCTCAGCAAAGAATTTACTAACTGGTTTATGAAATACTTTTATGATCAAAGAAATTGTGTCGGTGATGAAGGATTGAAACCTCTTGCTCTAGGACCAAAAAGAATGTCAACACTTATCAGATATTCTTCGTGAATGGATTTAAATTCAACACCAAGGAATACGGTGCTAAAAAATGACTTATAATAGCGGTGTATTTGTCAAATGGACTAATGATCTACATGAACATATAAAAGATTTTTACGGCGTCTTAACACAGGTTTTGGATTGAATATTCTGTCCAATCTGCAGAAAAAGTATTTTTATTCAGATGCAGTTTGTTTAGCAATGTTCCGGGCTCTGGTATCAACACGCACAAAGACTATAAACTTATTGAAATAAACCATAAATCACGTTACTCAAAGTATTATCCTTTCATGTTAGCCAAACAAGCATTACAGGTTTATTTTGCACCGTATCCATCACTAAAATGAGACAAAGCAGACTGGTCGGCTGTTTTAAAACAAAGACAAGATTTACACTTGACGGAAATAATATTCTAGACGAAGCGGCTAATCAAGCAGATCTTGAGCCAAATAATGAATTAATAATAAATGATGATCATGCTAATATAGGGCCTTTGAACGATGAATCAAATATTCTAATAGAAGCATTTGAGACTTTAGAGGGAA
This sequence comes from Allium cepa, assembly GCA_030765085.1. NCBI lineage: Eukaryota > Viridiplantae > Streptophyta > Magnoliopsida > Asparagales > Amaryllidaceae > Allium > Allium cepa. Next base: position 808,061,192 of record CM060940.1, on the reverse strand, counting down.
ATGACGATATAAAGTGCGAGATCGAGTCAGAATCAGAAAACGACGAAGATTGATCATTAATTAGTGATAATGTAATGTATATAAGATGGAAATTTGTGTCGTTTGTGGTATTATATCAATTCTAAAACCTGTGTTAATGTAATGGAAATTCGTATCGTTTGTTGTATTATTCTTTTATTATTCTGTTGTGAGCTATATGTATGTGATTATTAATCATGAATGTTTTCTAATTATGAAATGATATTATGAATTTTTTTAATTATATGAAATGATATATACATACATATATATATATATATGCGTGTTTCTAGCAGATATTATGTCACACAGCAGGCGGTCCCAAGGTTCATGAAGCCCTGCTCTTGGCAGGGTAGTAGTGGTACAGCCGATAATCGCCAAAGAACATACTTAGTACCAAAGACCGATGGAGGGTAAGTTTCTAATTTAATGCAACTTCATTATATTATTTAGTGCATGCTACTAGTATATTTATGATTTATTAACTAACAATATGAAAATGTATTCAGGGGTTTCGATTTACAGCCGTTCGAGCCCATTCTAGCTGTGTCTCGCAATAGCTACCGTAGTAGGATGACGGACTTGTGGGAGCATTGGGATAGGCTCTCACTTTACATCAGAGATGCCATATGGGTTGACCTCCAAGTAAGTATAAAATTCTAATTAATTTGAGATTGGCATATTTGATCTTTGAAAATTAATACACAGTTTATATAATTCATTTAAATTTCGACATGTAGGTGTCCTTTATTGTGGATCCCGAAGATCTCGGGATGTTCAGGATGCACTGGGAGAGGAAGATGAGAAAAAACTATAGAGGTACGCTCTCCAAGATGAAAGAGGACGGTAAAAAGCCAAACTGGATGAGTGAAAATTTGTATGCGCGGTTTATGCAATATTGGGAAAGCGAAGACGCGAAGGTAAATTTTCTACTTTCATATGTCTGTAATTATAATTCGTTTAAATGTTTATATAATAGTTAAATCATACAGGCGGTAGCATCGAGGAACTCTGCAAACAGGCTTAGGAATCCTACAACATACCGCGGTGGATCCAAGTCTTTTCAGCAATATAGAGAAGAAATGGTAAATATAAAAATTGTTACTTGTAATTTACTTATAACATTGTTTAATTATATATATGTATATATGTGTATATATATATACATTCTTTAATCATATCTAATTTCAGACAAGGGAGAGAGGTGGCATTGCACCGTCTCATTTGGACGTCTTCATCCGAACACACGCCGTCGAGCATACAGATGAAGATGGCGTGGTAACATATGAATGGTCGGACGTCAAATCAGCGAACATCCGGGTATAAAGATTATAAATTTTTTCTCTTATTTAACAATACATTAAACTGAATATTCATCTTCTCAAAACTATATTTCTAAACACATGAGAGATGCGTTCAGAAGATTGCTCGCGTGCTTGCAGAGTCTGGCAGGGAGCAGTTGACCGTTGAGGAGACAGACAGGATATTCGTTCGTATTTCCGACCCACCAACCAGAAATAGACAGTATGAATATGACAATCAAGCAGTAATATTTATTGAATGTAATTAATTCATTAACCAATTTATAAATTTTATTGAATATTACATACAAACTATAACTATGAATTTATTAATACACAGGTCGCGATGCAAGCCGCTTACAATAAACAACAGGCCGAAAAAACAATAGCGGCCCTGCAAGCACAGGTCGCCGAGTTGAACGATTGGAGAAAGACTGGATTGAAGCAGCAACTAGATGAGGCGATTGCTGCTTACTTGGCAGAGCACGGGACAAATGTGCCGCCATTACATGGATCTGATGCTGCTGGTGATTGGGCGAGTGGTAGTAAGTTTTTATATATGTTTTCTGATGAACTTTGAAATATTTAATGAATTTTGGTTGCATTTTGTAAATATTATGAATATTTGTGATGATAAATGTTTGAAGATGTATATTGATGTTTTGTGGTTATTAGTTGGGTGTATATGTGATGCATATTGTTGTTTGGTGAAGTATATATGAGGAATATATACGATTCTGTGGATGGAAGGTGGAAATGACTGCTGGAAATGCAGAAAGTTTTATCCAGATTAGCGTTGGCTGGAGTCGGGTAGGGACGGCCTATTGGTATTTTATTTTTTTACACGTGGACAACGTTTAGCGTCAGCCGGAGTCGGCCAGCGGAGGCAAACTTGGAGACGGACCCGTTCCCATTGCCGTCACAATTTCACTTGACGACGAGTTATTTAACGTCGGCATTTAACGTCGGCTAGAATCGGACGGAGTCGGCTTGAGGCGGCTAAATGCCGACGCTAAACAGTCTTCTCCTTGTAGTGATGGTGGTTACCTTAAACCGTTCAATATCAAATCATAATCACATGTTTTAAACTAATGTAAATAGGTTGCGAACTGGAATATAATTGAATTTTTATACTCTCACCGTTGACTCCCTTTTTGTTTCTTCACTGAAAGCAACCACATAGTAAGCTCATGTGTGGTAAAGTTTGTCGGTGGTTGATAGAACTGCAAACGACTGTTATAATTAGGTTTATATCCTTTTTCTAATATAGAGCGCATATGTTGTTAAATAATACAAAATAGCCACAACTGGATGTTAAGCAATATCATTAACGTGCTTTGACTACACACACATTTCCTGGTCCACACAGAATGTCTGCTAACACTACTTCCTTACCAAGACTTCCCTTTTTATAGCTTCGACTTAACTCTTTTTAATATATATATATATATATATCAGTTAATCTGAATTCATGTTTTCCTGCATAACGGTTTCCTATGCCAATTTTGCAGATATTTTTTTACTTGCTGAGTCAAAGGTAACAACGATAATGAGAGCGGTACTGCCGTTCAGGATCGAGACTGTCGTCGTTTGGTAAGAACAACTCAATGCAGATAATAATTATTTCCCTGCATCTGACTGTTTTATAAGTAGTTTTATGGGTTAAAAAATTGTCTAAACATGTTGATAGAATTATGTTTCTAAAATTTTAATCAGGGACTTTGACATCACTACTGTATGGTGATTGTTGGATTTATTTGTACAGTCAGCATGCACATCGTAAGTTTAATGCATTTCTGCATGGCCCATGCAACATCTATACGATGCTCCCTTATTTATCATTGCTCCGATTACGTAATGTATTATTAACCTTTACATTTTTCATGGTGTATCTGTTGAAAATAAATTTTTTTGGTTTTACTTGATTACTTTGAAAAATAAATTATTCTGAATATGTAAGAAAATTTGATCGTTTTGTAAGAAAATTTATGTGGTACATTAATGGACCGTTTCCTTTCTCATTATGTGGTACATTAATGGACCGTTTTTTTTCTCAAACGTTTTCTTCCTCATTATGTGGTCAATAGAATCTAAAAGGTTTTTCCTATTAATATGCTAAAATAGAATCCTTGTTGTGGATTACTTGAAAGAATGACAAATGTTTATGAAAAAAAAAAAAAAACATTAATGTTTATCTCTTTTTTCTCTTGTTTTATTTTACGCTTCCGTGCTTAAATTCCTTATTTCCTCTGGTCTGTTGCATGCAGTCCCGTCCACAGGCGGCTGCTGCTTGCACAATAACGCATGAAATATTAATGTTTATCATTCTTTCATGAGTATGGTTCTACTGTCTACCCACAGGAGGCGCTAAACCTATCTTCTTATTATGACATGTGTTTTATTCTAATAAACAAGCCTACATTTCTTTTATGTCTGAAGTTGCAATGCCCTCAAACCTTTTGATGTTCCAACTTTTGGTGGAGAGAAATATTTCATCACTTTTATCGATGATTTTTCGCGTTATTGCTTTCTTTATCTGTTGCATGAAAAATCTCAGTCAGTGGACGATGTAGAAGTGTTCATTACTGAAGTCGAAAGACAATTAGAAAGAAAAGTAAAAATCATTAGGTCAGATAGGGGTGGTGAATTCTATGGAAGGTATGATGAAACGGGACAACATCCTGTACCTTTTGCTAGACTTCTTCAAAAACTCGAAATTGTTGCACAATTACACAACGCCTGGATCTTCATGGCAGAATGGTATAGCTGAAAGGCGAAATAGTACAAGAATTGTTGAAACCGGCAATGCCAAATTCTATGAGAATGGTGAAATCAGTGGGAGTACAAAACAATAAGAAGTGGTCATTCATGAAATAAGGGTACCCATTATCTTACCCTCTATTTTGAAAGATATTGGGAATCATCCCATTGTTGAACTTGTTCACAATGAGAAAAACCCAATAAATGATCAACAACTCCATAATGAAATTATCACCAATCATAATGTTGATGAAGTACCACAGGAACTAGCATTAAGAAGATCTCAAAGACAAAAAAGATCAGCTATTCCTGATGATTATATACTTTATCTAATAGAATCTGAAGGAATAACATGCTCACCTATAGAAAATCAAGTTACCTACAGGTAACTGGTTATTCTGATTCAGACCTTGCTGGATGTCCTGACACTAGGATATGCACTCTTGGCTATGTGTACCTCTTATGTGGAGGTGCAATATCATGGAGAAGCCAGAAATCTGAGATGCTTTACGGATCCACCATGATGGCTGAATACGTAGCATGTTATGAGGCTTCAATTCAGGGAACATGGCTGCGTAATTTTGTCTCACAATTTGACACTTTAAGTTTTATCTCTAAGCCACTAACTGTTTACCGCGACAATGAAGCTGCAACTTTTTTCTCCAAGCATGATAGGATAACCAAAGGTTCCAAACACATGGACCTTAAATACCTACTACTGAAGCAAGATGTTAAACTAAAGAAAATTATTGTTAAATCTGTTATCCCATTTTTTGGTCAAAACTAGAATATCAACAAACTGGCAAGGAATGATGGATGTCGGGATTGAAAATCGATTGGAAGCGAGGCAAGAGTTCGTTCGGTATTCGAACTCCCCCTGGTTCATTCGGCATTCTCGGATCCGAAGGCTCATTCGGCATTCTCGAATATGAAGGGATCATTCGGCATTCTCGAATATGAAGGGATCATTCGGCATTCTATAAGCTCCATTCGGTAGTATCCTCACCGAACCACCACCTCTCCACGCCACTGCCGAATTACCCCTGCCTCCATTCCACTGCCGAATCACCCTTGTCTCCACTACCTACCGAACCAACCATACCGAACCAGCTGCCGGACTAAATACTGCCGAACCAACCTCCTCTACCTACCATACTACCGAACCAACCACCGGTCCAGCTCCATCTCCACGCTACCACCGGTCCAACCTACCACCGAACCCCTATCTCCACTACCTGCCGAATCACCCATGTTACCACTCACCGCCGAACCAAGACGCTGCCGAACCAGAATGCTGCAAGGCCAGATTGCATCAGCCCAAGCCCACCAGCAGCTATATACATCCAAGACCTCCGCCCCCAGCCTCACTCTATAAATAAAGGGGCAGGGGTACAACAATGAAAAGAAGTTTGAGAGCTCAAACCTGGAAGGAACTTTCAAACAACTTTCATACACTTGTACTACAAGCTTTGTACTCGTAATCGGATTGGAAAAGGAGAATAACATATAAAGTGGACGTAGGCACATTTTGGCCGAACCACTATAAATCTGTGTGTCTTTTACAATTCAGTCCCTGCTTTTTACGTATTTGCATAAACCACCTAAATCATTACGAACAACATAAAATCAACTAAATCATACAACTTGGAGTTGTTTGCCCATCTTTTGTGCAAACGTATTTGGGTTATTTGCTGAGATCTGTGATTTGTGTTTGAATATCGCTGATTTATATTCATACACTGGTGCTTTTACGGTATTGGGTGTTTGTGTTCATTTTTTACGCAAACATTTTGGTGCTTTCACTGAGAAGGACCAGCACCCGCTACATCGGATAGAAGTTTGGATTTGGAAGACAATGACTAGGCAAAACAGTAGAAGGCTAAGGGCTGAGAGAAGCCAACAAGGAGGAAGTCAACAAGCATCCTCCGGAGGTGAGGAAGGACCGGCTTCGATCTACATAACCCGGGATGAAATGGAAGCCATAACAAATTCACTGCAAGAGAGGTTGTTGAAAAGTCAACAGGAAATGATGCAAACTTTCTTGGAGCAAATGAGAGCTGCAGGGATGCAGAACTTAGGAACAGCTACAACGGCTGTGGATGCAGGACAAGAAGCTAGGGTTACGGAACCCAATGAAGGACAGGATACGGAGCCAGGTGGCAATCAACAAGGGCTTGGGGGCAGGCCCACAGGATTCAACACAGGAGAACCTTTGGAAGGAGTTCAACAGGCTAGAACCAACGTTGCTACTAACGAGCTACACGAAGAGTATGTACCGGAGTTCCCTCGGGGGCAACCTCCGACAGACAACGGTGGATTGGTAGATATAATCAGGAAGACCCTACGGATCACTTGATGAGACACACCAGACACATGGAGGTGCTGGGGGCATCAGAGGAGGTGATGGCCCGATGCTTCCATTTGTACTTGACGGACTTAGCTGCGATGTGGTTCAGGCAGCTGGAAGAAGGATCTATCAGGACTTGGAGGGAATTGGTGGAAAGGTTTTTGGGATAGTTTCGGGTTCATGTCAAGAGACCGAAGAACGTGATGACATTGACATCGGTAAGGCAAAGGATGGATGAATCGCTTAGAGCTTTTCTAACTCGATTCAGTGCCGCAGTTGCTTCGGTGGATCGGCCCGATCCATCGATGGTTTTAATGGCAGCAGTATCAGGAGTCAGGGAGAACTCGGATTTCAAGGTATCTCTGATACGAGATCCCCCACGGAATCTCGACGAATTCTTTCATGAGGCAGAAAGGTTCCTTCGACAAGAAGATGCGAGTACGGATTTAAAATTGAAAAAGGTTAATGCAGTTGAGGTGGGAGGACCATCCAGCAATGGTTCGGATAAAGACAAAGGAAAAAGGAAGTTGGACGGTGATTCTGGAAATGCGAGGAAGCAATGGAAGGATCCAAAGTTTTCCACATACACAGGATTGAACGAGACACTGGAGCGGATATACCTGGATGCTCGAAATCGCCTTCACTACCGGAGGCCGGCTAGGAGAGAACCAACAGAACGGGAAAGGACATCGGGAAGGCACTGTCTCTTTCATGATTTGGATGGACACGACACCAACAGCTGCAGGCACTTAAAGGACATAATTGAGGAGCATGTGAGGAATGGACAGCTGCCACAATATGTTGGACCTCGGAATGCAACAGCGAGGCAGGAGCAACCGCCGCCTGCCTCAAGCTACGATGGTGGGAGGCCCAGGAATGATGGTCGGTTGATCGTCCCTTGACCAGGTTAATATGAAATAAGTAGCAAACTATTGGCAAGCAACCAAGTCATTTACACATGTACGGGGACGGAGATGGCCCCTAGGCATGCTCTGAATGATAATAAGCTGCGATGCTATGGTTTGTGAAATTTATCTTTTGCTTTTGGATTGGACACTGCTTTTCTTTTTGGTTTTTGGTTTTGGAGCTTGGATTGAGCTCCTGGTTTTTCTCGCCTTTTGATTTGGATTTTCCTCTGGACGATTATTTTCAACTTTGGATGCTGATTTGGATTTCTAGTTTTCTGGTTTTGGATTTGGATTTTGAATTTGGATTCTGGATTTGGATTTTCGGATTTGGATTCTGGATTTGGATTTTGGATTTGGATTTGGATTTGGATTTTGGATTGGATTTTGATTGGATTTTTATCTGATTTTTGATAAACGGTCGTCGGGTATGGATTATGCCTGGCAAGGGGTGAGTCGCTTTGCCCGAACGTGGTAAATTGACTCATTCAGGTCGTCGAGTATGGACTATGCTCGGCAAGGGTCCGGAGTGACCAGGATTCGGCCTAGGACTTAGGCCCTATATTATCAATTGTTATTTTCAGGTCGTCGAGTATGGACTATGCTCGGCAAGGGTCCGGAGAGACCAGGATTCGGCTTAGGACTTAAGCCATGGCATTGTACAGTGCCCAGGGACAATGGGCCAAGGTCGTCAAGTGTGGATTACGCTTGGCAAGAACTCGGAGAGGTTAGCTCAACGTCCAGGGACACTGGACCAAGATCGTCAAGTATGAATTGCGCTTGGCAAGAACCCGGAGAGGTTAGCTCAACATCCAGGGACACTGGACCAAGGTCGTCAAGTGTGGATTACGCTTGGCAAGAACTCGGAGAGGTTAGCTCAACGTCCAGGGACACTGGACCAAGATCGTCAAGTATGAATTGCGCTTGGCAAGAACCCGGAGAGGTTAGCTCAACATCCAGGGACACTGGACCAAGGTCGTCATGTGTGGATTACGCTCGACAAGAACACGAGGAGGCTAGCTTAACGTCTAGGGACACTGGATCACGACCGTCAGGTGTGGATTGCGCTTGGCAAGAGCCTGGAGAGGTTATGGATTTGGATATCGACCCAGAGAGGTCCTGGATTCGGTTATTGGCTATTGGATAAGGATGGTCTGGGGCTCGGTTGTCGAGTTCGGATGGACATGGAATTGGCTCAAGCTTTGGTTATTGGATTTGGAATTGGATATCGACTCGGAGCAGTCAAGGATGATCTACTCTGCCGATATGGCTATGGACCTTGGATATTGGATTCGGAACTATTCAAAACACGCCTTGTTATCACAAGGCATGTTTTGGGGGGCAAAGTGTTATCCCATTTTTTGGTCAAAACTAGAATATCAACAAACTGGCAAGGAATGATGGATGTCGGGATTGAAAATCGATTGGAAGCGAGGCAAGAGTTCGTTCGGTATTCGAACTCCCCCTGGTTCATTCGGCATTCTCGGATCCGAAGGCTCATTCGGCATTCTCGAATATGAAGGGATCATTCGGCATTCTATAAGCTCCATTCGGTAGTACCCTCACCGAACCACCACCTCTCCACGCCACTGCCGAATCACCCCTGCCTCCATTCCACTGCCGAATCACCCTTGTCTCCACTACCTACCGAACCAACCATACCGAACCAGCTGCCGGACTAAATACTGCCGAACCAACCTCCTCTACCTACCATACTACCGAACCAACCACCGGTCCAGCTCCATCTCCACGCTACCACGGGTCCAACCTACCACCGAACCCCTATCTCCACTACCTGCCGAATCACCCATGTTACCACTCACCGCCGAACCAAGACGCTGCCGAACCAGAATGCTGCAAGGCCAGATTGCATCAGCCCAAGCCCACCAGCAGCTATATACATCCAAGACCTCCGCCCCCAGCCTCACTCTATAAATAAAGGGGCAGAGGTACAACAATGAAAAGAAGTTTGAGAGCTCAAACCTGGAAGGAACTTTCAAACAACTTTCATACACTTGTACTACAAGCTTTGTACTCGTAATCGGATTGGAAAAGGAGAATAACATATAAAGTGGACGTAGGCACATTTTGGCCGAACCACTATAAATCTGTGTGTCTTTTACAGTTCAGTCCCTGCTTTTTACGTATTTGCATAAACCACCTAAATCATCACGAACAACATAAAATCAACTAAATCATACAACTTGGAGTTGTTTGCCCATCTTTTGTGCAAACGTATTTGGGTTATTTGCTGAGATCTGTGATTTGTGTTTGAATATCGCTGATTTATATTCATACACTGGTGCTTTCACGGTATTGGGTGTTTGTGTCCATTTTTTACGCAAACAGAATTAATAAGTACAGACTTACAAGTGGCAGACATATTCACGAAAGGACTACCTCCAAAGACCTTTCAGAGACATACTGATAGCATGGGTCTTGCAGATAGTTTCTAATTATCTTCTTATTATGCCATTTATTTTGTACTTATCTAGACATAAAAATTATTGAGCTCTTAATAATTTGGACATCTTTTATTTCTGTTTTATAATGTGTACACATTTATATTTAGATAAATGATAACAGAAATAGTCTTTTGCTTCAAGACATTATGTGACCATTAAGTTATGCTCATCTACGTTCTAGCTATGAAAGTTGTCAATGTCATAGTACATGGAAGTAAGCATGTTGCAAAATAACGTGTACACGTCATGACTTCCATTGACCACTAGATTAGTCAAGACACTTATGATAACCGACTAAAGAAAAACTTAGCATATCATGCGCGCCTTATGACCTTAATACGAAAACATTAATAGATTTTACTATTGACCAAGTGGGAGACTATAAGGAAATTTGATCGTTTTGTAAGGAAATTTATGTGGTACATTAATGTACCGTTTCCTTCCTCATTATGTGGTACACTAATGTACCGTTTCTTTTCTCAAACGTTTCCTTTCTCATTATGTGGTCAATAGAATCTAAAAGGTTTTTCCTATTAATATGCTAAATAAATAAAACGGTTACAATCTAGAGCGTTAATTTCTCTTATCTTGATCTTGATGGACGATCAAGATTAAGTCTACAAATCTAGAAATTTGGTCATCTCTCTACCTATAAATATTAACCTTTGCCCATCATAAAGGATATACAGAAAACACATAAAGAAATATATAGGAAAAGAGAGAGAAACCATTTTCTTTGTTAATTGAAACAGCATTCGACAACATCCATTGCTGATTCGTATATAAGATGTCTGGAGGTATGATTTATTAATTTTTTACATATGTGATAATCATGTAATTCTAGATCTTAGGGTTTATGTTATTCGCAAGATATAGATTACAGAATAATGTTACTTTCGGTATTAATGAATATGTCAAATCAAGTATTAAAGAAATATATAGAGTTTTCTAATAAAGAATTTGAGAAAAGCGTAGAGAACATATTTTTTAAGAGAATTGAAGAAAACTTTAAAGAGTGATTAGCATCCATAAGATTAAATTCATCTATACCATCCATATTGAAAATGTGCAACTATAAATATAAATGCTTTATTCTTTTGTATTTAAGCAAGAAAAGCAAATGTATGTGTAAACAAACAAAAAGAATAAAAGTGCAAAGAAAATAAAGCTTATTTCCTTCATTACAAATTATTGTCTCAATCTCCATTGGCAAATTAGAAGTTTCTCCCTTCTTTTTCTTCCTATAGAAATTTCCTAATAGTGGTATCGGAGTCATGTTGCTAATTCAGGTTGATAATAAGGAAAAATGTCAACTGGATTGAGTTTCATAAAAATTCCCTTACTCAAAAAAGGGTTTTATGATAATTGGAGAATTCGCATGAAGGCAGTGTTTGAATCACAAGGTGTATGGGATAACGTAGAAAATGAGTATGAAAAATCCATCCATGTCATCACTTTATTCTAAAGTAAAAGAGATAACTTAAAAAGTTTGAAGAAGAAGGATTTACAAGCCCTAATTATCGTTCATCAAAGTTTGGATGATGATATGATCGACAAGGTAGCAAACACGTCTACTAGCAACGAAGCATAGGAGAATTTAGAAAATGCATTCGTGAGAATTGATACAGTGAAGAAAATTTGATTACAAAATATGCGATGTGAGTTTGAATCTTTATTAATGGAATCATCAGAAACAATTGATGATTATTTTTTACGAGTTTTATCAATTGTAAATCAACTGAAAAAATATGGAGAAAAAGTAACCATTTCTAGAATATTTGAGAAAATTTTACAATCTTTTGATTCTACATTTGATGCCATAGTTGTAAAAATTAAAAATCCTGAAGATGTAAAAACTATGAACAATGATCAACTCATGGAAATGCTTCAACCTATGAAGAAATATTAAATAGAAAAGTCGAGAAGGAGCCATTAGATCAAGCTCTTCAAATCAAACTCATGGCGGATAATGGTGCAAAAATAATAGAAGAAGACAATCAAGTTAATAAGGAAGAGGAAAAGAAGAATAGTGAGAAGGATGAAAAGGAAAACCATGAGTTGAGGGAGAAAGATGCGAAGGAAGAGAAAAAGAAAACGAAGAATGATGCAGAGGAGAAAGTTGCATAAGAGCTGCCAAAGATTGAAGAAGCAGTGGAAGAAAAAGTTCAGCAAATGAAAGATAAAAAAGCTACCAAGGATCGTAGAAGTAACCAAAGAGAAAGTCAAAAGGATAAAAGTTGAAGAGCAAACAAAAACTGATGAAATGAAAATGAAGGCTAGCAAGGCAGTAAAAATTGTAAAGGTAGAAAAAGAAATGAAACCGAAGGAGAAAGTGAAAGAGGGAGAGAAACATGTACAAGACGATGAAGAGGGTAGATTCAACAAAGATGATGCAAATAATGTAAAGTGCAAAAGCAAAGGTGAAGAAAATGAAAAGCCATCAATCAAGAAGAAAAAATTCAAGAACTTAAAAAAAAAAAATTAAAGTACATGCAGAAATTTGAAGCAGTGAAAATGGAGAATGATAAAGAAATAAAAAAGGAAAAGATCAAAAAGAAAGTCAAAAAGACCAACGATGAACTTCACGAAGATGTTGGACTGGTCAAAAATTGTAAGAGTGAAATTAAGAAAGGATGGAAAGATAATATATATGACTTGTTCAAGTTTTATGACACTGGACGAAGATGGAAGATAGAATGTTTACTTTTAGAGTATTCTATCATAAGGAAGGAGAACGACATGAATGGAGCACCATAAAGATTCGCGAAGTTGCGTCGAAGTTCTCGGCTATAGGGAACATCGTTAACACAATAACGAAAGATTGGATAATATCGTTATTTCTACCGAAACACGTAAAATGCAAAGATTGAAAATTCTGTTTGGAGTTACAAAATCAAGTTTAAGGGGGATTTGGAAATAAATTTGATTTTAGTTTTACTTTATTTTGGAAAATAAATTACTCCCGATAATATTACTTTTGGTATTAATGGATATGTCAAATCAAGCATGAAAGAAACATCTACAGTTTTCTAATAAAGAATTTGAGAAAAGTATAGAGAATAGATTTTTCAGCAAAGTTGAAGAAAACTCCAAAGAGTGATTATCATCCATATGATTAAATTCATCTCCACCATACATATAGGAAACGTACAATTATAAATATGAATGCTTTATCCATTTGTATCTAAGCAAGAAAAGCAAATGTATCTGTAAGCAAGTAAAAATAAAAAAAAATACAAAGAAAATAAAGTTGATTTCCTCTTTTATAAATTATTGTCTCAATCTCCATTGGAAAATTAAAAAAAATTCCCTCCTCCTTCTTCTTTTTATATAAATTTCCCAACATTATCTTTTCAATTATGTCGAATGTCTAGAGGGAAACGTAGGTTGTTGCTAGGGGAAAGTTGAGTAAAATGTTTGCATGATCCACATGAACTGATTGCAGTAGTTGTTCATCTGAGTTTGTTGATTTTTCCCTTCAAAATTGCAATCGTTATTTGTGCAACCATCATTTTGCGGAATCAGTAATAAACATCTTCAGCCTGCTTACCAAACAAAGAAAAGGAGGTATTTTCTAACAGAACTAAAATAAAATAAAAATTGGGTAGCGTTGTTAATCAGCGCATTGATTTCAAATATTGTTTAATTCAGTTTGTAGGTCACACCGTCAGTTTAAATATCAGTATCTGAAGTACCATCATCATCGTTCCAACTTCCAATTCCGGTAAGTCGCCTTATCCGGCAAAACTGATGTTGATATCTTAAACAATTCATGTTAGTCGGGGTAACACGTTGTTTGATATTGTACTTAATATGGTCATTTCTTACGTTTTACAGATAATAATCAGTTACTGCTCCTTTACAGATTAACACCCAGAATATTGAAAATATATCTATACGAACTTCTCAATTAATTGTATAGGGATTTACATCATGTAACTTTGTCTGATGGAGAAATGATTATCGGTAAAATTACACTAATATAGAAGGAAGGAAAAAAAATTGAAAATTTTGATATATGATCTACTGTCGCTTGATAATCATTTGGTTATCGTGCATAGCTGTTGGGTACTAAACTTGTTTATGATGTAATAATGTGCACACCACTGTGGCTAAAGTGTTTTCTTTTTTTCTTTGTTATACATTCACTGTATTTAAATTTTGATTTGTAGTTGTGACTGACATAGATAGACTGGTAGATATAAGGCTCAACTTTGGGATACTAGTTTCAAAAAGGATAGATAAGGTAATCAAGGTAAATTATCCTTTAATTTCAGTATCTTTTACTATTATGTTAATTAGAGAATGAGTCAAAAAATGTGAAGATGGGATCTGGTATATTAGGGTTACCGAGTGTATTTTAATCATGTACATATATAAGCAGTATTTCTTTCTCTCAATAAAATAATACAATCATACAATCATTTTAGCAATCTTTTATTGTACCAGAGCAGTAACAGACCAAACGGTCAAAAGATCATCATAGCTACTTCAGCAAGAACAGTCTGATCATCTGAAGGAAGCGGCGTTTTCAGTCTCTTCATGATTAATCTCATCATTAGAGTTTCTTTTTTATCGAATATTCATTTCTTGCTCAAGAACTTTCTGATTAGTGTCGTGCTTGTATCTCACCAGAGAAGCCTCATCATATGAGATAGGCTACACTGAATTTTCTCCTAAGATCATCATCTTCATCGGAAAAAGGTGTTACGCCAGCCTAACCATCAAATTATAATCAAGAATACAATCCTTGATTGCTTTTAGTCAGATTCAAGATTCCTTTTATTGCAATTTATTCATTGGCTGCATACACAGTTGTGTGCCTTGCCAAGAATTACATATCATTTAACTCACTGCCCGGATCCAATTTTCCAATATGGCAAGAGAAGAAGAAAATAACTCAGCCACTACATCTCCCACGAGGAAGAATACTGCAACATCAAATAATGAAACATCCACACTGTCAATTGTAAAACCCAAAAGTCAGTTAGTAGTTCAACTTGATGAGGATAACTATCTACTGTGGAAATATCAAACTGAAACAGCAATAAGAGGCTATGGCATTGAAGAATACATCAATGATACTCTAGCTATTCCACCAAAGATGATACAAGAAAGTGAAGGCAAGATAATAACCAACAAAGAATATATCTCTACTAATAATACAAATACTTTGTTTTGGTGAAGCTTTTTTAAACTTCCCAACAACCCCTTTACCCTCCTACAGCAACAGCTACGCACAACTCAATGGAACAGGGCATATGCGTCATTTCCACACCCACGTTTTGATCCCAAAAAATCAGCCGTTTTCATTACTTTCCCCATTATCTCCTCTCCCCACTAAAAATACACGATGTAGTCAGTCAGCTCTCCAACTTTCTTTTTTCTTACTGTTCTTCAAACTTCTCTGAAACCTATTTCTTCCCCCACTAAAAAAATGGAGTTAACGACCTCTTACAATTAGAATCGTGATGCTTTTCAGATCCAAATTCGAGGATCGCTCAAAGTGATGGCTGGAACGAGCTCTCTTCTTCCTCCAACTCGGTCAGGTTTGATATTGAAACTGGGTGCGTCTCTCTTCTTCCTCCAACTCGATTTGTGGGGTTGAGTTGCAAATTTGGGGTTCGACATATAAATTGAGGAGATCTCCAACTTCCTTCAACAAATTCTTCTCATATGTTCTCTCTTCTTCAAATTAGTCATAAGATTCACATAACTTCTCATATTTCAATAATCTATGTTTAACTGGCATGCAAGAAGATCGACAGGCTGGAGGTTGGCCTTTCATCTAAGCTTCCTGTAGGTACGACGGTTTTTTTCCTACCGTTTCTATATATTTTTTCGAAATAGATGTGATCTCTTTTCTCTTCCCTGAAGGTGTTTATGGACGTTTAGCGAGAAGATCAAAAATGGTTCTTCAATGTCGGATTTAGAGATCAGATCTCAAGACAAGATGCCTGAATTGAAAAGTAGAAGACAGTCGATCTACATCCATCTCAATATCAAGTAGCTTCTATATCTTTGATTTTCGAATGCAGTTTATTTATCAATAAGATCCCACGTCTTCCTTTCATGTAATTTTCGGTAACTTATATTACTTTATACTGATTTTTATTATTAATATTAATTTCAGTATCTATTTTCATAACACTTTCAGGTTCAAAGCTTTTAAAAAGTTTAAGATCAAGAAGATGACGATGATGATAACGACATCCCACATTGATAGATAGCATCTAATCGATATTTACCCACAATAACAACGAGATCTTAAAATTATCTCTCTAAACAACTTCAAGGTACTGTATTTATGTTTCAATAACTTAGTATATGTATCTTTTTCTCTATATGCCTTTTCCAAATGATTCATTCCATCGTATTTTGATAGTATTTGTTCCATTTATACTCAAACAGATGATAAAGAATACTTCTATGAATATGTAATGTAAATATAAATATTAGTTTGTGTAACTGTGTTTAATGTTTTTGTACTTTTCTTTTACAGTTCTTCAATATTTTGAGAGATTTGTGTTAAAGGGATTGCTTAAATTTTGTGAATTATCTAATTGCCAAAGGAAATATATTATGCGGAACGAAATTTTCATCTCTAATGGGCATAAGTTCTTTATTAATTAAGAAAAATATGTTCTATTTTAGTATTATTTTATTGGCATTACAAACTGATATTTATATGTGGATAATTACATAAAACATTATGTATCAACATGGTGATTTCTAGCAGCAAAATTCTTGACTATCTGGCATTTGACAAATAAATTACAAGGAAATACAGATATAATAACTAAGGACACTCACTTAATGCTTTAAAATATTGTGTACACAAATATTTCTATTCTTTAATGTTAATGGTGAGTATGTACAATTAATGATTGAGAATCTGAATATGCTTGGTTATGCCCACTTATTAAACCAATGTTAACACCAAGAACAGTAGATTAATAATTAGATGAGCTTGATCTACAAGGCATAACGTTAGGATTAGAAATCCTATCTAACACTAGATTGCATTAGGAATAATGCATTTGTCCAACTAAATATTTTGTTTTTTAGCAGTAATAATAAATCATTGTGTCATATATATTCCAATAACTTTTTTAACTACATTACCATCGATTTATTTTGTCCTAACAACAAAGTGAACCCCGTTTATTAAGTACGTATACTAGCAAGCCAAAATTGAAAGCTTTCTATATACTCTTTTCCTTGAAGAACATAGTGAGTATGAATTCTATATATATGTTTCTAAAAGTCTGCACTATATAAGGAAGTCTGCACTATATATTGGGATCTTAGAAATTCAACCTTGCATCAAAAAAGAAAAAAAAATCAACCATTATTCTTATCCATATTCGTTAAATTTATTGAATCAACTTAGACCTATCAATTGATATGTTATGATGCAGAGAGTGCCATCTTTGCATTCATTTTTCAAAATCATTTTCATACATTAGAAATTTGCATCCACGAACAACGTACAAATATAACAAAATTATTTTTTCAAATAATGGTCAATAAATATGAAAATGTAAACAAAAATATTTCATACACCTAAATTATATTAGTGCTAATAATGATAAAAGAATAAAATTAAAGAAAAAAAAATCTCGATAAACATTAATTTTGAGCAATGAATATGCACTTACATGCATATAATAAATAGGGAGATTTAATTTAAAGGACAAAAATTTGTATATTTTTTGCCTCGAGGACACGACCTCAATATTTTTACCATAAGGACAAACATTCTTCTAAAAGTTATTCATAAGGACAAACATTTTCCAAAATTATTCATAAGGACAACAAAACTGCTACCAAGCTAAAAACTGATACCTAAAAACTGCTACCGATAACTACAAACTGATACCTAGAAACTGCCATCAATAACTAAAAACTGATACCTACAGAAAGTTGTCCTTCAAGATAAAATATTGAAGGTCTGTCCTTGAAGCTAAAAAGCTGTGAAATTTTGTCCTTGACAATAATTTCCTGTAATAAATATTACTATCTTAAAAGAACAATAAATACATATTATTCATAACACTAAAATACACATAATATAAACTACTATTTTCACAAAAGCTAAATGGATAATCAGATACTTTCCATTTTGTATGTGTATCTGTCTTCCAAATAAAGATTTTTTACTTTTTCTGGATATATATGCAGATGAATTTGGGATTTTATGGGTATCCGTTGATATTTTTAAATTTACTATCTTCTTTGTCCAATTATGTACACTTCCTCATTTCTTATCTTTTCTTAGGTCAAGTTTGATCCCGGTTATGCATGTTCAGGTTATCAGGGAAATATTCCGGATTACAATCAAAGTTTAACAAGAATAAAGTTAGAAAGATGGGTGATGGGTTGCTTGGTATCTACTCAAAGTGACACAGGTGGTGTTAGGAGAAGGTCTGCAAGTGTTGGACAGTTAATAGTTTTTGTGCTAAGTAATTTTGATGGTTCAAAGGGAATATCTGTTGTAAAATGAATATAATAAACATGGGAAATATGGTGAAGTATTGGGATCAGACACAGTTGAAAGCTGTATATGGTGGTTGGGGAGAAAAAGCATGTTTTTCGTATTAAAAGGAAATGTGCCGAGACATTTACATCATTTTCCTTCACACCTCAAACAAGTGCAATCATCAGTAATGGTAATTTCAGATTCATTTAGTTTGAAGATTTGTATTTTAAGGCTATTATTCGTTATCAGTTGAGGGAGTAAGCAATATGGAATGAACATTCCTCGGATAAAGATTGGAATATAATTATTCATGAAATCAAAGTATTTTAATCCATTTACGATTTCTCTAATGTTTCACCAAGCTAATTGGCTTACTATAAGTTTAAGTGATTATTCAAACTGTTGATGAAATCTGTTTGTTTGGAGACGTATTTTTACTTTTTATTTTGCTTAATGGAATTTTTCATTTATGCTGCTAAAGACATTTTGGTATGTTATTCCTATTGCCAAACAAATTTCAGTACGCAAATTCTATTCTGCATGTTGCTAAGTCCACCTCCTTTATTTCAAGAATAGTAGTTGGGCAATATTGCCCCTTTTGTCGGTTTTTTCACTGTATTCTAAACTACATTTTCATGTATATCAAGATTCAAGAGGCAAATGCACTAAAGGAAAAAAACAAGGAGCATGGAGAGAAGACTGATAAATGACATAGGATTGAAAAGAGCAGCGGTAGATTTTTAAGGAGGTTTAGACTGCCTGAGAATGCAACGATAGATCAAGTAATGGTGGCTATGGAGAATGATGTTCTTACTGTTACTATTCCAAAAGAGGAAGTGATTGCAGGATGAAACCACTATAAATGCTCCTACCGCATGCATCATTTTTCACCTCATTTTTCATCTTTTAGAATCTTTTTAAACATGTTTATAAGCTATTGCACTGCTATGTCTGTGTTTTCCCAAACTTATCATTGTAATTTTCATCATTGTTTGCGAAATAAAGAAAATTATGCTGTGTTTTCCATATTTTTATTAATATTATTACAAAGTTGTAAAGATTGATGTGTTACTGCTCATTTTACAATAGATTTTTTCTTCCGCCTCTTATACCCAACTAATATGGTACATAATACTCTATCATATAATATGCTTATTTTATAAACGATATTGAAAACCTATATGGAAATTACAATATATGGAACAATTTATATAATATAATCTATTACAAGGAAACAAGACATATAATAGTACCATCACTATTACTGTATTCAGAATGATATTGAAAAAAAGCCAATGAATAAAATACGTCAATAATAAATTTGCATTTAACATTACGTACATGTCAAAATTATTTTGTAAAATAAAAAATACCTTACAAATATCGTTTTTTAATACATTTTGTCCTGTGCATATTGTCTTACATATATACGCGTCACCCGTACACAACAATGTATAAGTCTAATTTACTTTGGGCTTTTTATGAACTCAATTTAATGTAGTCGTGCAAATGCACATGCCTTTTCTGCCATAAGCACGGTTACCATTTATCTACCACCATATTCAATGCTACGGCTTTGTACTACATACTGAAACAAAAGATTTCACACAAACCTGCTGTAGGTCCCAACGGATAAGTTTTAATACGTCCTTGATTACGTATGATCACAACATGCATATGGCAAAAAAGTAAATAACATTGTTTTTACCAAAAATGCGAGCTGCATGTATTACACAATCATTTCTACCTCTATTCATTGAACTCTATTTTTTACAAGTATATACGGGTAAAATAACGACCAGTATCACGCCGGAGAAAGATACCGGCTAATTGAACTGCTGTAGTTTTCTTACTTCATTCCCTTAGTCAATTTTCGATAAGTAAAATTACAAAATATGCACACTGGACAACAAAATGAATTCACGCGGTAATATTTTTCCTCCAGGTTACACATTTCACACAGATCTCTTCACACTCAACCAATTTTACAACAAATTGCCTTACTCACGTCCATCGGACGTGCCTTCGTACTTGTAAACTATAAAAGACAAGATAGTTTACTAGCTTCTTGGCTCGTGTCATCAATTAGTGCAAGTCTTTTATCACAAATTGTTAGCCACAAGACATCTCAAGAAATATGACCGACAGTTGAGCTAATTTTTAGTTCACAATCAGCAGCAAGAATTATGCATTACAAGAGGCAACTTCAAGGCTTAAGGAAAGACAATATGTCTATGAGAGAGTATTTAACTAAAATCAAAACTTATTGTTATTAACCCGATACCGCTGGCCACAAAGTGTCAGAGACATAACAAATCTTAACAATTCGAACTGGTTTAGATGATGACTATGAGTCAGTTGTTTCTGTTATATCATCAAAAGAAACTCTGCCAAGTATACAATATGTTCATTAATTGCTCATGAGGGAAGAATAAAACAAAAGAAGCCGCTGAATTCAGATTTCTCAGTGAATTATGCAGCAAATATCAAAAGCAAAAATCAAGAAAGACCAAACAACAACAGATTTCAACAAAACAGTCAAAGAAGTGGAAAAAATTACAAAGGCAGATGCAGAGGAAGGTTTAACAATTCAATAGGCTATGATGTCAGATCTGTGAAAAATATGGGCATACTGCAGTCAAGTGTTACTTTAGATTTGATCAAAGCTATGGAGCAAACCAGCAAAGCAATAACAGTCAAAAAGGGTTCAATCCAATATAGAAGGAAGAAAAAAAATTGAAAATTTTGATATATGATCTACTGTCGCTTGATAATCATTTGGTTATCGTGCATAGCTGTTGGGTACTAAACTTGTTTTTGATGTAATAATGTGCACACCACTGTGGCTAAAGTGTTTTCTTTTTTTCTTTGTTATACATTCACTGTATTTAAATTTTGATTTGTAGTTGTGACTGGCATAGATAGACTGGTAGATATAAGGCTCAACTTTGGGATACTAGTTTCAAAAAGGATAGATAAGGTAATCATGTAAATTATCCTTTAATTTCAGTATCTTTTACTATTATGTTAATTAGAGAATGAGTCAAAAAATGTGAAGATGGGATCTGATATATTAGGGTTAGAAGGGTATTATTGGTATTCTATCTCACAGTACAAAATCTGTGTAAATACGAGTTACGTGTTTTTTTTCAAATAAGAAGACTCACTCTGCTAGCCGTGAAGATTTTGTAGGTGATGGTTGAATAAATTTAGTGGTAGATTTTTTTAGGAGTCAGATATGCACATCGTGGGAGGGTTTCCTGTTTTATAGCATTCTCTGTAGTTCCTTTCTATTTAAACTTTGTAATCAGTATTGCAATAAATAACTAAGTCATTTGACACAAATACTTGTCTTGTTTGTTCAGTTTTATATCATACAAGTTACTATAAATACAATTATATAACTAGAATTGGTATCAGAGCCTAGGCAGGTGATCGAGTGAATGTCAAAGACCGGGATGGATAAGATCAAAGGTTCAATTGGCCTTAGTTACCCGACTCTGACAAAGGGGAACAATACGGCGTGGTCCATGAAAATGAGAGTGTTTATGCAGGCACATGGAGTGTGGGATGCTGTTGAGAACAATGATCCCAAGGCTGTTGTCGAAGGAAAGACAGACAAAATCGCATTGGCTATGATCTATCAGGGAATTCCTGAGGATTTCTTACTGTCAACTGCCGAGAAGAAAACAGCCAAAGACGCCTGGGAGGCGATCAAAACCATGAGTCAAGGTGCAGAAAAGGTGAAACAGGCGAAAGTTCAGACATTGAAGGCCGAATTCGAGGCATTAAGCATGAAGGAAACAGATCAACTTGATGATTTCTACATGAAAATCAATGGCATTGTGTCAAACATACGGGCACTTGGAGAAGCAGTGGCAGAATCGTATGTGGTGAAGAAATTATTGCGGGCGGTTCCACCAAAATTTCTTCAATTTGCTTCTACTCTTGAACGATTTGGGAACTTGGATACCATGTCTTTTGAGGAAGCAATCGGAGCACTGAAAGCACATGAAGAAAGACTGAAGGGAACGGCTACTACTAACGACGTGCAGCTAATGTTGACAGAGGAAGAATGGCGAAAGAGAGACAATGAGGGTGAAAAATTGTTACTCACACGTGAAGAATGGTTGAAAAGGTCGAGTCGACGGGCCTTGAGTGGAGCTTCTGGACAGAAGGGACGTGGGAATCGCGACAAAAGTCAGGTGAAGTGTTATAACTGTAGCATACTGGGACACTATGCGACGGAGTGTAGAAAACCACGTCGAGCAAGAGATTTAAAACAAGAGGCAAATATCTCATCAATTGAGGACGAAGAGCCAGCCTTGTTGTTGGCAAAATTTAAAAAAAATGAAAAAGATCTGGTCTTGTTGAACAAAGGAGAGGTGACACCAAAACTTTTATCTGCAGGTCACGAGAAAGTAGGAGAATCAAATACTTAGTACTTGGATAATCGCGCGAGCAACCATATGACGAGCGATAAATCAAAATTCAACTTTTTAAACCAAGACATCAGTGGAAATGTGATATTTGGAGATGGGTCAACAACCAAGATCGAAGGAAAAGGGTCGATAAATTTCAGATGCAAGAATGGGGAAGAAAGAACTCTCCATGATGTTTATTACATTCCAACTCTGTGTAACAACATCATCAGCCTTGGGCAACTTTCTGAAGGAGGTGACAAAGTTGTGATCAGTGGAAATCTACTTCGAGTATATGATAACCATGAGAAGTTACTGATGAAGGTGACCAGGTCGAACAACAGACTATACAGAATTGTCATCGAGCCATGTAACAATACTTGTTTGCTTTCAAAATTTGAAGATGTATCTTGGCTTTGGCACTCGCGTCTCGGGCATGTAAACTTTCAGGCTATGGAGTTAATGTCCAAAAAGAAGATGGTAAAAGGGATGCCAGATATTGCACAACCTAAGGGAATTTGCAGTGGATGCTTAATGGCTAAACAAGTAAGAAAATTTTTCCCTTCTCAGTCAAATTTTAAAGCAAGTCATGCATTAGAACTTATTCATGGAGACTTATGTGGTCCTATCACACCCACAACTCTAGCCGCGAATCGTTATTTTTTTCTATTCGTCGATGCTACACTCGAATTATGTGGGTGTATATGCTAAAAAATAAGAGTGATGCCTTCGATGTTTTCAAGAAATTCCGAGTCAAAGTCGAAAAGGAATAGAAAGAAAAGATTGGAACCTTCAGGACTGACAGGGGAGGGGAATTCATGTCAAAGGAATTTGTTTCTTATTGCGAGGAATATGGTATTACCAGGCAATTTACGGCACCATACACGCCTCAACAAAACGACGTGGTGGAAAGGAGAAACCGGACTGTGGTTGAAATGGGGAGGAGTTATTTGAAGCAAATGAAAATGCCATCTGTGATGTGGGCCAAAGCAATAAGGTATGTTGTTTATGTTCTCAATAGGCTGCCCACTCGAGCTTTGTCAGGGCAGACGGCGTATGAAGCATGGACGGGGTTCAAACCAGATATCGGACATATCCGAGTATTTGGGTGTGTTGCTCATATGAAAATGCCAGGCGATCAAGTAAAAAAACTTGATGATAGAAGCTTGAAGGTGGTTAATCTTGGCAAAGAACCCGGTACTAAAGCTTACCGCCTGCTCGATCCTAGAGAAAACTAGTTATATGTTAGCCGTGATGTTGTTTTTGAGGAAGAAAGAGAGTGGGATTGGAATAATCAGGGGGAGTCAAATATCAGCAACACTTATTTCTTTGATGTGCCAAAAGTACCTGCAGTTGAGAGTATTGATGTTGAAAGCCCTAGACAAGAGTATACTGGCGCCGCAGAAGAAACAGAAGTTAGAACTCCTGTGTCGCAACATTCCAGTTCAAGTCTTGACAGAGATGCCTATGATGATAGTGCAACTCCCAGAAAATTCAGATTACTCGAAGATGTTTATCAAGACACTGAAGAGATTGAAATAGAAGACGAGCTTCTCCTTATGGGAATTGATGAACCAAATTCGTATATCCATGCTGTGAAAGACAAGGCCTGGAGAACAGCTATGCAGAATGAAATGGAGTCAATTGAGAAAAACGAAACTTGGGAACTCACTGATTTGCCACCAGGAAAGAAAGAAATCGGTTTGAAGTGGATATTCAAGTTAAAAAAGGACGCAAATGGGAACATTGTGAAGCATAAGGCTCGATTGGTGGCAAAAGGATATGTGCAAGAAAAGGGAGTTGATTTTGACGAGATTTTTGCACCAGTTACACGCTTGGAAATAGCCCATCTACTACTGGCATTGGCAGCAAAGAATTCATGGGAGGTGCATCATCTTGATGTCAAGACGGCTTTCTTAAATGGCGAAATTGGTGAAGAAGTGTATGTGACTCAATCGGAGGGGTTTGTGGAAAAGGGGCAAGAAAAACGAGTGTACAGGCTGCTCAAAGCCTTGTATGGGCTCAGACAAGCTCCTCGAGCTTGGTACTTGAAGCTTAATAAGTGCCTCGAAAGTCTTGGTTTCGTGAGATGTCCCTACGAGCATGCTGTTTATGTAAAACGGGAGGGAGAAGAATCAATAATAGTTGGCGTGTACGTGGATGATTTACTAGTTACAGGAACTGATATGTCTCTTATTCGAAACTTCAAAGAGCAGACGAGTAATAATTTCGAAATGAGTGATATGGGGAAATTAAGTTATTATTTGGGGATCGAAGTTAAGCAAGGTGCTGGGTTCATAAAGCTGAAGCAATCAGGCTACGCCAAGAAAGTACTTGAAAGGGATGGAATGTTTCAATGTAATCCGTGTAAATTTCCAATGGATCCAAAGGAACGATTGACAAAATATGAAGGTGGAAGGGCTGTAGATGTAACAGAGTTTAAGAGTGTAGTGGGAGGACTACAGTACCTGGTTCATACCAGACCGGATATAGCATTTTAGGTAGGCATTGTGAGTCGATACATGGAAAGACCAACCACTATACACTTGAATGCTGCTAAGAGAATTTTATGGTATATTAAGGGTACGTTGGAGTATGGATTGATTTATACTAAGGATTCTGCAATTAACGTTTTGACAGGTTACTCTGATAGTGACCTTGCAGGACACATCGAAGACAGAAAATCAATTGGGGGTATGGTATTTTATCTGAACGAATGCCTAGTCACTTGGGTCTCGCAGAAATAGCGGTGTGTTGCATTGTCATCATGCGAAGCAGAGTTCATGGCGGCCACGGCTGCTGCGTGTCAAGCAATATGGTTAAGGAACGTTCTGAAGGAATTAACTGGTGAACAAGTACCTCCTGTTATCATCTATATCAATAATAAGTCTGCTATAGACTTGGCAAAAAATTCTGTTTTTCACGGGAGAAGCAAACATATTGATGTTAGATATCATTTTATCCGGGAGTGTATTGAACGTGGGGAAGTTATTGTCAAACATATTAGCAGTGAGAATCAGAAGGCGGATCTGTTAACTAAAGCTTTGTTTGCTGTGAAATTTGAGAGAATGAGGAACTTACTGGGTATCAAGGTTTGGGTTGACTTGTTTGAAATTATGGGGGAGATTGTTGGTAATAATTTAAAACATGGTTACGAGTTTTTTTTCAAATAAGAAGACTTAGTCTGCTAGCCGTGGAGATTTTGTAGGTGATGGTTAAATAAGTTTAGTGGTAGATTTTTTTTAGGAGTCAGATATGCATATCGTGGGAGGGTTTCCTGTTTTATAGCATTCTCTATAGTTCCTTTCTATTTAAACTTTGTAATCAGTATTGCAATAAATAACTAAGTCATTTGACACAAATACTTGTCTTGTTTGTTCAGTTTTATATCATAAAAGTTACTATAAATACAAATATATAACTAGACATTTTAGCAATCTTTTATGGTATCAGAGCATTAACAAACCAAACGGTCAAAAGATCATCATAGCTACTTCCCAAGAACAGTCTGATCATCTGAAGGAAGCGGCGTTTTCAGTCTCTTCATAATTAATCTCATCATCATAGTTTCTTTTTTCTCGGATATTCAATTCTTGCTCAAAAACTTTATGATCAGTGTCGTGCTTGTATCTCATCAGAGAGGCCTCATCATATGAAATAGGCTACACTGAATTTTCTCCTTAGATCATCATCTTCATCGGAAAAAGATGTTACACAAGCCTAACCATCAAATTACAATCAAGAATACAATTCTTGATTGCTTTCAATCAGATTCAAGATTCCTTCTATTGCAATTTATTCATTGACTGCATGCACAGTTGTGTGCCTTGCCAAGAATTACATATCATTTAACTCACTGCCCGGATTCAATTTTCCAATTTGGCAAGAGAAGAAGAAAATAACTCAGCCACTACATCTCCCATGGGGAAGAATTCTGCAACATCAAGTAATGAAACCTCCACACTGTCAATTGTAAAACCCAAAAGTCAGTTAGCAGTTCAACTTGATGAGAATAACTATCTAATGTTGAAATATCAAACAGAAACAGCAATAAGAGGCTATGGCCTTGAAGAATACATCAACGACACTCTAGCTATTCCACCAATGATGATACAAGAAAGTGAAGGCAAGATAATAACCAACAAAGAATATATAAACTATCAAAGACAAGATAGTTTACTAGCTTCTTGGCTCGTGTCATCAATTAGTGCAAGTCTTTTATCACAAATTGTTAGCCGCAAGACATCTCAAGAAATATGAGCGACAGTTGAGCAAATTTTTAATTCACAATCAGCAGCAAGAATTAGGCATTACAAGAGGAAACTTCAAGGCTAAAGGAAAGAAAATATGTCTATGATAGAGTATTTAACTGTAAATCAAAACTTATTGTGATTTACCCGATACTGTTGGCCACAAAGTGTTAGAGACAGAACGGATCTTAACAATTCTAACCGGTTTAGATGATGACTATGAGTCGGTTGTAGCTGTTATATTATCAAAAGAAACTCTGCCAAGTATACAATATGTTCATTAATTGCTCATGACGGAAGAATAAAACAAAAGAAGCCACTGAATTCAGATTTCTCAGTGAATCATGCAGCAAATGTGAAAAGAAAAAATCAAGAAAGACCAAACAACAACAGATTTCAACAAAATAGTCAAAGAAGTGGCCAAAATTACAAAGGCATAGGCAGAGGAAGATTTAACAATTCAAATAGGCTAAGATGTCAGATCTGTGAAAAATATGGACATATTGTAGTCAAGTGTTACTTTAGATTTGATCAATGCTATGGAGCAAACCAGCAAAGCAATAACAGTCAAAAGGGTTCAATCCAAACATCAATTTGGCACATTCAAATGTAGACTCAAGGAGTCAAAACAGCAACTTAAGAAGCCAAAGTGAAATGGAGCAACAAGAAAAACTGGGTGACATACAATATGAAGACTGGTACCCATATTCAAGTGCAACAAATCACATTACAAATAATCTGGATAATCTAAATTGTGGAAACAAGGAATATAAAGGTACGCAGTCTATTTTTATGGGTAAAGGTAAGTCAATAAAAATCACTCATGTTGATAAACCAAAACCAATGGCAAAAGAGAACTGTATTTAACAATTTACTTAAGAGTACCACAAATCAAGAAAAATTTAATGAGTGTTTCTCAATTTGCCAATGATAATCGAGTTTCCAAAATACTGTTTGGTTAGGAATTTACTAAATAAAGAAATTTTACTACAGGGCTGTGCAGTTAATGCCCCGCTATAACCTTGCTATATCTCATAGCGGATTTCTACCGCCACGAATTTTTCATATAGCCCCAAACACGGCCTTTCCGATTTAAGTCCTGCTATTTCCGCTATATCCCCTTATTCCCGCTATATTCCGCTATTTCCGCTATATCTTCTTTAAAAGAAATGAATTGAAAAATGACATCTATATATTATATAACTTTTGAAATTTATTTATTTATTTGAATTTTTAATATATTTTCAAAAATGAAGAAACTTTAATATTCTACTAAATTTAATTATGTTATATAACAGTTTTACATTTATTTACAGTATATTCGCAAATGTTTTTATTTAAAATTATTTACGTATTAAATATAATTCAATTGAATGTTAATTTTTCATTTAATTACAATTTATATATTTGTAAAAACATTAATTATGAGCTTTATATGCTATTTTAGAGTCATCCGCTATATCTTGTTATATCCTCGCTGTATCCCCGCTATGATTTTTTACACCTCCGCTGCATTGAATCCGCTGAGCGTTTTAATTGCACATCTACATGGTAATGTGCAAAATGGACTATACATTTTCAATCTGGTGTAGAATTTTAAGCCAACAACTGGAAGAAAATGGTGCAATTATTCTAAATGTAACACTAGTGTTGATAGTAAAGGGATATTTGATTTGTGACACTGTAAACTGGGTCATCCCAGTGTATAGGTTTTAAAGCATGTATTGAAAAACAACAATGTTAAATGTGAAAATGTATCATTGCCATATATATGCGATTCTTGTCAAATGGGAAAAAGTCACAAGATACATTTCTTGAATTAACAACTAAATACAATAAACCCTTAGAGATGGTAGCAGCAAACTTATGGAGTCTTTTCCAGTTAATTATGATTATGGTTTTAATTATTATGCTCATTTGTAGATTCTTTTTCTAGATTTACTTGGATATATTTTCTTAAGTCAAAAGCAAAAACACGGAGAGCGGTGATTCAGTTTATCACTCAAGCAGAAAATCAAACAAATCATCAGTTAAAGATAATACAAACAGATGAATGAAAAAAATTCAAACCTTTGAAGAAATACTTTTTAAGGAAGGGAATAGTACATAGAATCACCTGCCCACATACCTAAGAACAGAATGGACTAGTTGAAAGAAAGCACAGACATATTATTGATACAGGGCTTACTCTGCTAGCACAAGCATCAATGCCACTGAATTTCTGGCTAGATTCATTCAACACAGCAGTGTATCTTATCAACAGGATGCCAACCAAAGTTCTGCAAAACAAGGCACCAATAGAGATACTATTTAATATATTACCAGATTATCAGATTATGCCAGACTTAAAACTTTTGGATGTCTATGTTTCCATATATGATACCATATATATAATGACCCGGGATTTTTGACCCTCGAAAATCGACATAAATACGTTCACTGTATAGAATGTAGAGCAATCGAGTGTCGGAAATATTGAATCATTATGGTAAAGAAGAAAAAGGTAGAAGAAAATAGAATCAACAACACAGAATCTCACAATCGCAGCGGAACAAAATATAATATATAATAACATATCTTTATAAAAGGAAAACTGTAACTGTCAATATATATACAATCATCAGAGTACAACAATCAATACATTAATATGGACATTTATTATAACTTTTCCTCACCAGTGTTGACTATACAGTCTACTCACACAGTGGAATATAACCAAGTACATAATATACGTTTGAAATCCTCCAACTCGTCTTCTGAGCTCCAAAGCACTCTAACCTGAATCTATAATACTCGGTCTGATCCGAACACTATAATAAAATTACATCCGAGTCAGTCTGGAGAACCAGAATGAGAAAACACACTCAGTTTGAATTATTACATTTTTAAAATCCTTTAAAAGCGAAGGTATGTCATAAGACCACGTCGCACATAAACGAAGGTATCTCATAAGACCATCCAATTTAAAATAAATAATTCTATAATCAGGATATCAATATTCACATATGAAAATTCATTCTGTATGTTTACTTTATCATGACCTAGCGATCGAAATTAATTCGCTTGCAATCATCATATTTTATGAAATTCATATTAGTGATCAGTACAAGTCGATTTACTTTCAATAAAATGTGTCAACGTTTTATTCTAACTGCTTTAATTTTTTTGGCTACTTAATGGCATAGACAACAAATAATTGAAATCAATATTCGAGAAAAATATCAGCCAACATGGATCATTAACTCAGTGAATAATAAATATTAAACCAGTTTACGAAATCAGAACTGAATGAGTTTTCAATTGTTAAGTCAACTTATATTTAAATCTAGATTTATTTATTGACCAAAGAAATTAAATAAAATAATTTATTTTTAGTTAATAAAAAAAATTAACAGTCCATTTGAAATTAATTTATCAAATATCATATAATTAAAATGAAGAAATTTGCTATTCGTTCACACTTCAATTATTATAAATCATTAAATTTAACTTTTTAGAAAGCTTTCCAATACTCGTTCAAATAAAAATATGCTGTGATAGGGTCTCGACGCAACAAACTATACATCGATTGGATTTAAAATGGAATAGGAATATTTTTTTAAAAATTTATGGGTTATTAAATAATTTTATTTAAATTTTCCTTTATAAAAACCCTCAGCCCAATGCGTTCAAACCTGGCCCAACCCAAACTAACTCAGACCCAACTCCCTTTCTTTCCACTTCCTCTAGCTTCTTTCTTCCCCTCTCTTCTTTAAATCGAATACAAGAAAACATGCATGACTGTGTGCACGTACACACCTACCTCTGACCTAGATATGCGCCGCCGACCACCTACGCGCGTCGCCATTGATCTCCGCAACTCATCCAACCACCTAGAATCCACGGCACGAACCCTGTTTGCAAATTCGACCCTCGACCGTAATCTAGAACACAGTCGTGACTACCAAATCGCGTCGCTTTGCCACCACCATACACCATCCATCACCAAACTTTACCTGGAGCACCGTCATCACCTCCTCCATGCACACGTCTCCCCTCTTCCCTCGTCGCCACCATTCCCTCAAACCTAAGACCAAAGAACAACCCCACCATAAACCCTAAAGTCACCTCGTCTGACCAACCCTCTCAACCGAAAATTTCCGCATTATTTTTCCTCGATCCCCCATCGTCCCACGCTCCTCCACACTGACCGCCATGCACTAAAATCGATAGCGTCACTGGAATTTGATATTCTCCCCAAATCCGATCATCTCCACCTTCCTCCTTCGAGACACTACTAAAAATTCCCAAACCACTCTCAAAAATCATGTTTTTCGACAAAGATTACAAAAATATAATCAAATTATTAAATCAAGATAGTTGGATTTTCGACAATATTGATCCACTCACTGTTAAATAGGGTTTTCTCCCTCTCATCTCGATGAAGTCGAATGAAATAAATTTTAGAATGTTCTATATTAAAAAAAACAACTTTCATTTTGCAATCATAGTTTAAAACTCGATAGATGTTGAGATATCGATTTTCAAAGTTTAACTGTTTCTATCTAGAAGCAATGGACAGAGGAGAAGTATTGTGTTTTGGGTAGGTCTGACCATGTTTAACTCATATATACATGTACATATTTACAGAACAACACATACACACTTGTCATATATCATTGTTTCATTCAAAATCAACAGTTTTATAAGTCTATGTAATAACCAGTAAACAAATCAATGTTTTTTACTCACTGTTTGATGAACACTGCTTTAACCATAGATGAACGCACTACCTTGTTTGCTTTAACTTCCTCAAAGCTTCTGAAACACTTGATCTTTTTATGTTAATATTTAATGGCAGATTCTTTTTTTATAAGTATGAACAAATGCAAGCCCGGTCACACACACACACACACATATATAATGGAAAGTGTACAGTGAAATGTTAGGGCGGCTATGGGTACATATAGGGTGGCTATGTACAAGCTCCATCTTCCACATTTTTTTTCCTATTTACTTTGATGTGCTGATAAGATTTCATAGGATGATTTGATTTCTTGTGAGCGATTTGATTTCCTATGTGCATGATCTGATTTTATCTTTTGTGTGGTTGATTTAATGTTTTGTATGCTTGACATGAAATTTGTCATGATGAAACTTCATATGTGAATATACGTATCCTACATGTATACACACACACACACACACATATAGACTTACAGAAGTATTGTGTTTTTCTTAAAACAACGGTCACTTTAATGTCCTCCTCTGCCTAATTTCTGACTTTCTTTTCTTCTCGTCTTCTCCTATCTTCTTATCGCGTTTATTACTACTGTCTTGTGGCTCGTATTCATGGATCTTCTTTATGTTGAGGAGGTATTCATCCTCACTGGCTCGTTTGTGAAATCTTGCCCTAGTTTTGAGGTTATCGCTGTGGCGTTGCGCGACCTTACGGAAGGACCGATCTCCCTGATTTTCACTGGCGCGAATTCGATTGAGATCCAGGTCTTTTCGTGTCTCGCGTTTGCCGAGATTAGCCGCCACCGTATGGTTTTGGTCGATGGTTGTTTCTTGGAAATTCTGCCGTTTTCTGATGGGGGTTTGTCTGCTGGTGCGCTGCCAATTAGGCGGCGTGATGATGTGAGTTTCGATCCGTGCTTGCGATTTGCGGATTCGTGTTATTTGCAGAATTGGGGGAACTGTCCTATTTCTTTTGGTTCGGTTTTGGGGCTTTCTCATTCTAATGCTTCCTGTGAACTTCCTAGTGTGGTAGCAATAGGGGATTTAACCACCCCTTGCTTACCGCCGTCGGTTTTGGAGCCGAGTAGGAAGAGAAAAAGGGTACGACGGCGTCGTCGGAGGCGAAGCATTGGATGCGTGCTTCCTACGCCGCTTTGTACAACGGTGGGTGACTCCTCGTTTGTGCCCTCTGATGCCGCCGGCTCGTCCCAGCTTGACGCTCTGTCCTGTGGGGTTGTGAGGGATAGTGGGGCATCTTTAGGGGACTTTATCACCCCTTCAGATGTTTGGAGTGATCAGTTTCGGTGTTTGGTGTGGTGGGTGCATATGTCTGTTTCTCCTTCTGCTGGTTTGTTGTTTGGTCCAGATCCGGTTGTTGTGACTTTGACCTTTCCTCACACCTTTGGGGTGTTTGTGGTTGAGGTTGAGGGCGAGGCTATGGTTGCGTTATGTGTTCGTTTGAGTGTTGCTCCTGTCTGGTTGCTTATCGGAACTGGTTGTGTAGTTTTGGGTGCTCTGGATTTTTGCTTGTTGTTGAAGGTGGTGTTGGTGAGTTGGTTTGGTTTTGTTGCTGCCGGTTCTTTGACTGTAGCTGTGTTCGATTTTGGGTGGTCTGTGGTCTTGTGTGGCTCGTTGTTCTTGTTGGTTTCTGTTGAAGGGGATCTTGGCGGGTTGTGGGGTGGTATTTGGGTGGTGTTGCAGCTGCAGGTCAGTGTTATTGGTAGCTTGGGTATGTTTATGCTGGTATGGTCGGTTTCGGGGGGGCAGGTTAGGCTTTCGTTGTTTTTGTCCTTGTCGTTTGCTGTTGTGGTATATTTGTTTGTCGATTGGGTTGGTTTTGGACCCATGCTTTTTGTTATTGTGAGCCATGATGCGTTTCGGCGTATGCTCCCTGTCACTGTCCCCTTCGGGGTGTTAGCTTGCGTGTCAGGTCCTATCGGCTGTGCTCTTTCCGTTTGGAGAGAACATGGCTGGGCATTTCAGTGCTTTTTCACTCATTGCCATAGCGCGGCCTGGTCCGTGTCGCAGATGGTTTTATGTCGGTTTTCTTCTTGGGTTGATTTCCTTCGGTCTCTACGGAGATATTTCCCCGGGTGGGTCATGTGGCGTTGGCGGTGTTCCAGATTTGTGTGCATAGTGTATCCTTTATCGGTACACTATGCGGGCAACCTGGAATGTTGCCGGTCACTATCGTCTAGTGTGGGAGATATCTCTGACGGGGCCTATCTGAGAACCGTCCCCAACGCGCGGGGCTGTCCCATGACTGGCAGTCCGGCATGGGAGAGGTTCCTACAGCATCGTGGGATGCGATTGATTCGATCCCCGACATACTTACGCCTAGCTGCTTCTTCTTCTCCGTCGGAGTCTTCTGTTTCTCTGTCTTCTGGGTGCTCATCTCTTTGCTCTCTTCCATCCTCTTCATGCTCTTTGTCGATTGTCATCCCGATGCTCAGCCCGGAGGAGATAGTGGAGATTAATGATAGGCTGGCTCGGCTCGCCGAGAACTCTGATCCGTCCAGATCCTCCTCTCTCTCTACCCTTAGGGAATGCTGTGATGCTCCTCCTGTGCCCGGGACCAGTCGTGGTTATAGTCGCCGTGGCTCTCGCGCTGGTACGAGAGGCATTTCAGCTATCCCCCGCACTATTCGCACTCGCTCTATAGCGGCGACGGAGCGGACCGAGAGGTCGGCTCTATCCTCTTTTTATCGTATCTGATTGGCCACTGGTCTTTGTTTTTGATCTTAACAGTTGTCCTTCTTTCGTTTTATATTCTTCAATGTCGAACTTTCTTTTTTGGAACATTCGTGGTATTGGAAACGAGGCGTCTGCTGCTAGACTTAAACGGATTGTCCGTAAGCATTCCATTGGTCTGGTGACTATTTTAGAACCTTTAGTGGGTTCTGGAGAGATTTCTAAGACGGTTTTATCTTTGGGTTTTGGCGGCGCTCTTTCAAACGCTTCGGGTAAGATCTGGATTCTCTGGTCCAAAGATTACGCTGTTTCTCCCTTTTTTGACTCGTCTCAGCTTTTTTCTGTTTTGTGCCGAACTCCATTATTCCCGCATCCGTTCATTTTCTCAGGAGTATACGCCAGATGCGATAGGTTTGAGAGGTTATCTCTCTGGGAAGACATTCTGTCTCTTGGTGAAGCGGGCTTCCCTTATTCTGTTGTGGGCGGGGATTTCAATGTGGTCGCTAGTCAGGCTGAGAAACTTGGCGGATTGGCGGTCAATCGGCTATCGGTTTCAGATTTCAACTCTTTCATTGTGCGATCTGGATTATCTGAATTTCCTTTCGTTGGCTCTGCTTTTACCTGGTCTAACAACCAGGAGGGTCCGGATCGGATTCTCTCTAGATTGGATAGGGTTTTTGGATCGGGCAGCTGGTTCGACCTACCTCTATCCTTCTCTATTTCCCATCTCCATCGAGCCTGTTCTGACCATGCGCCAATGATCTTGCATTGTGCTTCGCGTTCTGCTACGGGTCCCTCCTCATTCAGATATCTCAACATGTGGAGTTCCCACCATAATTTTTTTCAGATGGTGGAGGAGTCGTGGTCCACTCCCTTAGTGGCTGCTCCCATGGTCTCCTTTTCTCGTAAACTGAAACGCCTTAAGGTGGCCCTTAAGGCGTGGAACTCCCTTGTCTTCAAGAACATTTTCGACCGGGTGCGAGCGGCTGAAGAATCTCTGATTCTTGCTGAATCTCTGTTCGACGAGATTCCCTCTGCAGAAAACAAGGAGAATTGGGCGCTGGCTCAACAGGCTTTCTCCTCGGAACTCCGTATTGAAAATTCTTACCTTCGCCAAAAGGCCAGGCTCAAATGGGTTGTTGATGGTGATATGAACTCCAGGTTCTTTCATTCATCTATTCGCAAGAAAGCCAATCTGCTCTTCATCCGCGAGATTTTGCGTGAGGATCAGTCTATGGTCTCTTCCCAGTCAGGGGTTATTGATGTTATTGTATCTCACTTCCAGTCTTATCTTGGCTCACCTTCTGCTTCTGGTGAGGTGTCGGATATCCTTTCGTTTATTCCTCGTTTTGTTGTGGCGGATGAGGGCGATGCTTTAGCATGCCCGCCTACGACAGATGAGATTCGAGCTTGTGTCTTTGCTCTTAGTAAGGATAGTGCCAGTGGTCCGGACGGCTTTAACGGATCTTTCTTCCGTAGTGCATGGCATATTATCCAAGCTGATTTCTGTCTGGCTGTTCAGCATTTCTTTTCAGGAGCCAGCCTCCCGATTAGCTGGTCTTCCACAAATTTGATCCTCATTCCTAAGTGTGATAACCCGAGGTACTGTTCGGAGTTTCGTCCGATTAGTCTTTGTAATTTCGCCAATAAGGTTATTTCTAAGATTTTGGCATCGAGAATAGCTCCGCTTCTCGACCGCATTATTTCTTCTTCTCAGGCGGGTTTTGTTAAAGGCCGTTTGATCACTGATAACGTTCTTCTTGCCCAGGAACTTATCTCTCAGATTAACCGTAAGGTCAGGGGTTCCAACGTGGTCTTCAAACTTGATATGGAGAAAGCCTATGATCGTATGTCTTGGTTTTTCATCATAAAGGTGCTTCGTGCCTTTGGTTTCCCGGAAACTCTGATCGATTTGGTTTGGAGGCTCATTTCCAACTGTTGGTTTTCTGTTATTATCAACGGAACGGCCAATGGCTTTTTCAAGGCTGGTAGAGGCATTCGCCAAGGAGATCCTTTATCTCCTACTCTTTTCGTTATCGCGGCTGAGGCATTCATTCGTGGAATCCACACGTTGACCGTTTATAGTCAGATTCAGCGTTTTGGGATTCCCAGTGGGTGTCCGCTTATTTCCTCTCTATCTTTCGCAGATGACATTGTCATATTCTCCAATGGCAACCGTTCTTCCGTTCGTCGTCTTGTTAGGTTTATCCAGCTTTACGAGAGGTGTTCAGGTCAACGGGTCAACTCTTCGAAGAGCTGCTTCATTCCTGCTCGGGATATGATCCATTCGCGTGTTTCGTGGGTTGAGTCCTTTACTGGTTTCAGGGCGTCTTCTCTTCCTCTCCCTTACCTTGGTATTGTTCTTTACAGAGGTAGGAAATTGAATGCTATTTTCGACCCTCTGACGGATAAAGTGAGGGGTAAAATTATTCGGTGGAATTCGTCTTTTCTGTCCCAAGCTGGCAGACTGGTTCTGATTCAATCTGTTTTATGCTCTATGGGTACTCATATTTTCGCTGCTATGACCCCTACTTCCTCTTTCTTCCGCTCCTTTCAATCCTTGGCTTCTTCCTTCTTTTGGGGTTCAAAGGGCGATAACCGTCGTCATCACTGGGTGTCGTGGAAAGTCATTTGTCGTCCGAAGAATGAGGGCGGGCTAGGATTGCGCAATCCGAAGGACATCTGTTCGGCTTTCGCTTGTAAGTTGTGGTTCAGGTTTGGGACCAACGACTCCTTATGGGCGAATTTTCTCCATGCTAAATACCGAAGTCTTGCTCCTTCGGGTTACACCGGTTCTCCTTCTTTCGCCAGTGAGACTTGGAAGCATATGCAAGCTGTCAAACTTCTGGTTGATTCTCACAATGGCCTTATCGGATGGGATGGTGGTTCCTTTTCCATTCAGAAGGCCTGGAATTCTGTTCGTATCCAGTCTCCTATCCTTCCTTTTTTTGAGTTCATTTGGGACGTTCGTATCCCCCCAAAAGTTTCTGTTCTGATGTGGAGGTTGTTCCACAAGGGAATAGCGGTGGATGCGAATCTCCAGCAGATCGGCATTCCTTTTGTTTTCCGATGCAGGTGTTGCGGAAACGGTGATATGGAGACCGTGGACCATCTTTTCTTCGGTGGCTGGTGTGCCAACGTCTGTTGGAACTACTTCCGATCTCTTCTTGGTGTCAGTGGTACATTGTCCACTTCCCAAGATTTGGTGCTCTATTGGTGGGCTGGGTGTTCTGGTCGATCTCTTCGATCAATCATCTTCCGTCTGATTCCTTGTATTTTATGCTGGCATCTGTGGTGTGCGCGGAACAAGGCAATTTTTGATGAATCTCCGATGGATCCTCTATCAGTTATTCGAAGAGTCAGAGAGGATGTGTTCTTAGCTTTTCGCGGCCGTCCTTTTCGTGGTATGGTATCTTTGCGGTCTGCTCATCTTGTGAACCTCCTTTCTGTTTCATGTTCTCGCTCTTCTGTCAGAGCGGGAATTGGTTGACTCTCTTTGCTTGTCGGGTGCCTCTCCTTCCTTTTCTTCCCTGGCCCATCTGGATCCTTCTCTCCTCTCCCATCTTCCTCCCCATTTTTATTTGTGTTTTTGTTCGTTTTTTTGCTGTGTGGCTTTTCTTTTCAGGTTCGGTTACCGGTGGTGTTCGGGTCGTCTTGTCATTCTTCCTAGCGCAGCTGTCTTCAGGCTCTTGGTGATTGTTTTGGTTTCGGTGTTTGGGTTTATCGAGTTCTCCTATCTTTTCCATGGGGTACTGGTTTGGGATCTTATGCTCCTTCTTTTCGCTCGGATTCGGGTTGTGGTTTGCTGGGTTCTGGAAACTATTGTTTCTGCTGTGAGTCCGCTGGCCTTCTTCCATTTGTCTTTCCTCCGGATATGGTAGTAGAAGCGGTGATTGGCTTGATCTATGGGTACTGTTCCTACTTCATTGTAGTCGGGCGGTGGCCTTCCCGGAGCTCGATGACGATGTTGGTTATGGGGTTGTTTCTGGGAGTTTTTCGGAATAGTTCTCTGGCTGGTTCCTGGGTTCTGGCTTTGCTTATTGTTAGGGATTTCTATGGGGAGGGCGTGGTTCTTCGCCCGATCTTTGTTTGGTCTTTGTTTTCAGAGTTTTGTTTCTCTTTCCGGTATCCGACCTGTTTGTTGTTGGGTTGTTTGTGGTGGTTTTATCTTTATTTGGTTGTTGCTGTTTTTCAGGGCTTGTTGGTTTTGTCATTGTATAGATTCTGTTTTTGCTTTGTTCTCAGGTTACCTGTCAGGCTTGTTGACAGCTTTTGGTGGATGTTATATATATTTTCTTTATTTAAAAAAAAAAAAAAAAAAAAAAATATTCACGATTTTATATAAACATATATACATATACATATACTTATATATATTTTGTCATTATATATATCTATGGTTTTACCAATTTACATATACATTTAGATATACACATGTAAACATATACATATACGAATACATATACATACATACATACATACATTTATTAAAAGTTTGAAATTGTGAAGTTCATATGTATATAATCATATTTAGAAATTAGCGTTTTAAAATTTAGTATAGCTTCCAAAATTTATATATTTAGGTATTTCCGATATCTGAAAATTTATTTATTCGACTTATAAAATTTAATATTTAAATATTCAAAATTAATTAATTAAATAAAAGATGCTAAAAATCTGGGTCCTTACATTCCTCCCCCTTAAAAGAATTTCGTCCCAGAAATTAGAAAGCAAAAAGATAATTCAAGTTATATATTTATATCGTAAAGCAGATACATAAGTCATATACTAACAACCATAGTAAACAAGGCATACACTATACCAACCAACAACTAGCTATCCTAACATCATCTCTGGAAGGTTTCCCTCATAATACTACACTCTCCCATCACCTCACCTTCATTTTTCTAATGCAAACACATAGATTGCATATACCAACATGTTACACATGTATTTAAAAACAATTTTAAGGTTCTAATACTAATTGGCCACTATCAATCAATTTATATTCCATTCCATGCATTTCAAATGATTCTTCACTAGCATTCACACATTATATTCGTATCTATCACAAATTGATTCAAATCAATTTATCCACTTTCCATTAATTCACCAATTTTGTTTACTTCCGTTTACGTCAAATGACAATTTTTCCTTGCAAATTCGGTGATATTCATTAAATAAAATAGCCGTTTAAGCTTAGAGCTATTTTAAAAGGATTCCAAATCAATTTGAATTTTTTTTATTAATCAACATTCAATTTATTCACAAAACCTTGTTTTCTCAATTTTATATTCCACAACCATCCGATCCATGCCAAATTTATTTATGAATCATTTCGTAAATTTACCTAGGTCAAGTTTGCATCCAAATACATTTACTTAAGTTAATTTATTTATTTACAATTAATTAAATCATATAACTTAAGTTTATTTCCGTTGCAATCAAATTCCATTTCATTTAAATTGATTGTTATTAAATTTATTTATCGTCGATTGATTCGCATTTCCATTTGTTTGGCATATCTCAATTTTCACTATATTATTTGAGAGTCATTTAATAAAATCAATATTAAGGTTTATTATAACACATATGTTCATTTCCACTTTAAAACTTAATTTCATAATCGAATTCATTTAAATAATATCCCAAATCCATATTCAATTTATTTACATTTAGATTGAATTTATTTATAACTTAAGTCATTACCATTTCAATCCATTTCTATTTTATTCGTTCACATTTCAACATATATTTAATTCGCTTATATTTAAATCAAATTTCATTTATAACTCAAGTTGCACATTCAATTTAAATTTTAATCCATAATCCAATTTACTTAACCAAGTTAAGTTCCATTTTTTGTATTCAATTAACTAATTAATTTATCCAATTAGTTCACTTTCAATTTATTATTCAATATTTGATTTTTATTTCAAAGACCACTTCAATTAGTTTGACTTGTGTTTAAATTCATTTTATAATTCAAGTTTGGATTTTTATTCCAATATTTAACCATTTTTATTTTGGTGTTTTTTCTTTTTCAATTGTTAAATGTTTGAAAATTTTCTTTGTAAATTTTTCTATAACAAAATACTTTTATATCGAAGAAAATTTTCCTTTCGAAACTTTTATAACTCGATGTTTCAACAAGTTTATTCTCATTCTTACAGAATCTAGTAATTTGTTGATCAGGCGCAAGACCAGAAATTTGTAAGTAGTTAGAAAACCCATTTTAAAACCTAGGGAGAATACTTGGAAACCTTTAAAACAGATATGGAAAGTACAATCCAATCATTGAAATCAAACGAAGGGGATCGTCATGGAACGTAGTCTCTAAGGTCGCTCTCTCGCTGAGTTGAGAGGACAAAGCGACGCGGCCTTAGGCGACTTTAGGCAGCCATTGCCCCAGTCTTACGCCATGGCATCAAAAACAAGCATAGATCGCAGATACACATTAGTTTCTCCCGGACCCCCCATGTAACATCCGTACCTATGAGCAGTCACTGCTCTATGAATTATGCGATGCAAAAAATCGCATTGATCGTAATCTACTTAATAGTAACACTGGTGGTTACGTCGCTATCACACATAGACTCAAGACAATCATCTGCCCCCTCGAATTTCGCCATGTGAACCGCAGATACACAATGATTTCGCCTGGTTCCCCCCAGGAAACATCCGTACCTTAGGGAAATCTCTCTATCCAAGTGGATTACGCCAAAAACGATCATAGATCGTAGTTACACAATGGTTCCCCCTAGTTCCCCCAGGTAACATCTGTAACCGTAAGCCTTCATAGCCCTGCGAATTTTGCTATGTAGCCGAGTCAAAGGAAACTCATGAGTATTATGTCCGGACAACCTATATCGATCAAGACCCATTTATGCATCCACCCAAGTCCATCTGGGATCAAATCTAAGAATCAATAGAATGTATCCACAATGTGGCTACAAAGCAGATAATCAAGCAGAAGGTACTTCCCATATCTACAATTTAAAAATGTATATCATACTATACATAGTACCTTTTCAAATCATCACTTCAAAATCATACTTATATATAAATGTCGTTATATATAAGAGTATCACTTTCAAGATCGAATACCTTCCAAATCAATAGTTTTTGAATTAACTTTATACTTATACAAATCATTTTTATATAAGTTTGAAAGCTTCCAAATCAATATTTTTATATAGTCAAAGGTTCTCAAAATCAGTCAATTTCCAATATCGGTCCAATTTCAACTTAAATTTCATCTATGATTTCAAAAAATCATTTTTCAAATTGAATATTATTCAATATTCATATATTTTAAAATTCCGATCATCAGTTTCCAAAATTTCCTTCAGTTTATATTTACATAAAGTCATATCTTTATAAAATCAATTTCCTTTCTAAATTACTTTGTAAGTAGTTAAGTTTTAAAACAACAATTTCTTTTCAAAAGCAAATACTTATAAAAATCCTTTATACATAAATGGCTTTATAAATTTTTATTATTTTATTATATTTTTTTTAACTAAGTTCATAAACATTCCTCAAACAATTTCATTATAAAAGATTTTCAAAACAAGATTTCATATTTGTATATAATTAAAATTTGGCTTCAAAGTCATTGTAGGATCGATTTCACCCTAGAGGGGGGTGAATATGGTGATAGTATAAATTATAAAAAAATTAAATGCGAAAGCTTATAAAATAATTTCAACACAGATCACAGAATAGTAGCAGCACAGATAAAAGCAGAATAATAAATGCAGAAATAGAACGACACAGAATTTACCCAGCTTCGGCAAAAACCTGCCTACGTGCTGCCCCCAAGGTTTCTACTAGAAATTAGATAGTCACACGCTTACACACGTAAACTCGCGACACCCGCTACTGACTAACCCAATTCTACGCTCAAAACCCTGCCACAACTCAGCCACTGAGTTGCGAATTCTCAAACTACGCCACGTAGCTTGTCCCCTAGTCACACGACTAGCAAATACAACGATTTGAAAAAGAGATTTTTTAAAAAAAATTAAAAAAAAAACAAAATCAAAACTAAAAATAAGATAAAGCTCTTTTAAAAAAAAAACTAAAACCCTTAACAAAACCCTAATTAAAAATCCGGCCCCTTTTTATTATTTCGACCCGTTTCCTTCTTTTGCTCAGTGAAGAATTATGCGGCCGATGCTTGTCGAATTAGGGCTTCGACTTCTTTCTCGAATTAGGGCTTTGTCTCTGGTTTGAGATGCTCTTGCTTCTCTGATGTTCGATTGTTGCCCTTGCTCACTGCTTCGCTTATGTTTGTTTGCTCCTCTGTTGATCGATTGTGAAATTAGGGCTTCGGCTTCGATTTGGTATGTAACTTTCCTTTTTGTTTGAATGCTTGAATTCGATTGTTGCTCTGCTTGCCGATGATGAACTTGGGTTTGTGATTGATAGTTTTATTGTGAATTGAAGCTTATTTCTGATGATGATACCTTCGGGTTGAATTTATATGAATTCACGACACTTGAATTCCTTCGTATCAATTTGATACTTTCCTAAT
This sequence comes from Allium cepa, assembly GCA_030765085.1. Taxonomy (NCBI): domain Eukaryota; kingdom Viridiplantae; phylum Streptophyta; class Magnoliopsida; order Asparagales; family Amaryllidaceae; genus Allium; species Allium cepa. The sequence goes on along the minus strand of CM060940.1, from coordinate 808,018,294 downwards.
TCTCAATTACCTGTTGCGCACGTCTTTCTTGATTTTCTTTCTCAACGTGATCGATACGGCAGTGATTTACGTGGTCACCACGGTGTTGAATTCATTTGACTTTTTCAAATTTACACACTTGAATTTCTTACTTGGTTTTGTGCCCTGATCATCACTGCACTGTTTTGATTTCTTGAATCATATCCACGGCTTCAATGTTGTTCAAGTGTACTACTGCAGTTTGCATTTGGTCTTGATCGTGTATATTCTCGAGTTGGTTGTGCACTGTTGATTAGTTGATAATTTGAGTCTGCAATGTTATTCTTTGACTTGTCTACTGTCACTTCTTCGAGCTAAATTGTTGTTTGTGGTCAATTGCTTCGAGTTGATCTTCTAGCTGGTGCCAGTTTGCTGTGACATTGTGCATTTCATTCTGTTTGATGTTGCACTTGGTTATTTTGTTCATCTGTGTATTGCTGCAATCTTCATTGAGCTTGTATGCTTCAAGTTGCCTTGACTGGTTCATACTTGTTGAACTGGTTTTGGTTGTTGCAGTATGTTACTGCATTTGGTCTGAGTCACTTGTATCCATTTTCGAGTTGCACACTTTGATTTCACCTTGTTGAGTACCTGTAGTTGCTGTTATATCACTTCGTATTGCATTTATTTGCTTGTACTTGTGTTCTGATCATTGCTTTGTTATGTAGCTGCTATGCAGTTGCTATGCATCACTGTGTATCATGTCGTTTTCATCCTTTCTTTCTCTGGCACACTTGTGTACCTGTTCAGGTTCACCGTTGCTTCAAATTGCTTCATACTGCTACTTGGTTTATTGATGTATTCATGTCATGTCTCATGCTCGAGTTCTTTGCAACTTCATGACTGTACTGTTCTTTGTTGAGTTGCTATGCAGTTGCAATGAAAATGCCTTGTAGTTGTGTATTTGAGTCAGTGCTTCACCATATTACTTTTTGATTGATGCTGCATCACTTGTAGCTTTATGTATTCATGTGCTTGTCTGCATTCACTCTGGCTTGTGTTATGATAGCTGTGAAGTTGCATTGATCTCTGTAGTACTTCATGTTGACATTTTCTTTGACACTGTTTTGTTGGGCTGTGTCTTCATTGATGTGTCACTGCATACATGTGTACTTGATTCTTTGATGTTGTAACCTCTGGTATGCTGCATATTGTCACTGTATTGGTTCGAGTCAGTTTGCATGGTCACTTATGCAGTTTGAAGCTTTGAACTGTTTTCAACTTGACACTGTTGTACAGTTGCTCTTGTTGGCTGCGCACACGAGTTGGCGAGGCAGTGCACACGTGTATGAATGTACACGTGTGTATTGCAGCCACTTATGGTTACCTGCCCCTGTAATATCTATATGCACGACTTTGTGATGAATTCAAGTGTGAATGATGACGAACAACCCAAATAACTGAGGCAAACCATATTTTCAAAAGTCATATTTAATTTTATATTGCAAAAATATTTCTTTTTCAATTTTACTGCGTTAGTAAATATTTTGCAGATTTCTCAGATGCTGGATTCAAACTGAAATGTAGTTGAAGAAAAAAATACGAGTGTGAGTGATATGTAGTGAGGTGAATGTGTAAAATAGTGATGTAATTGAATTTGTATCAAAGTTGTATAGTGAATAGTGAGAGCTTGAATTTGTACTATTCAAAATTGTAATAAATATTTGTTTGAATAAAATATTCGTTTGAATTCAAATTCTGTGTTATTTATTTTATTCAGCAAATATTTATTTAATCTGTGAAAATAAATAGTATATTATCAAATACATTTAAATGAATGTATATTTGTTTATTATCATCAAACAACAATCATATAAGCGCATATTCAACAATCTCCCCCTTTTGATGATAACAAACATATACTTAGGATTTTGAAACATATTAAATGTATTCGATAATTTCACCATTTCAATGCTTGCTCCCCCTATTTTTTCAATGCTTGCTCCCCCTACTTAAATGTTTCATCTTTACGAAACTCCCCCTTCTTATATGCATATCAGTATAAGATTTAAATGCCAAAATCCAACATTTCTCTCCCCCTTTTGTTATCAGCAAAAGAATAAAAAGTGTCATGAAATAGAGATAAGGTGATAGATAGTAATATAACATTAAAGCTCAATCGACTATAACTATGTAATTTAAATAGAAAATCAAACAAAAATCATAACCATTCTTGTTGAGCGCATATTCCATTTTAGAGATGATGGGAATGATGTTATCATAAAATCATATAGTTATGTCGAGTTGTGGTATATGTCTATCGGGAATTTGAATTTCTACTAACCATGCATAACCGTTAGGACTTTTAAATGAGGTTAGTAGTATTTCAAAAAATTTATTTTAAAAATGAATTCAAGTATCTTCTAACCACGCATGACCGTGAGGACTTTTAAATGGGATTAGAATCAACTTGTTTACTTAATAAATTAATTTTGATATGCATTCCATACATGCATAACCGTGAGGACTTTTAAATGAGCATGGAGCTACATATCAAATTCCAAGTAATTCACCCATGCATAACCGTGAGGACTTTTAAATGAGAGTGAATACTTTGAATTTTATTTTATTTTATAAACTGAAAAACTAATGATTCCTGATTATGATACCACATATCGACAAACTATATTGGATTTTTGATAAGCGATGGTCGATAGAATTATGATAGAATTAGAATTGGTCATGGAATCTTTGCCAAACAAAGAATTTTATAACTCTTGTGTGAATTTCTAAAGAAATTTACTAAGTATACTGTCTTGAGGAAAAATGCATGATTAATATCACCCCTTATCATTTTTCAGTCACTATTTACCTTTTTGATAATTAGGAGGGGAATAGATTTGTTAATTAGACATTCAAATTTCTAAAACACCTAAACCGAGACGTAGTTTGCAAAAACTGTTTTCTGGAAGGGGTTTTGTAAAGATATCTGCTAACTGTGAATCAGTTGAAATAAAATTTATGCTGATATTTTCTTTAGAAATATGATCTCGAATAAAATGATGTCTAACATCTATATGTTTTGTTCGTGAGTGATGCACAGGGTTATTTGTGAGATCAATTGCGCTTTTACTATCACACATTAGTGGTACACGATTAAAATTTAGACCATAGTCTTGCAAAGTCTGTATCATCCATAAGATTTGAGCAGCGCAACCACTTAGAGCAATATACTCTGCTTCTGTGGTGGATAATTGTAACGACCCGCCGCCTTGACCGCCTCTAGCCGGTAATTAAACCAACTAGAAACGTTCAAAATGACGGATTGTTATTTAGTTTATAGAATTTAAACAGAATCAGTCACAGAATCACAAAACAATAATATATTTTTCATAAATGAACTTTCTTTTATATACAATTATCAGAGTTAATACAATAAGTTACATTTTATACAGCGGAAACAAATTTATAAATTCAAGTACAAGAGAAAAAAAATTTAGCTAAAACTTTAGTGGTGCTGAAATCCCCCTCTCTCTAACTTCGCTGCGAGCAAATCTCTAAGCTGCAAAAATACTCGGTCTGACCCGAGCGTTTATGCAAAACACAAAAACACTCGAGTCAGGATTAATCTTTATTCAAGTAAATAAATTTGAAATGAACTGAATAATATGGTTACAGATATGGTAAAACAGATAAATCAATTTAAAATCTATTACGGATTTTCACATTAACGATTTCAATTTTTTTTAAGTTCTGACAAACGTGTGTGGCTGCAGTACACACGTATGTTTACACACATGTGCACTGCCTCGCCAACACGTGTGCGAGTGTAATCACAAAGACCACAAAGATACAATAACAAGCCCGAACAGAAATAACACAGCAGGTCAAGGCAGCGAGCACAAGTACAGGAACAAATGCCAACAACAAAGACCATATGCATGTACAACATCACACAATGTCACAGCAACATGGACTGCAACAAGTCGATGCAAGAACATGACAGCAACTACAAAATGCAACAAATTGAATGCGGCACAAACTGCAAAGGCCGAAGACATCATGAAACAGTGGAATCAACAAGGCAACAGTGCAGTTGCAACATAAGTGAACAACAATGTCGAGCTCAATAAAATCAGTAGCATGAAGACTGCATCAAAATGCAAGTACAAAAGCCACAACTCAAATTCAAATACCAGCTGCAAATATCCAATATGCAACATGGTGAACAAGACGCAGTGCAGTGCAAATCAAACTCAACTCAACAATGAAAGCGTGCAAGTGCACATATGTAAAGAATAGACCAACATCAAAAACTAGTTCAATGTGGAATGAATCAAGTGATGAAGCACACTAACATGCAACAGTATGGCTATATGCATGCATATGAATACAAATGCAACACAGCAACTCAACACTACAATGACCAATGAAGACATGTGCAGCAACAATATTTGAAGCAATGACCAAGCTACAGTTTTGCAGTGATACAAGACCACAGCTCGACCAAACTACAAGTTCCATATAACAAGCTACAATTGAAGATGAAACTGAAGACCAACTGGCTACAAATTATGAGTAAGACCAACAATAAGTTGGACTGCAACAGTCAATATGCAGACCAAAGGCACAATGCCACATTTTGTTAAACCTTAAATCTTCACACTGAAAGAAATAAACTCACAGCAGCTTGCTCAACTAAATATATTCATGTATCTACCAGTATGAAATTGTGTTTTCATGCAAACACACTTGTTTCTAGAGTAAAACAGGCAAATAATTTCTACTTAAGTTTATTTAATATAAAATGTTACTCACATACAACATATTTTGTTTAAGGATTAAAAACTAAAAAAAAACTTAGGTGGATAGTTTGAATTTTTTAAATCAAGTTTAGAACCTGTAACTATAAAGATAGAGGCAAAATAAATCAAGGCAGTGCATCAAAATGACCAAGCTACACATGAACAATGCACAATTCAAACAACAGGCAAATGAAGGTCACAAATGCAAGTGCAGTTGCAGTGTGCAACCTGAGAATATACACAAGTGCAGATCAAATGCAATTATACAACAGTGGCCAAACTTATGTATGCAACAGATAAGGATGCAGACACCAAATGACCAAATGAATCAACTGCAATGCAACATATATCAGGATGCAAACAACAATGGAAATGAAGACTAGAACAACCAAGAGAACAGTGACCAGACCCAAGTGCAACAGCATGGGGTACAACTACAAGTGCAATAGCATGGATGCAACTTGACATGCAAACTGCCACAAACCAAAGTGCATGAACACAGTAGACTACTGTTACAAAAAAAAAACTCAAGTGAAGCAAGTAATGCAACAGTAGCAAGTATATATGAATACAACTACAATGCAGACCAAATGCAACACCAATACAACAACAGTTCCAAAAGACTCAAGTGCAAAATAATAAATGGTCTAATGGTTACCAGGCATGGGACAAACATGCAAGTTTAAATTCATAATGCAATTGTTTGCAAACAGTTTTCAAACAAGATATTTAGTAGCATCTGTACTTATCAATTTAATAACAAAATAAATATAGCATCTGTTCTTATCAATTTTTTTTTTTTTTTTTTTTTTAAACAAACAAATTTCACATAGCATTTGTTTTTATAAATTTAAAAAGAACAAATTTTTGAAAGCATCAGTGGTTATCAGTTTAAAACAAATCACAATTAGTGTCTGTTCTTACCAGTTTAAAATTGAAACCAATAACATCTGCTCTCATCAGTTTTAAGAATTAAAATCCATAGTATCTGCTCCTAACAGTTCAAAAATTTAAAAAAAATAAATGGGTAGAATCTGTGCTTACAGTTTAAATCAAAATTTATAGTATCTGTTTCTCATCAGTTCAAAATCCAAGCAAATCGAGCAAATGATAGCAACTAGCAACCAAAAATCCAACATGCAGTAACCAATCTACCCATATCAGTTTCAAATTAAATTAGCCGAGCAAAAGATAACAAAATCACCCCAAAACATAGCATGCAACCAAACATACAATCCAACCAAATTTAAACACTTGGATAAAAATTAATCGTGAGCTGGAAACTCACTTTTACAAAGCAAAGACGAACTCGACCCACCCAGAAGCACGCGCGCGAAGAATCTGAGACGAAAGCCCCAAATCGATCGCAAGCCCTAATTTGAATCAAGGAGACGAAGCAGAGAACGAGGCCGCCATTTTTGTTCTTTGCTCATTTTTTTTTTTTTTGTTTTAGGGTTAATGAACGAGTGAATAACGAAATAAAGGGGATCGGATAAAAGAAAGGGCACTAGTATTCAAACGTGGGCCGGTATAAATTTCAAAGCCCAAACCATAAACAAGTTTTCCTCTTATTTTTTTTTTTATTTGTTTTGAATTTCAATAGGTTTTATTATTACTTTGTTTTGTTTTGTTTTTGTTTAAGTTATGTTGTTAAATTTTTTTACTAAGTGTATTTGTTTATTTTATTTTGTATTGATTTTTTTTTTATTTAAGCTAAAGAAAAGAATGTTATTAAAATTTTAACCATCAATTTATTAATTTACATAAATAAAAATTCTTGTATCCAAATTATTTTCTTAAGTCATTAGTTTGAATTAAAAATACAAATTCAATATTCAATTTCAACTCCAAAGTCAAATATAAATTTTATTCAACTTTTTCTAGATTAAATTCTCAAATTTGATCGCAAAATTCATTGTTATATTGGAAATTCAGTTTAAATTATCATTCAAATATTCAAAATTAATTAAATATTCACAATTTAAATTGTTCAAAATTTAGGATCGTTACAATCTCCCCTCCTTAAAAGAATTTCGTCCCGAAATTACAAGTAAGGAAAAATGATTGTTAAAATTTCACTAATATTTATATTTTACTCAATTTTATCAAGTTCAACACTTATTAAAGATGAATGAATATAGGATTCATTCTATTTGTTTTATCTCGCTAGCTTTGCTAATTAACTCTTTTGTTTATTATTTTCTACAATCAAGACACAAAAAAAATCTTTACTAAAATTTTCAACTTACAAAACCCAAAATTTTAAATTTGAAACACTTTATATTAGAGATTTACATATTATAACTTTTCCAAAGCTGTGGACTTTCAAAACCCTTCAAAAATCCTCTTCCTTAATTCATTAGGTTGGAATTATGCGAATTCTAATTCTAGATAATTGATTTTCTATTAAAGTTCGAAAATACTTGCTAACTCGAAATTTAACAAGTCTACTGTCGTTCTTAAAGACATTAGGCATACGCTGGCCAGGCGCAAGTCTAACAATCCCCAAGTACTAAATATACTTGCTTCAATTCCCAGTGAAAATACTTTTAAAAATTCTTTTAAAAAATGGATATGGAAAGCACATTCCCCCATGGATCACAGTTTACTCGGCGGTTCCGCTACTATCCCAGTAGAGTCGCTTGTAACTGTGGATATCTCATCCCTTGAATTACGCCATGGTTGTTGCCAAAGATCGCGGTTCACTCGGCGGTTACGCTACTATCCCAGTAGAATCGCTCGTGACCGTAGGCATCTCGCCCCTCGAATTACGCTTTGGTTTGTAGATTGCAGTTTACACAGCGGTTACGCCACTATCCCAGTGGAATCGCTTGTAACTATAGGCATCACGCCCCTCAAATTACGCTACCACCCGAGTGTAACTAGATCGCGGTATACACGGCGGTTACGCCACTATCCCAGTGGAATCGCTTGTAACCGTAGGCATCTCGCTCCTCGAATTACGCTAGCACACTATACCAGTCCAAAAGGACATTCCAACTAATGGAAATACTACGTAGCTACGATTTTCAAATGGACACTCATCTCGAGTTCCAACAACCTTCACAAATGTTTAAATGGAAGGTACTTTTCCATATCCTCAATTTGGAAAACATAATATTATACATACATATATAATATTTCATTTCACATTTTTGTACATATCATACTCATGTACTTACATAAGTTTTCCATAACAATTACTTTTCCAAACTAATTGGTTTTCGAATTAATCGTATTCACACATATACGTTATGAAAACCACAATATTTCATACCCATAACAAATAGAGGATTCACAAATTTTCCATTTCATTATCCATTTAAAATTTTCCTCTAAGCCGATTTGGAAATTTAAGGTTATCTCAAACCTAATTCACATTCATAATCCAATTTATTATCGACTTCACACTCGATTTGGATTTCACGTTACATCGTCAATCCTCAACACATAATTGATGTCTATCGATATATAACCTCTGAGCTCGTACGTCTCAGAGAAGGGTGTTAAGCTAAGAGAATAAATTCTCCGCCACCAACAGATATATATTTAATAGAGATCAATTGATATGTCGTCAATTCACGACGTTAGACATACAATCCAAATCATCCATTTAAAATTCAAAGTTCAACTTACATTGTTTTTGTGTGTCAAAGTTAAACTCAATTTAACTCAAAATTCAATCACTTTGAATTTTTTTTTTTTTTTTCCAAGTTGAACTAAGTGTTCAAATTTCCCAAAAATAATATCTTTACAAGATATAAAATTTTTCACACTTAACCATTTGAAACAAATTCAAATATTCATTTTTCAATTTATCTTCAAAAGATAACATCTCAAAACATTTACTTTTCACTTTATCTTGAAAAGATAAAATTTCAAACCTTTCATTTCATATTGGAAAATATTTCCATACTTATTCAATAATAAGTAATTTACAAATCCATTTATTTTCAACATTTTGAAAATATTCGATATACTTAAACCAAAATCAAGTATATATTTCATTCTTAAAAGAAATCATTCTTTAAACACATTTATTTGAGTCAAAACGAATGTTGCGTAAAACATCGTTACGACGACCCAAAACCACTAGTATAAGGATTCAAATTTAAAAATAGATATGTAAATCCCAATACTAAACAAAATCATTTCCCCCTTTTGAAATTATTTACTATAACAACAAATGTTATAATCTACCATTTCCATTTTTCCACTCGAAAACGTCTATTTCAACAACAAGTGTTGAAATCTATGCTTTCGATTCTTAACACATTTCAAAATGAATTATCTTCATTTACATAATGTTTCTTCCCAAAAACATTCCCATTTAAGTTTTCAACTTCAACTTAATTCATGGTTTGAATTCCACATACACTTCAAAAACATTGGTTTTAAACCGATTTCAAATTCCCAATACTAAGTTTTCCACTCAACTTAATTCCATGCCCGTTCAAATTCAAATGCATCATTGAATCTATTTAAATCTATTTCGAATTTTCATTAGATTCATATCTCTCTTGATATTTTATTCACCGTTCAAAAACCATAGATATAATTCCTTTAATAAGTTACAACAATTTACTTATCAAAATAAGTCGTTTGCGGATTTTACAAACATCTCTAGAAATTCCATTTCTATTTATAAAACTTCGTTTTATAATCTCCTTTCTTAATTTGATTCAATTCAATTTATATAACTTAGTTATATACCAAAAGTTCATATTATAAGTTAAATACTTATATCCCGTTGATTTACTAAATCGTTCTTCACAACATTTGAAATCAATTTCAAAAGAATTCAGAATCAAATTCTCAAGTTATAGTTCAATAATCCATTTGATTATAATCAAATTGACATATCATTTTATTTTCCAATTACTACTTTGAAGATATTCAAAATATTTGATTTAAACCAATTTAAACCAATTCATTAATTCAATTAACTCATATTTTCAGTTTCCATAAATCTCAACAATTTGATAATGAGTTTCCGAACGATCGAAACTCAAGTCTAACGAGACCTCACCGAATATAAACTATCGCAAACCAAAATTTAGAGAGGGGAATCTTCAAAAATAATTCTAATTTTCAAAATACCTTTTATTTTAAAGAAAACAATCTTAAACTTCTTTAGATTTGAAAACACTTTCTTTAAAGTGATTCTAGTAACTATTCATATTAAACGCCATAAACTAAGCTTTGTGTAAACCAAAGCTCTGATACCACTTTGTAACGACCCGCCGCCTTGACCGCCTCTAGCCGGTAATTAAACCAACTAGAAACGTTCAAAATGACGGATTGTTATTTAGTTTATAGAATTTAAACAGAATCAGTCACAGAATCACAAAACAATAATATATTTTTCATAAATGAACTTTCTTTTATATACAATTATCAGAGTTAATACAATAAGTTACATTTTATACAGCGGAAACAAATTTATAAATTCAAGTACAAGAGAAAAAAAATTTAGCTAAAACTTTAGTGGTGCTGAAATCCCCCTCTCTCTAACTTCGCTGCGAGCAAATCTCTAAGCTGCAAAAATACTCGGTCTGACCCGAGCGTTTATGCAAAACACAAAAACACTCGAGTCAGGATTAATCTTTATTCAAGTAAATAAATTTGAAATGAACTGAATAATATGGTTACAGATATGGTAAAACAGATAAATCAATTTAAAATCTATTACGGATTTTCACATTAACGATTTCAATTTTTTTTAAGTTCTGACAAACGTGTGTGGCTGCAGTACACACGTATGTTTACACACATGTGCACTGCCTCGCCAACACGTGTGCGAGTGTAATCACAAAGACCACAAAGATACAATAACAAGCCCGAACAGAAATAACACAGCAGGTCAAGGCAGCGAGCACAAGTACAGGAACAAATGCCAACAACAAAGACCATATGCATGTACAACATCACACAATGTCACAGCAACATGGACTGCAACAAGTCGATGCAAGAACATGACAGCAACTACAAAATGCAACAAATTGAATGCGGCACAAACTGCAAAGGCCGAAGACATCATGAAACAGTGGAATCAACAAGGCAACAGTGCAGTTGCAACATAAGTGAACAACAATGTCGAGCTCAATAAAATCAGTAGCATGAAGACTGCATCAAAATGCAAGTACAAAAGCCACAACTCAAATTCAAATACCAGCTGCAAATATCCAATATGCAACATGGTGAACAAGACGCAGTGCAGTGCAAATCAAACTCAACTCAACAATGAAAGCGTGCAAGTGCACATATGTAAAGAATAGACCAACATCAAAAACTAGTTCAATGTGGAATGAATCAAGTGATGAAGCACACTAACATGCAACAGTATGGCTATATGCATGCATATGAATACAAATGCAACACAGCAACTCAACACTACAATGACCAATGAAGACATGTGCAGCAACAATATTTGAAGCAATGACCAAGCTACAGTTTTGCAGTGATACAAGACCACAGCTCGACCAAACTACAAGTTCCATATAACAAGCTACAATTGAAGATGAAACTGAAGACCAACTGGCTACAAATTATGAGTAAGACCAACAATAAGTTGGACTGCAACAGTCAATATGCAGACCAAAGGCACAATGCCACATTTTGTTAAACCTTAAATCTTCACACTGAAAGAAATAAACTCACAGCAGCTTGCTCAACTAAATATATTCATGTATCTACCAGTATGAAATTGTGTTTTCATGCAAACACACTTGTTTCTAGAGTAAAACAGGCAAATAATTTCTACTTAAGTTTATTTAATATAAAATGTTACTCACATACAACATATTTTGTTTAAGGATTAAAAACTAAAAAAAAACTTAGGTGGATAGTTTGAATTTTTTAAATCAAGTTTAGAACCTGTAACTATAAAGATAGAGGCAAAATAAATCAAGGCAGTGCATCAAAATGACCAAGCTACACATGAACAATGCACAATTCAAACAACAGGCAAATGAAGGTCACAAATGCAAGTGCAGTTGCAGTGTGCAACCTGAGAATATACACAAGTGCAGATCAAATGCAATTATACAACAGTGGCCAAACTTATGTATGCAACAGATAAGGATGCAGACACCAAATGACCAAATGAATCAACTGCAATGCAACATATATCAGGATGCAAACAACAATGGAAATGAAGACTAGAACAACCAAGAGAACAGTGACCAGACCCAAGTGCAACAGCATGGGGTACAACTACAAGTGCAATAGCATGGATGCAACTTGACATGCAAACTGCCACAAACCAAAGTGCATGAACACAGTAGACTACTGTTACAAAAAAAAAACTCAAGTGAAGCAAGTAATGCAACAGTAGCAAGTATATATGAATACAACTACAATGCAGACCAAATGCAACACCAATACAACAACAGTTCCAAAAGACTCAAGTGCAAAATAATAAATGGTCTAATGGTTACCAGGCATGGGACAAACATGCAAGTTTAAATTCATAATGCAATTGTTTGCAAACAGTTTTCAAACAAGATATTTAGTAGCATCTGTACTTATCAATTTAATAACAAAATAAATATAGCATCTGTTCTTATCAATTTTTATTTTTTTTTTTTTTTTAAACAAACAAATTTCACATAGCATTTGTTTTTATAAATTTAAAAAGAACAAATTTTTGAAAGCATCAGTGGTTATCAGTTTAAAACAAATCACAATTAGTGTCTGTTCTTACCAGTTTAAAATTGAAACCAATAACATCTGCTCTCATCAGTTTTAAGAATTAAAATCCATAGTATCTGCTCCTAACAGTTCAAAAATTTAAAAAAAATAAATGGGTAGAATCTGTGCTTACAGTTTAAATCAAAATTTATAGTATCTGTTTCTCATCAGTTCAAAATCCAAGCAAATCGAGCAAATGATAGCAACTAGCAACCAAAAATCCAACATGCAGTAACCAATCTACCCATATCAGTTTCAAATTAAATTAGCCGAGCAAAAGATAACAAAATCACCCCAAAACATAGCATGCAACCAAACATACAATCCAACCAAATTTAAACACTTGGATAAAAATTAATCGTGAGCTGGAAACTCACTTTTACAAAGCAAAGACGAACTCGACCCACCCAGAAGCACGCGCGCGAAGAATCTGAGACGAAAGCCCCAAATCGATCGCAAGCCCTAATTTGAATCAAGGAGACGAAGCAGAGAACGAGGCCGCCATTTTTGTTCTTTGCTCATTTTTTTTTTTTTTGTTTTAGGGTTAATGAACGAGTGAATAACGAAATAAAGGGGATCGGATAAAAGAAAGGGCACTAGTATTCAAACGTGGGCCGGTATAAATTTCAAAGCCCAAACCATAAACAAGTTTTCCTCTTATTTTTTTTTTTATTTGTTTTGAATTTCAATAGGTTTTATTATTACTTTGTTTTGTTTTGTTTTTGTTTAAGTTATGTTGTTAAATTTTTTTACTAAGTGTATTTGTTTATTTTATTTTGTATTGATTTTTTTTTTATTTAAGCTAAAGAAAAGAATGTTATTAAAATTTTAACCATCAATTTATTAATTTACATAAATAAAAATTCTTGTATCCAAATTATTTTCTTAAGTCATTAGTTTGAATTAAAAATACAAATTCAATATTCAATTTCAACTCCAAAGTCAAATATAAATTTTATTCAACTTTTTCTAGATTAAATTCTCAAATTTGATCGCAAAATTCATTGTTATATTGGAAATTCAGTTTAAATTATCATTCAAATATTCAAAATTAATTAAAATATTCACAATTTAAATTGTTCAAAATTTAGGATCGTTACAATCTCCCCTCCTTAAAAGAATTTCGTCCCGAAATTACAAGTAAGGAAAAATGATTGTTAAAATTTCACTAATATTTATATTTTACTCAATTTTATCAAGTTCAACACTTATTAAAGATGAATGAATATAGGATTCATTCTATTTGTTTTATCTCGCTAGCTTTGCTAATTAACTCTTTTGTTTATTATTTTCTACAATCAAGACACAAAAAAAATCTTTACTAAAATTTTCAACTTACAAAACCCAAAATTTTAAATTTGAAACACTTTATATTAGAGATTTACATATTATAACTTTTCCAAAGCTGTGGACTTTCAAAACCCTTCAAAAATCCTCTTCCTTAATTCATTAGGTTGGAATTATGCGAATTCTAATTCTAGATAATTGATTTTCTATTAAAGTTCGAAAATACTTGCTAACTCGAAATTTAACAAGTCTACTGTCGTTCTTAAAGACATTAGGCATACGCTGGCCAGGCGCAAGTCTAACAATCCCCAAGTACTAAATATACTTGCTTCAATTCCCAGTGAAAATACTTTTAAAAATTCTTTTAAAAAATGGATATGGAAAGCACATTCCCCCATGGATCACAGTTTACTCGGCGGTTCCGCTACTATCCCAGTAGAGTCGCTTGTAACTGTGGATATCTCATCCCTTGAATTACGCCATGGTTGTTGCCAAAGATCGCGGTTCACTCGGCGGTTACGCTACTATCCCAGTAGAATCGCTCGTGACCGTAGGCATCTCGCCCCTCGAATTACGCTTTGGTTTGTAGATTGCAGTTTACACAGCGGTTACGCCACTATCCCAGTGGAATCGCTTGTAACTATAGGCATCACGCCCCTCAAATTACGCTACCACCCGAGTGTAACTAGATCGCGGTATACACGGCGGTTACGCCACTATCCCAGTGGAATCGCTTGTAACCGTAGGCATCTCGCTCCTCGAATTACGCTAGCACACTATACCAGTCCAAAAGGACATTCCAACTAATGGAAATACTACGTAGCTACGATTTTCAAATGGACACTCATCTCGAGTTCCAACAACCTTCACAAATGTTTAAATGGAAGGTACTTTTCCATATCCTCAATTTGGAAAACATAATATTATACATACATATATAATATTTCATTTCACATTTTTGTACATATCATACTCATGTACTTACATAAGTTTTCCATAACAATTACTTTTCCAAACTAATTGGTTTTCGAATTAATCGTATTCACACATATACGTTATGAAAACCACAATATTTCATACCCATAACAAATAGAGGATTCACAAATTTTCCATTTCATTATCCATTTAAAATTTTCCTCTAAGCCGATTTGGAAATTTAAGGTTATCTCAAACCTAATTCACATTCATAATCCAATTTATTATCGACTTCACACTCGATTTGGATTTCACGTTACATCGTCAATCCTCAACACATAATTGATGTCTATCGATATATAACCTCTGAGCTCGTACGTCTCAGAGAAGGGTGTTAAGCTAAGAGAATAAATTCTCCGCCACCAACAGATATATATTTAATAGAGATCAATTGATATGTCGTCAATTCACGACGTTAGACATACAATCCAAATCATCCATTTAAAATTCAAAGTTCAACTTACATTGTTTTTGTGTGTCAAAGTTAAACTCAATTTAACTCAAAATTCAATCACTTTGAATTTTTTTTTTTTTTTTCCAAGTTGAACTAAGTGTTCAAATTTCCCAAAAATAATATCTTTACAAGATATAAAATTTTTCACACTTAACCATTTGAAACAAATTCAAATATTCATTTTTCAATTTATCTTCAAAAGATAACATCTCAAAACATTTACTTTTCACTTTATCTTGAAAAGATAAAATTTCAAACCTTTCATTTCATATTGGAAAATATTTCCATACTTATTCAATAATAAGTAATTTACAAATCCATTTATTTTCAACATTTTGAAAATATTCGATATACTTAAACCAAAATCAAGTATATATTTCATTCTTAAAAGAAATCATTCTTTAAACACATTTATTTGAGTCAAAACGAATGTTGCGTAAAACATCGTTACGACGACCCAAAACCACTAGTATAAGGATTCAAATTTAAAAATAGATATGTAAATCCCAATACTAAACAAAATCATTTCCCCCTTTTGAAATTATTTACTATAACAACAAATGTTATAATCTACCATTTCCATTTTTCCACTCGAAAACGTCTATTTCAACAACAAGTGTTGAAATCTATGCTTTCGATTCTTAACACATTTCAAAATGAATTATCTTCATTTACATAATGTTTCTTCCCAAAAACATTCCCATTTAAGTTTTCAACTTCAACTTAATTCATGGTTTGAATTCCACATACACTTCAAAAACATTGGTTTTAAACCGATTTCAAATTCCCAATACTAAGTTTTCCACTCAACTTAATTCCATGCCCGTTCAAATTCAAATGCATCATTGAATCTATTTAAATCTATTTCGAATTTTCATTAGATTCATATCTCTCTTGATATTTTATTCACCGTTCAAAAACCATAGATATAATTCCTTTAATAAGTTACAACAATTTACTTATCAAAATAAGTCGTTTGCGGATTTTACAAACATCTCTAGAAATTCCATTTCTATTTATAAAACTTCGTTTTATAATCTCCTTTCTTAATTTGATTCAATTCAATTTATATAACTTAGTTATATACCAAAAGTTCATATTATAAGTTAAATACTTATATCCCGTTGATTTACTAAATCGTTCTTCACAACATTTGAAATCAATTTCAAAAGAATTCAGAATCAAATTCTCAAGTTATAGTTCAATAATCCATTTGATTATAATCAAATTGACATATCATTTTATTTTCCAATTACTACTTTGAAGATATTCAAAATATTTGATTTAAACCAATTTAAACCAATTCATTAATTCAATTAACTCATATTTTCAGTTTCCATAAATCTCAACAATTTGATAATGAGTTTCCGAACGATCGAAACTCAAGTCTAACGAGACCTCACCGAATATAAACTATCGCAAACCAAAATTTAGAGAGGGGAATCTTCAAAAATAATTCTAATTTTCAAAATACCTTTTATTTTAAAGAAAACAATCTTAAACTTCTTTAGATTTGAAAACACTTTCTTTAAAGTGATTCTAGTAACTATTCATATTAAACGCCATAAACTAAGCTTTGTGTAAACCAAAGCTCTGATACCACTTTGTAACGACCCGCCGCCTTGACCGCCTCTAGCCGGTAATTAAACCAACTAGAAACGTTCAAAATGACGGATTGTTATTTAGTTTATAGAATTTAAACAGAATCAGTCACAGAATCACAAAACAATAATATATTTTTCATAAATGAACTTTCTTTTATATACAATTATCAGAGTTAATACAATAAGTTACATTTTATACAGCGGAAACAAATTTATAAATTCAAGTACAAGAGAAAAAAAATTTAGCTAAAACTTTAGTGGTGCTGAAATCCCCCTCTCTCTAACTTCGCTGCGAGCAAATCTCTAAGCTGCAAAAATACTCGGTCTGACCCGAGCGTTTATGCAAAACACAAAAACACTCGAGTCAGGATTAATCTTTATTCAAGTAAATAAATTTGAAATGAACTGAATAATATGGTTACAGATATGGTAAAACAGATAAATCAATTTAAAATCTATTACGGATTTTCACATTAACGATTTCAATTTTTTTTAAGTTCTGACAAACGTGTGTGGCTGCAGTACACACGTATGTTTACACACATGTGCACTGCCTCGCCAACACGTGTGCGAGTGTAATCACAAAGACCACAAAGATACAATAACAAGCCCGAACAGAAATAACACAGCAGGTCAAGGCAGCGAGCACAAGTACAGGAACAAATGCCAACAACAAAGACCATATGCATGTACAACATCACACAATGTCACAGCAACATGGACTGCAACAAGTCGATGCAAGAACATGACAGCAACTACAAAATGCAACAAATTGAATGCGGCACAAACTGCAAAGGCCGAAGACATCATGAAACAGTGGAATCAACAAGGCAACAGTGCAGTTGCAACATAAGTGAACAACAATGTCGAGCTCAATAAAATCAGTAGCATGAAGACTGCATCAAAATGCAAGTACAAAAGCCACAACTCAAATTCAAATACCAGCTGCAAATATCCAATATGCAACATGGTGAACAAGACGCAGTGCAGTGCAAATCAAACTCAACTCAACAATGAAAGCGTGCAAGTGCACATATGTAAAGAATAGACCAACATCAAAAACTAGTTCAATGTGGAATGAATCAAGTGATGAAGCACACTAACATGCAACAGTATGGCTATATGCATGCATATGAATACAAATGCAACACAGCAACTCAACACTACAATGACCAATGAAGACATGTGCAGCAACAATATTTGAAGCAATGACCAAGCTACAGTTTTGCAGTGATACAAGACCACAGCTCGACCAAACTACAAGTTCCATATAACAAGCTACAATTGAAGATGAAACTGAAGACCAACTGGCTACAAATTATGAGTAAGACCAACAATAAGTTGGACTGCAACAGTCAATATGCAGACCAAAGGCACAATGCCACATTTTGTTAAACCTTAAATCTTCACACTGAAAGAAATAAACTCACAGCAGCTTGCTCAACTAAATATATTCATGTATCTACCAGTATGAAATTGTGTTTTCATGCAAACACACTTGTTTCTAGAGTAAAACAGGCAAATAATTTCTACTTAAGTTTATTTAATATAAAATGTTACTCACATACAACATATTTTGTTTAAGGATTAAAAACTAAAAAAAAACTTAGGTGGATAGTTTGAATTTTTTAAATCAAGTTTAGAACCTGTAACTATAAAGATAGAGGCAAAATAAATCAAGGCAGTGCATCAAAATGACCAAGCTACACATGAACAATGCACAATTCAAACAACAGGCAAATGAAGGTCACAAATGCAAGTGCAGTTGCAGTGTGCAACCTGAGAATATACACAAGTGCAGATCAAATGCAATTATACAACAGTGGCCAAACTTATGTATGCAACAGATAAGGATGCAGACACCAAATGACCAAATGAATCAACTGCAATGCAACATATATCAGGATGCAAACAACAATGGAAATGAAGACTAGAACAACCAAGAGAACAGTGACCAGACCCAAGTGCAACAGCATGGGGTACAACTACAAGTGCAATAGCATGGATGCAACTTGACATGCAAACTGCCACAAACCAAAGTGCATGAACACAGTAGACTACTGTTACAAAAAAAAAACTCAAGTGAAGCAAGTAATGCAACAGTAGCAAGTATATATGAATACAACTACAATGCAGACCAAATGCAACACCAATACAACAACAGTTCCAAAAGACTCAAGTGCAAAATAATAAATGGTCTAATGGTTACCAGGCATGGGACAAACATGCAAGTTTAAATTCATAATGCAATTGTTTGCAAACAGTTTTCAAACAAGATATTTAGTAGCATCTGTACTTATCAATTTAATAACAAAATAAATATAGCATCTGTTCTTATCAATTTTTATTTTTTTTTTTTTTTTAAACAAACAAATTTCACATAGCATTTGTTTTTATAAATTTAAAAAGAACAAATTTTTGAAAGCATCAGTGGTTATCAGTTTAAAACAAATCACAATTAGTGTCTGTTCTTACCAGTTTAAAATTGAAACCAATAACATCTGCTCTCATCAGTTTTAAGAATTAAAATCCATAGTATCTGCTCCTAACAGTTCAAAAATTTAAAAAAAATAAATGGGTAGAATCTGTGCTTACAGTTTAAATCAAAATTTATAGTATCTGTTTCTCATCAGTTCAAAATCCAAGCAAATCGAGCAAATGATAGCAACTAGCAACCAAAAATCCAACATGCAGTAACCAATCTACCCATATCAGTTTCAAATTAAATTAGCCGAGCAAAAGATAACAAAATCACCCCAAAACATAGCATGCAACCAAACATACAATCCAACCAAATTTAAACACTTGGATAAAAATTAATCGTGAGCTGGAAACTCACTTTTACAAAGCAAAGACGAACTCGACCCACCCAGAAGCACGCGCGCGAAGAATCTGAGACGAAAGCCCCAAATCGATCGCAAGCCCTAATTTGAATCAAGGAGACGAAGCAGAGAACGAGGCCGCCATTTTTGTTCTTTGCTCATTTTTTTTTTTTTTGTTTTAGGGTTAATGAACGAGTGAATAACGAAATAAAGGGGATCGGATAAAAGAAAGGGCACTAGTATTCAAACGTGGGCCGGTATAAATTTCAAAGCCCAAACCATAAACAAGTTTTCCTCTTATTTTTTTTTTTATTTGTTTTGAATTTCAATAGGTTTTATTATTACTTTGTTTTGTTTTGTTTTTGTTTAAGTTATGTTGTTAAATTTTTTTACTAAGTGTATTTGTTTATTTTATTTTGTATTGATTTTTTTTTTATTTAAGCTAAAGAAAAGAATGTTATTAAAATTTTAACCATCAATTTATTAATTTACATAAATAAAAATTCTTGTATCCAAATTATTTTCTTAAGTCATTAGTTTGAATTAAAAATACAAATTCAATATTCAATTTCAACTCCAAAGTCAAATATAAATTTTATTCAACTTTTTCTAGATTAAATTCTCAAATTTGATCGCAAAATTCATTGTTATATTGGAAATTCAGTTTAAATTATCATTCAAATATTCAAAATTAATTAAATATTCACAATTTAAATTGTTCAAAATTTAGGATCGTTACAATAATGCAATACAATTTTGTTTTCTGCTTGACCATGCAACTAATGAATGCCCTAACATAAAACATGCTCCACTAGTACTTTTTCTATCAACTAAATTTCCAGCGTAATCAGCATCTGAAAAACCTTTTAATTCAAAGTTATCGTTTGAAGGATACCAAAGACCAAACCGTGGAGTGTGCAACAAATATCTTATAATTCTTTTAACAGCTTTTAAATGAGATTCTTTTGGGTTAGATTGAAAACGTGCACACAGGCAAACAGAAAACATGATGTCAGGTCTAGAAGCGGTAAGATAAAGAAGTGATCCAATCATACCTCTGTACTGCTTTTGATCAACTGTCTTACCTTTTTCATCCTTGTCAAGTTTAAGTGTTGTATTCATGGGAGTTCTTGCTGGTTTGGCATCTTTTAATCCAAATTTGTTGACCAGTTCCCTAATATACTTTGTTTGAGAAATGAATGTTCCTTTATCGCTTTGTTTGATTTGAAATCCTAAAAAGAATTTTAACTCACCGACCAAGCTCATTTCAAACTTTTCCTGCATGACCTTTTAAAATTTCTCATACAATAACTTGTTAGTAGCACCATAAATGATGTCATCAACATATATTTGAACAATCAAAAGATCATCGTTTTCATGCAACAGAAATAGTGTGGTGTCTACACATTCCTTTTTGAACCCGTTTTCAAGAAGATAAGAACTAAGACATTCATACCAGGCTCTAGGGGCTTGTTTTAATCCATATAAAGCCTTTTTCAGTTTATATACATGGTTTGGATATTCATGACTTTCAAAACCTTCTGGCTGTTCAACAAACACATCTTCTTTTAAAATTCCGTTAAGAAAAGCACTCTTAATGTCCATTTGTCTTAGTTTAAATCCTTTGTAGCAAGCAAAAGCTAATAATATTCTAATTGATTCTAGTCTAGCTACAGGTGCAAAAGTTTCATCAAAGTCAACTCCTTCAATTTGATTGTATCCCTTAGCGACTAGTCTAGCTTTATTTCTAATTACATTTCCAGATTCATCATATTTATTTTTAAAAACCCATTTTGTTCCTATAACTGGATAATCCTTAGGTCTAAGTGCTAGACTCCAAACATTATTTCGTTCAAATTGGTTTAGCTCTTCTTGCATGGCCACAAGCCAGTTTTCATCGTTAAGGGCTGAATCTATGTTATTTGGTTCTATTTCTGAAATAAATCCACTATATAAGCACAGATCACATAGATTTCTAAAGGAGGAACGAGTCTGTATACCTGCTATAGGATTTCCAATTACAAATTTTGGAGGATGGTCTGCTTTGTATTTCAGTTTTGCTGGATCTAGATTCCTTTGAACTTCTGGAGTTATGACAGTTTCTCTGATATCATCAGTTTCTTTTGGTTCTTCATATTCATCTTTTTCTTTCTCCTCTTCAACATTGCTTTCGGATGTTTCCTGATTATCAATGCCTTCATCAAATTTCACATTGATTGATTCCACGATTGTTTTAGTCCTTTTGTTGTAGACTCTGTAAGCTTTGCTTCTCGAAGAGTATCCCATGAAGATGCCCTCATCAGCTTTTGCTTCAAATTTTCCTAATTGATCACCTGTATTGAGAATATAGCAAGTACATCCAAATACTTTAAAGTAAGCAATGTTTGGTTTATTATTGAACCATAGCTCATAAGGAGTTTTGTTGAGAAGCGGTCTAATCATAACTCTATTCATTACATAACATGCTGTATTTACTGCCTCTGCCCAAAAATGTAAAGGTAGTTCATACTCATTTATCATAGATCTAGCCAACTCTTGTAAAGTTCGATTCTTTCTCTCAACTACCCCATTTTGTTGTGGAGTACGTGGAGCAGAGAATTCATGTTTGATTCCATTTTCATTACAAAAAATTTCAAAATCATAATTTTCAAATTCTCCACCATGATCACTTCTTAGTGAAATAATGGAAACTTCTTTTTCATTTTGGACTAATTTTGTGAAATTCTTGAGATAAGAGAAAGTTTCTGATTTCTTGGCTAAGAAAAATACCCATGTATATCTTGAGTAGTCATCAACTATAACAAAACAATATTTTTTACCTCCTAAGCTAGCAATGTCATTCGGTTCGAATAGATCCATATGAACTAGCTCAAGTACTCTAGAAGTGCTTACACTGTTTTTGGCATGAAATGATGATTTTTTAAGTTTTCCTAAAGTGCATGCTTTACAGATGTTTTCTGTTTTAAACTCATGTGAAGGTAACCCTCTTACCAAATTTTTCCTTTTTAATTTGTTTAGCAAGTTCATACTAGCATGCCCTAAACGTCGATGCCATAAATCAACTTCTATGTCCTTAGCAACCAAGCATTTCGAAAGGGTGAGATCATCAAAAGATAGAGAATATATATTACCTTTCCTCTTACCTGAAAATAAGATTTCTTTTGATGAATTGTCAACAATTTTGCATAAGTCAGAGTCAAAAATAACATTCATACCTTTATCGCATAGCTGGCTGATTGATATCAAGTTGTGGTGTAGATTTTCAACATACAGTACATCATTCAGGGTAAAAGTATTGTTACCTACTTTGCCTTTGCCAACAATTTTACACTTTTCATTGTTACCCATTGTGACCCTGCCACCTTTATACTTTTCTAGGCTAAGGAACTTTGATTTATCGCCTGTCATGTGTCTGGAACAGCCAGAATCCAGATACCATTGTTGTGTTCCTTAGCCTGCCAGCATACCTACACGAGAGAAAAATTTAGTGACCTATTTGTTTTCATAGGTCCAAACTTGTTAGTGCCAAGATATTTTGGAAAATAATCTAGAGAAGACTGAAAACTATTTAAACATGTTCCTTTTGGCACCCAAATTTGTTTTACTTTGAGAGATTTTATATTTGTGCCTTTTGGAACCCAAATCGATACAGTCCTCATATGTTCGGGTTTATACCAATGACTATTTTGATTATGTCCAAATGAATTGACTTGATTAATTTGGTTTCTATCTTTTTGAAATTTGTTATATCCAAGTCCTTGCCTAGACGTATTAAAAGTTTGTTTCCCTAATAGCATATTCAATGATTTTTCTCCTTTTGAGAATTTATCCAACGTTGTTGATAGATGTAGGACTTGGTTCTTGAGAGATTCATTTTCATTTATCAGTTGTGTGCACCTTTTTATAGAGTCTTCTATTCTTGTGTTTTCAATTTCTTTCAAAAACAGGATTTCCTTTCCAAGCGATTTAATTTTGTTTTCTGAATTTTTAACCTCTTCTTCGAATGTTGGACACTTCTCACATTTAGGGATTCTGCTTTGATAGGTTTTAACTAATTGGTTAAGTTGTTTATTTAAATCAATTAAAGAATCCTTTTGTGATTCAAGTTTGGCATGTTTTTCCTTAAGTCGTTCAAAACAGCCATTTACTTCGTGAAAATATATAAGTAATTCTGAATGAGAAAGTTTTGATACCTCACTTGGCTCATCATCATCACTGTCAGTTACTTCACCATGAAGACATAGATTTGCTCTTTCACTTTCACTTTCGGTGCTATCACTTTCATCTTCATCAATTTCATCCCAAGTAGCCGCAAAACTTTTCTTCTTCAGCTTCTTTCCTTGGTTTGGTCGATTTTGAGGACAATTTGGCTTGATATGTCCCGGTTTATTACATTTGTGACAGATGATCTCTTGCTTCTCCGAAATGTCTAGTGCTTTGTTTATTCTGCTTTTGATTTGATGGGTTCTGGTTGGATTTCCATATTTGCGATTCTACTTTTTGAATCTCTTTATTAATAGTGCTAATTCAGCTTCACCATCATCATCGTCATCATTGTCATTTTCAGTTGTTCCTTTGAGAGCAATTGACTTCTTTCGAGTATCGCCTCCTTCTCGCTCTTCCTTGAACTTTAGCTCTAGCTCATAGGCGGTGAGATTTCCAATGAGCTCTTCCACCTTGATTTGTTTCAAATCCTTTGACTCTTGAATAGCTGTGACTTTTGCTTCAAAGCTTCGAGGAAGCACTCTGAGAATTTTCCGAACTATCTCTAACTCTGTGTACGATTTTCCAAGAGCCTTTGATTTGTATACTATATTGGACAGTCGTCCGTACATCTCTTTGACGTTTTCTTCTTTTGCCATTGTGAAATTCTCGTATTCGCTGCTTAACATGGCTAGGCGAGATTCTTTGACTTGAGATGTTCCTTCGTGAGTTACTTCGAGCGTGTGCCATATTTCCTGCGCAGTTAAACAATGAGAGACACGATTAAATTCAAATTGATCCAATGAACAGATAATAGAATTCATAGCTTTAGCATTAGCATTTTGTAATTTATTTTCTAGTTCTGTCCATTGGTCCATCGGCTTATCTATTTCCTGATTGTCTACAATTATAGTTGGTGATCTATAACCTATCTCAATAATGTTCCAAGCATCAATGGTTTTCAGAAAAAATTTCATTCTATTTTTCCAGTAGGCATATTCACCATTGAACATTGGTGGTCTAACTATGGACTGACCTTCAGCAAAAGCATTATTAAAAGAAGGCATTTTTTCAAATTTTTAAACAGAAACTGATTTTTGAAAAATGAAAAAAAATGACTTCTAAACCTTGCTCTGATACCACTTGTAGGATCGATTTCACCCTAGAGGGGGGTGAATAGGGTGATAGTATAAATTATAAAAAAATTAAATGCGAAAGCTTATAAAATAATTTCAACACAGATCACAGAATAGTAGCAGCACAGATAAAAGCAGAATAATAAATGCAGAAATAGAACGACACAGAATTTACCCAGCTTCGGCAAAAACCTGCCTACGTGCTGCCCCCAAGGTTTCTACTAGAAATTAGATAGTCACACGCTTACACACGTAAACTCGCGACACCCGCTACTGACTAACCCAACTCTACGCTCAAAACCCTGCCACAACTCAGCCACTGAGTTGCGAATTCTCAAGCTACGCCACGTAGCTTGTCCCCTAGTCACACGACTAGCAAATACAACGATTTGAAAAAGAGATTTTTTAAAAAAAATTAAAAAAAAACAAAATCAAAACTAAAAATAAGATAAAGCTCTTTTAAAAAAAAACTAAAACCCTTAACAAAACCCTAATTAAAAAACCGGCCCCTTTTTATTATTTCGACCCGTTTCCTTCTTTTGCTCAGTGAAGAATTATGCGGCCGATGCTTGTCGAATTAGGGCTTCGACTTCTTTCTCGAATTAGGGCTTTGTCTCTGGTTTGAGATGCTCTTGCTTCTCTGATGTTCGATTGTTGCCCTTGCTCACTGCTTCGCTTATGTTTGTTTGCTCCTCTGTTGATCGATTGTGAAATTAGGGCTTCGGCTTCGATTTGGTATGTAACTTTCCTTTTTGTTTGAATGCTTGAATTCGATTGTTGCTCTGCTTGCCGATGATGAACTTGGGTTTGTGATTGATAGTTTTATTGTGAATTGAAGCTTATTTCTGATGATGATACCTTCGGGTTGAATTTATATG
The DNA here is from genome assembly GCA_030765085.1 of Allium cepa. Classification (NCBI taxonomy): domain Eukaryota; kingdom Viridiplantae; phylum Streptophyta; class Magnoliopsida; order Asparagales; family Amaryllidaceae; genus Allium; species Allium cepa. The sequence goes on along the minus strand of CM060940.1, from coordinate 807,992,480 downwards.
AATTCACGACACTTGAATTCCTTCGTATCAATTTGATACTTTCCTAATTCTCAATTACCTGTTGCGCACGTCTTTCCTAATTTTCTTTCTCAACGTGATCGATACGGCAGTGATTTACGTGGTCACCACGGTGTTGAATTCATTTGACTTTTTCAAATTTACACACTTGAATTTCTTACTTGGTTTTGTGCCCTGATCATCACTGCACTGTTTTGATTTCTTGAATCATATCCACGGCTTCAATGTTGTTCAAGTGTACTACTACAGTTTGCATTTGGTCTTGATCGTGTATATTCTCGAGTTGGTTGTGCACTGTTGATTAGTTGATAATTTGAGTCTGCAATGTTATTCTTTGACTTGTCTACTGTCACTTCTTCGAGCTAAATTGTTGTTTGTGGTCAATTGCTTCGAGTTGATCTTCTAGCTGGTGCCAGTTTGCTGTGACATTGTGCATTTCATTCTGTTTGATGTTGCACTTGGTTATTTTGTTCATCTGTGTATTGCTGCAATCTTCATTGAGCTTGTATGCTTCAAGTTGCCTTGACTGGTTCATACTTGTTGAACTGGTTTTGGTTGTTGCAGTATGTTACTGCATTTGGTCTGAGTCACTTGTATCCATTTTCGAGTTGCACACTTTGATTTCACCTTGTTGAGTACCTGTAGTTGCTGTTATATCACTTCGTATTGCATTTATTTGCTTGTACTTGTGTTCTGATCATTGCTTTGTTATGTAGCTGCTATGCAGTTGCTATGCATCACTGTGTATCATGTAGCTTTCATCCTTTCTTTCTCTGGCACACTTGTGTACCTGTTCAGGTTCACCGTTGCTTCAAATTGCTTCATACTGCTACTTGGTTTATTGATGTATTCATGTCATGTCTCATGCTCGAGTTCTTTGCAACTTCATGACTGTACTGTTCTTTGTTGAGTTGCTATGCAGTTGCAATGAAAATGCCTTGTAGTTGTGTATTTGAGTCAGTGCTTCACCATATTACTTTTTGATTGATGTTGCATCACTTGTAGCTTTATGTATTCATGTGCTTGTCTGCATTCACTCTGGCTTGTGTTATGATAGCTGTGAAGTTGCATTGATCTCTGTAGTACTTCATGTTGACATTTTCTTTGACACTGTTTTGTTGGGCTGTGTCTTCATTGATGTGTCACTGCATACATGTGTACTTGATTCTTTGATGTTGTAACCTCTGGTATGCTGCATATTGTCACTGTATTGGTTCGAGTCAGTTTGCATGGTCACTTATGCAGTTGAAGCTTTGAACTGTTTTCAACTTGACACTGTTGTACAGTTGCTCTTGTTGGCTGCGCACACGAGTTGGCGAGGCAGTGCACACGTGTATGAATGTACACGTGTGTATTGCAGCCACTTATGGTTACCTGTCCCTGTAATATCTATATGCACGACTTTGTGATGAATTCAAGTGTGAATGATGACGAACAACCCAAATAACTGAGGCAAACCATATTTTTAAAAGTCATATTTAATTTTATATTGCAAAAATATTTCTTTTTCAATTTTACTGCGTTAGTAAATATTTTGCAGATTTCTCAGATGCTGGATTCAAACTGAAATGTAGTTGAAGAAAAAAATACGAGTGTGAGTGATATGTAGTGAGGTGAATGTGTAAAATAGTGATGTAATTGAATTTGTATCAAAGTTGTATAGTGAATAGTGAGAGCTTGAATTTGTACTATTCAAAATTGTAATAAATATTTGTTTGAATAAAATATTCGTTTGAATTCAAATTCTGTGTTATTTATTTTATTCAGAAAATATTTATTTAATCTGTGAAAATAAATAGTATATTATCAAATACATTTAAATGAATGTATATTTGTTTATTATCATCAAACAACAATCATATAAGCGCATATTCAACAGTCATTTTGCTAATAAATAAGGTTTTATAAGTATTATGAAGTCCAAAGAATTTCTAAAAACTTAATTTCATTTAAAGAAGTTCAAAACCAATTTCCTCTTTGTATAATATAAAATAATCTTATTTATTTTACTTATCAAAATATTTAAACATTTCAAAACTTGTTTAACTTTTATTTACCTTAATTTTAAAATTTTCAAAACTAAACTTTATATACTTTTCAAAAATTCTTAGCTTTGAAAATTAATTCTCAATATATAATTTTCAAAACTTTATATACTTTTCAATATAACATTCAACTGCTGGATCAGAACGGAAACATATCCAAAAGTATAGAAGAAGAAGCAATAAAATTCTATTATGACATGTTCAATGGGGAAGCTAATAATGACTTACCAAAAATTCATTGTAAAAGGATGATAAATGCTAAGGGGAGAAGGCTCCTGACCAGTAACATCTCCATGAAAGATGTTTGCGTAAAAAATGGCCGCAAACACCCAATACCGTGAAAGCACCAGTGTATGAATATAAGTCGGCGATATTCAAACACAAATCACAAATGTCAGCAAATAACTCAAATACGTTTGCACAAAAGATGGGAAACAGCTCCAAGTTGTATGGTTTAGTTGATTTTATGTTGTTCGTAGTGATTTAGGTGGTTTATGCAAATACGTAAAAAGCAGGGACCAAACTGTAAAAGACACACAGATTTATAGTGGTTCGGCCAAAGTGTGCCTACGTCCACTTTATATGTTATTCTCCTTTTCCAATCCGATTACAAGTACAAAGCTTGTAGTACAAGTGTATGAAAGTTGTTTGAAAGTTCCTTCCAGGTTTGAGCTCTCAAACTTGTCTGCCATTGTTGTACCCCTGCCCCTCTATTTATAGAGTGAGGCTGGGGGCAGGGGTCTTGGAAGTGTATAGCTGCTGGTGGGCCCGGACTGAAGCAATCTGGACTGGCAACTTTGGTTCGGCATTCTTCGGTTCGGCCGTGCTTTCGTTTGGTATGGAGCTTGGACCGGTGATGGAGTGGGATGGAGATTCATTCGGTGAGGAGGGATGTGGTAGGCTCGGTTGTGTTGGTCCGGCCATGAATGGTCCGGCGATGGTGGTTCGGTTGTGGGTCGTGAGGCAGTTGGTTCGGCGTTGGGATGTGTGGAGTACGTTCGGTGGTAGAAGTATGGTTCGGTGGTCCGGTGGTCACTGGGTTCGGTTGTTTGGTAGAGGGTGGTTGATCCGGTGAGGCTACATTCGGCATGGGGGGAAGTTTGGTTCGGTAGCCTCGTGGATCGGTGGTTGGTCCGGTGGAACTACCGAATGGATCTTATGTTGAGAATGCCGAGTGACCCTTCCTACTAGAGAATGCCGAATGAGCCATTACCGGATAACTCAGGGAGATGGGAATGCCGAATGGTGGGAGTGCCGGACGAGCTCTTTGAAGTTCAATTCCGAATGGGCTATGCCGAATGAGATGCCGAATGCTTCTTTTTGCTCCTGGTCGTGGTGGAAACGCACACAACATTGATATTCCAGTTTTGTCCAAAAAATGGGATAACACTTTGCCCCCCAAAACATGCCTTGTGATAACAAGGCGTGTTTTGAATAGTCCCGAATCCAATATCCAATGTCAATAGCCATATTGCCAGAGTAGATCATCCTTGACTGCTCCGAGTCGATATCCAGTTCCAAATCCAATAACCAAAGCTTGAGCCAATTCCATGTCCATCCGAACTTGACAACGGAGTCCCAAACCATCCTTATCCAATGGCCAACAACCGAATCCAGGACCTCTTTGGGTCCATGTCCAAATTTATAACCTCTCCGGGCTCTTGCCAAGCGCAATCCACACCTGACGGTCGTGATCCAGCGTCCCTGGACGTTGAGCCATGCGTAATCCATACTTGACGATCTTGGTCCAGTGTCCCTGGACGTTGAGCTAACCTCTCCGGGTTCTTGCCAAGCGTAATCCATACTTGACGATCTTGGTCCAGTGTCCCTGGACGTTGAGCTATGCGTAATCCATACTTGACGATCTTGGTCCAGTGTCCCTGAACGTTGAGCAAACCTCTCCGGGTTCTTGCCAAGCGTAATCCATACTTGACGATCTTGGTCCAGTGTCCCTGGACGTTGAGCTAACCTCTCCGGGTTCTTGCCAAGCGTAATCCATACTTGACGATCTTGGTCCAGTGTCCCTGGACGCTGTACAATGCCATGGCTTAAGTCCTAAGCCGAATCCTGGTCTCTCCGGACCCTTGCCAAGCATAGTCCATACTTGACGACCTGAAAATAACGATTGATAATATAGGGCCTAAGTCCTAGGCCGAATCCTGGTCACTCCGGACCCTTGCCAAGCATAGTCCATACTCGACGACCTGAATGAGTCAATTTACCATGTTCGGGCAAAGCGACTCACCCCTTGCCAGGCATAATCCATACCCGACGACCGTTTATCAAAAATCAGATAAAAATCCAATCAAAATCCAATCCAAAATCTAAATCCAAAATCCAAATCCAGAATCCAGATCAAGAATCCAAAATCCAAATCCAAAATCCAGAAAACCAGAAATCCAAACCAGCATTCAAAACCGAAAACAATCATCCAAAGGAAAATCCAAACCAAAAAGCAAGAAAAAACCAGGAGCTCAATCCGAGCTCCAAAACCGAAAACCAAAAAGAAAAGCATTGTCCAATCCAAAAGAAAAAGATAAATTTCACAAACCATAGCGTCGCAGTTTATCATCATTCAGAGCATGCCTAGGGGCCATCTCCGTCCCCGTACATGTGTAAATGACTTGGTTGCTTGCCAATAGTTTGCTACTTATTTCATATTAACCTGGTTAAGGGACGATCAACCGACCATCATTCCTGGGCCTCCCACCATCGTAGCTTGAGGTAGGCGGTGGTTGCTCCTGCCTCGCCGTTGCACTCCGCGGTCCAACATATTGTGGCAGTTGTCCATTCCTTACATGTTCCTCAATTATGTCCTTTAAGTGCCTGCAGCTGTTGGTGTCGTGTCCATCCAAATCATGGAAGAGACAGTGCCTTCCCGATGCCCTTTCCCGTTCTGTTGGTTCTCTCCTAGCCGGCCTCCGGTAGTGAAGGCGATTTCTAGTATCCAGGTATATCCGCTCTAGTGTCTCGTTCAATCCTGTATATGTGGAAAACCTTGGATCCTTCCATTGCTTCCTAGCATTTCCAGAATCACCGTCCAACTTCCTTTTTCCTTTGTTTTTATCCGAACCATCGCTGGATGGTCCTCCCCCCTCAACTGCATTAACCTTTTTCAACTTTAAATCCGTACTCGCATCTTCTTGTCGAAGGAACCTTTCTGCCTCATGAAAGAATTCGTCGAGATTCCGTGGGGGATCTCGTATCAAAGATACCTTGAAATCCGAGTTCTCCCTGACTCCTGATACTGCTGCCATTAAAACCATCGATGGATCGGGCCGATCCACCGAAGCGACTGCGGCACTGAATCGAGTTAGAAAAGCTCTAAGCGATTCATCCGTCCTTTGCCTTACCGATGTCAACGTCATCACGTTCTTCGGTCTCTTGACATGAACCCGAAACTGTCCCAAAAACCTTTCCACCAATTCCCTCCAAGTCCTGATAGATCCTTCCTCCAGCTGCCTGAACCACATCGCAGCTAAGTCCGTCAAGTACAAAGGGAAGCATCGGGCCATCACCTCCTCTGATGCCCCCAGCACCTCCATGTGTCTGGTGTATCTCATCAAGTGATCCGTAGGGTCTTCCTTGCCATTGTATACCTCCACGCTAGGTAGCTTGAACTTAGGTGGATTCTGAGCCATCCTTATTTCCCGAGTGAATGGACTCCTGTTTACTCCTTCCAAGTCTCCGTTGGTCAAACCACCTCGCATAGTCTTTCTGATTATATCTACCAATCCACCGTTGTCTGTCGGGGGTTGCCCCCGAGGGAACTCCGGTACATACTCTTCATGTGTGTCGTTAGCAGCAACGTTGGTTCTAGCCTGTTGAACTCCTTCCAAAGGTTCTCCTGTGTTGAATCCTGTGGGCCTGCCCCCAATTCCTTGTTGATTGCCCTGTAGCTCTGTATCCTGTCCTCCATTGGGTTCCATAACCCTAGCTTCTTGTTCTGCATCCACAGCCGTTGTAGCTGTTCCTAAGTTCTGCATCCCTGCAGCTCTCATTTGCTCCAAGAAAGTTTGCATCATCTCCTGTTGGCTCTTCAATAACCTCTCTTGTAGTGAATTCGTGATGGCTTCCATTTCATCCCGGGTTATGTAGATTGAAGCCGGTCCTTCCTCACCTCCGGAGGATGCTTGTTGACTTCCTCCTTGTTGGCTTCTCTCAGCCCTTAGCCTTCTACTGCTTTGCCTAGTCATTGTCTTCCAAATCCAAACTTCTATCCGATGTAGTGGGAGCTGGTCCCTCTCAGTGAAAGCACCAAAATGTTTGCGTAAAAAATGGCCGCAAACACCCAATACCGTGAAAGCACCAGTGTATGAATATAAGTCGGCGATATTCAAACACAAATCACAAATGTCAGCAAATAACTCAAATACGTTTGCACAAAAGATGGGAAACAGCTCCAAGTTGTATGGTTTAGTTGATTTTATGTTGTTCGTAGTGATTTAGGTGGTTTATGCAAATACGTAAAAAGCAGGGACCAAACTGTAAAAGACACACAGATTTATAGTGGTTCGGCCAAAGTGTGCCTACGTCCACTTTATATGTTATTCTCCTTTTCCAATCCGATTACAAGTACAAAGCTTGTAGTACAAGTGTATGAAAGTTGTTTGAAAGTTCCTTCCAGGTTTGAGCTCTCAAACTTGTCTGCCATTGTTGTACCCCTGCCCCTCTATTTATAGAGTGAGGCTGGGGGCAGGGGTCTTGGAAGTGTATAGCTGCTGGTGGGCCCGGACTGAAGCAATCTGGACTGGCAACTTTGGTTCGGCATTCTTCGGTTCGGCCGTGCTTTCGTTTGGTATGGAGCTTGGACCGGTGATGGAGTGGGATGGAGATTCATTCGGTGAGGAGGGATGTGGTAGGCTCGGTTGTGTTGGTCCGGCCATGAATGGTCCGGCGATGGTGGTTCGGTTGTGGGTCGTGAGGCAGTTGGTTCGGCGTTGGGATGTGTGGAGTACGTTCGGTGGTAGAAGTATGGTTCGGTGGTCCGGTGGTCACTGGGTTCGGTTGTTTGGTAGAGGGTGGTTGATCCGGTGAGGCTACATTCGGCATGGGGGGAAGTTTGGTTCGGTAGCCTCGTGGATCGGTGGTTGGTCCGGTGGAACTACCGAATGGATCTTATGTTGAGAATGCCGAGTGACCCTTCCTACTAGAGAATGCCGAATGAGCCATTACCGGATAACTCAGGGAGATGGGAATGCCGAATGGTGGGAGTGCCGGACGAGCTCTTTGAAGTTCAATTCCGAATGGGCTATGCCGAATGAGATGCCGAATGCTTCTTTTTGCTCCTGGTCGTGGTGGAAACGCACACAACATTGATATTCCAGTTTTGTCCAAAAAATGGGATAACAAAAGAAGTTTGGGTAGCTCTGCATTCCATACATGCTGATTCCAGTTTAGGGCCAGATGGACTGCGATCCAAATTCTTCTTGGTGCATTGGGAAGATCTGAAAGAAGACATCACATTAGCAATGCAGGATATTTTCCAAAGTGGCAAATTTGTAAAAGAAATTAACCATACATTTATTTGCCTAATTCCTAAGAAGGATAATCAAACTAAATTGAAGACTACCGACCTATTGCTTGCTGTAACGTAGTTTACAAAATTCTAAGTAAGATTCTATGCAACAGAATGAAGCTCATATTACCTGATCTGATATCAGAATGTCAAAGTGCATTCATCAAAGGCAGAAGCATTTATGAAAACTCACTGATGGCACATTAATTGATAAGAAACTTCAACATTCCGGGTGTAGACAAATTCTGTCTAAAGGTGGATCTTCATAAAGCATATGATAAAATAAACAGAAAATTCATCATACATATGCTACAAGCTATGGGGTTTCCTCCTAAATTCACAAACATAGTTAATGAGTGCATTACTACAACAAACTTCTCTATCTTGATAAATGGCATACCTAAAGGATTTATAAGGTCCAACAGAGGTATCAGGCAGGGTGATCCCCTCTCCCCTTATTTGTTTACTGTAACTATGGATTTTTTCACACTTCAGATGGAACTGGCCACATATAATAAATCCATTCAGCCTATCTATAATTTCCAACCAATTGTGGCTCACCTACTCTATGCAGATGATTTACTCATTTGTATAAATCCAGCCAAACAACTGCTAGAACAATTAAAGATATCTTCTGCAAACTAGAGAGATTTTCAGGACTTAAACTGAATGAGCAAAAAACTAAATGTTATTTCAATAAAACATGCAAAAGCAGATATGAAGTCTTGGAGTGTTTGAATGTGAAAGAAGGTACACTTCCTGTAAAATACCTAGGCGTTTCTCTATCATCCAGATAATGGACATACAATGTGCAGTGCTAATCACTTCAATAAGAGATAGACTACAAGGATGGAGCTCCAGACTCCTATCAATAGCAGGTAGAATAGAACTGGTACACACAGTTATCCATTCCAAGGTTAACTTCTGGCTACAAACCTTTCAATTACCTGATGAATCAATACAAAAAAAATAGAAAAAGTTTGTGCAGACTTCATATGGAAAGGAGGACTACATAAGATCAAACATGAGGATCTATGTAGACCTAAAGAAGAAGGGGGAGTAGGACTCAGAAGATTGAAAGAAATGAGACTGGTTTACACCTTGAAACAAGCATGGCGAATTATCAAAGGAGAGGGTCTGTGGGGAAATTGGATGAGGAAGAGATACATTAGAAGTAATTTCTGGAGAATGCAAACTGACAACAATGCATCCTCAGTATGGAAAGCAATTTTGAAAGATCGTAAAACACTAGCCTCGTGCTGCAAAAGGAGACTGCCACAGGAAGAGACACTAATCTCTGAAGAGACCCCTGGATTTGTGGAAAATCCTTGATTGACATCCTAGGTCTAAACACATATTCAGATTATGGATGCCCAGATAAGACAGTTGCAGATGCAATCAATAATAATGAATGTAATTGCTCTATATTACCAGTGAATCAAGGGATTAAGGAAAAAATACAATTCATGCCGATCTTTAGTGGATGAAAACATGACTCTGGGTTTGGAAGCACACTGGAAATGATTTCAACACCAAATCAGCTTGGAATGAAGTTTGACACAGAGATAATAAAGTGGATTGGAGCAAAATCATTTGGTATCGAGCTAATTGTCCGAAAATGGCCTTTACTGCGTACAAAGCAATGCTCAAAAGATTACCCACAAGAGATCGACTTTCAAAATGGGGGATTATAGAGGAAACAAAATGTGTTTTATGCGAAAGAGATGAAGAAACATACGAACACTTTTTTTTTACATGCAAATACTCTATTGATATTTTGAAAGCTTGTAAAACAGCAATTAATGTAACAACACAGAATAAAACTCTAGTTGAAGAAATTAACCTCCTGACTCACAAATGGAACAACGTAGACATGGAACCCAAGCTGAGCAGCCCTGCCGTCACTGTGGCGGTATGGAGCGTATGGAAGGAGAGAAATCGAAGAATTTTTTAACACAAACAAAGAACAATCCCAGATGTCAGCAAGATAGCTGTTAACGAATTGAAATTGGTACTAAATCGAATTCAAGGTCTCACCTTTCAGGGACCAACCGAAGCTCGTAATGGAGCAAAGGGTCTGAACTGTCCATTGGGAGGAAACCCAAGTACAAGTTATGCTCGGTGGTGGCCGCCATGAGGAAGATGAAGAACAAGGTGTCGGTTTTGTTTTATTTTTGGTATAATTGAGATTGAATGTACTTATAATTATAGACTAATCGGTATGTACTCTTGGGCCGATATTGGACCATAACCGTAAGCTAAAAGTGCCTTTAATAAAGATCTTACCAATTTTCAAAAAAAAAAAATTAATTCTCAATTTGAAAGTGTGTGACTATTCAAAATAGTAGGAAAAGTCAAATTCCATTTAGAAATTGGAAATCAGCAATCAATCGTCTCAACGAGATGCATAATCAATCCATCAATCAATCCCATTTTGAAATCACTTTGAAATCATTTATACCAGTTCTATCCGGAAAAGAATTTCAAATTATGCTATTATATATTATCCGAATCTTAAAACCAATTTCAAAAAATCCCGGAATCTAAACTCTCAAATTTTCAGTTTGAATAACTTTTTGTTTATTTATTAACCATGTCTAGATAAACCATATTTCATATATCACTTTCAAATGGTATCCATTACTCTTTAAAATGACACAGGGGAAAATTCAAATATATATTCACTTTAAAATCCATGTTAAACATGCAGTTCCTTAATTTTTTAAATATTTTTCAAAAACCAAAATTTTCCAACCATAGTTGAATGCTCAAATCAACAGCCAATAGTCGATGCTCATAAACTGGCCGAGCACGACTCATCAATCAATAAGCGATAATATGCACATCCATATTAATTGAACAATCAATCAACAAAGAAATAACATCCAATCATCATCGACAGTCACGATTGATTTTATCAGTTATAGATTCATTCTTTTATATTTTATATAAAATCCAAGTTAAAATCATTTCATTTATTAATTTCAAAATATTTTTATATCACTAACAAATACGCTTTCTCTTACACGTATATACACTCAATGAGCTTATCCTATAGGTTTAGGTATACGCTAAACCAAAGCTCTGATACCAACTGACCCGGGATTTTGGATCCTCGAAAATCGACATAAATACGTTCACTGTATAGAATGCGGAGCAATCGAGTGCCGGAAATACCGAATCATTTGGGGTGAAGAATAAAATGGTAGAAGAAAATAGAATCAATAATAAAGAATCTCACAATCACAGCGGAACAAAATATAATATATAAAAACAGATCTTTATACAAGGAAAACTGTAACTGTCAATATATATACAATCATCAGAATACAACAATCAATACATCAGTATGGACAATTATTATAACATGTCCTCACAAGGGTTGACTATACAATCTACTCACACTACGAAGTACAATCAAGTACATAATATATGGCTGAAATCCTCCAGCTCGTCTCTTGAGCTCCAAAGCACTCTAACCTGAATCTGTAATACTCGGTCTGACCCGAGCATTATAATAAAATAACACTCGAGTTAGTTTGGAAAGCCAGCATGAGAAAACACACTCAATTTGATTTATTACATTTTAAAAATACTTTGAAAACAAAGGTATCTCGTAAGACCGCATCGCACATGAACACGACGAGTCTCGGTCTCATCGAATCTAAAACGATAAATTTTTAAAGGCCAAGTTGTTTAAAATAAACAGTTCTACAATGAGGATGTCAATATTCACATATGGAAGTTCATTTTATATGTTTACTTTATCATGACCTGTCCATCGAAACTAATTTTCTTGCAATTATCACATTTTCTGAAATTGAAAATCGTGATCAGTACATGTCAATTTACTTTCAATAAAACATGTCAACGTTTTATTCTAACTACTTTAATTTGTTTGGCTACTTAATGGCACATACAACAGATAATTGAAATCAATATTCGAGAAAAATATCAGTCAACATGGATCATTAACTTGGTGAATAATAAATATTAAACCAGTTTACAAAATCAAAACTGGTGAGTTTTCAATTATCGAGTCGAGTTTTAAATTAATTAGAGATAGAAGTAATTAATTTAAATTAATTAGAGATAGAAGTAATTAATTTAAATTAATTCACTTTAAATTAATTAGAGATAGAAGTAATTAATTTAATTCATTTTAAATTAATTATAGATGGTGTGATTTTAGATCTTTGCTTATGAATGGATGATATGGTTTACCCTGAATGGTTTGAATCTCAGATATGAGACAAATAGTGTTATGCGTTATGGATGCATTGGTTGCATTGTGGTGATGATATAAGTATCTATTGATGATGATAATATATATTATCAATTTGTGATGATTACCTGTTTATGATAATATTGATTATCTATTATGATGATATGAATTATCTATCTGTGTGTATATGGATAATTAGATTTAATTGTTTTAAACTTAAAATAACTTGGACCTAAAAGACACGCTTTGGATTTCGATGAGACCGAGATCGGGTTTCCATATTTGGATATCCGAAAACCACATCGATTCCAATTAAACGTTAGGTCGTTAATCCAAGTGGAGCAAGTGAAGACTCGAGGTGTAAGGGCTATACGTCAGTATAACTCTATGGGTGATTCCGTAATGAGTTTGACGGAATAGTGCTTATAGATTCGAGATGGTGAATCATAGTGCAAGGGCTATGGTCGTTGACTCTAAGGGTGATTCCAATAATGAGTGCAACGAGATAGTGCCTTCGGTTTCGTTCGAACCCGGAACGAACTTGTATGGATTGAATGCACTCAGAACATCGTCAGGTGGACGATGAGCATTCTAAGATAGATGTGTTCTATAAAGGTAATCGTAGCCTCAAGCCTCATCAACTGGGAATGGCTAAAACAGGGGAGGTGCAGCAAGGCTTCGTGGTTAGCTCCCACTGGAGAGCAAGATTGATCCCTGTCTAGAGGTCCCTTTTTATTTCGGCTGTGTGGGCGGTTGGTCGCGACAACTGCCGGGGTTGTCTTGTTCGGAACTATTCATTAAGGAATGGGTCCGGCCTTGTGTTGCAGGGGAGTGGGAGTGTAACGCCCCGAAAATTTTCGACTTTCGAAAATCCGACATCGACACTCACTTTATCGACTGCCGAGAAATCGAAGGCCGAAAACCGAGATGTTATGGGTTTTAAAAAGAAAAGAAAAGAAAGAAGAGAGAAAAAGAAGAAAGAAAAAGAAAAATAGAGAGGAAAGAAGATAGAAAATAGAAGAAAATAGAGAGAAAAAAAGATAGATAATTTTTAGAAAACAGAGAATTTTAAAAATAGAAGAAGATAGAAAAATTTTAAAAATAGAACGGACAGAAAGGAAACAACAGAACCTCACAATTCGCAGCGGAACAACATATAATGATAAATGAATAATCTTTAAACAAAGAACTATATCAGTTATTACATTACATACATTTCATTACATCATATCATCAGAGTATACAATATCAACAACATCAAACAGTGCAGCGGAAAAAGAAATACTATATAAACTAGTAATACGCCATGCCATCTAGCTTGCCTCCAGCAACTCCAGAATATCCAGAATATCCTGATAAACCTAACTCTTAACTGCCCGTGTAGAAATTGGTGGGCACCCAGAGTTTAGGAAGGAAAACAATAAACTCCGAGTCAGTCATGTGACTGGTGTGAGAACTCAAAACAGTTTATTTAACTTTAAAATCAAAAGAGAGGAATATTTTTTTTTTCAATTCGCAATGCTTTTAAAAATGAGACTACCATAAGGCCTCCCGCACACACACACAATGCAAACGCAGAATCGGAGGAGATTTCTCCTTATGATAGTCAAAGATGCTTGATACGCATTTAAAATAATATTTGATATTATTATTAGTGCATAGTGTATAACAAATTCATTTCGAAAGTAGAATATAAATCTTAGCCAACATACGACCATTATCGTATGCCTACTATAGCTACCATCCAAACAGTGGTGACCACCATAAGTGAATAGCAGGTTCTACAACTAATACCGTACAAGTTTCGTATTGGGAATTGGATTTCCAACGAATGATCAGGCTAAGGAACTTCCTACTGCCACATGGGATCGCCTCTGGCTGGACGTCCCGAGAACTTAACCAGCTCTCTGCCAACACAAGGCCGGGTTACCTTTATCACTAGGTAACTACTACACGAATATGGCATCCCCCGGTCCCATCGGACCTTTAACCGAGCGCTCGTCACCAACAACACCACACAGAAATAGATATAGTGTATCAACATGAGTAAGTATCTGGGCTCCATACCATGATACCACCCTTTCCAGAAGGAAATGCACATACCCTAAAGGGAGCTACCCCTCATAACCTTGCCGCATCATTCCTGTTTTGACCATTAACGGGATGTGAGGCTCGATGAATTCACGTCCACAAAAACATACTTTATACAAAAGCTATGCTTTGGGTCAACAAATGATCAACACAATGATCACTAGGATAGACGATCAAATAAACGATCCTATCACAAATAATCAACACAATGATCATTTCAGCATCACTCAGCATGTCACATTACCAAAATGGGATATATCGCTGATAACTTCAACTATATAACCTTTGAGCTCGTACGTCTCAAAGAAGGGTGTTAAGCAAAGAATAAATTCTCCGCCACCAACAGAAATATATTTGAAAGAAATCGGCTTTATATCTCAACTTGTAATGTCAGACATACAATCCATACAAGTTTGTTCCGGGCTCGAACAAAACCGAAGGCACTTCTTACGAAGCCCTTGCAATCCGGGTATTCACAATCCCGATCGAATTTCCCATCACTTAAGGAATCTCTATACCAGGAGCTACCCAGTGCAGAGACAATCGATAGGTCATCCTATCGCTTTCGCAAATACTCGGTCTTCAACACCGATCTTCAAATGCAATTCATAACGACGTATCACATATTCGGAATGGGTTATACGACCCCATGGTCCTTCCCCGGTTAACCCGAATAGTGAGCGCTTATTCAAAAATAAGTGTGCATTCAAATTCAAACAAATCACATCAATTACCCATTCAAAGGGAAATATTGATAGTCGGTTATTGAACTATCAATGGATATGCACACATCACCAGATTCCAAAAAATTTTCCAAAATATCTTTACTAGATATATAGTTTCAACACTTCAAAAATAAATCAATATTTATTTTTAACCAAATTTCCACTTTCACATATAAATTCCAAAATGAATTTATATTTCAAAAATATTCATGCATATGATTTCAATTTATTCATTTCAATTTATCTTCAAAAAGATAAATTCTAAATATTCACTTCATATTGGAAAATATTTCCATACTTATTTATTCATAAGTAATTCACAAATCTCTTTTATTTTCAACACTTAGAAAATATTCAATATACTTAAATCGAATTAAGTATATATTTTATTCTTTAAGGAAATCATTCACTTAACATATTTATTTGGGCCAAAACGAATGTTACGTAAAACATCGTTACGACAACCCAAAATCACTAGTATAGGGATTCGAAATTAAAATAGATATATAAATCCCAATACTATACAAAACATTTCCTTTCAGAAATCATTTACTATAACAACAGTGTTATAGTCCACCATTTCCTTTTATTTCTCGAAAACGTCTGTTTCAACAATAAATGTTGAAATCTATGGTTTCGAATCTCAACACATTTTAAAACATCGTTAGATCGTTTTAATTATGTTTAAAATATCACATTCTAAAACATTTTCTTTAACATGTTATTCACTATTCAAAAACGTGAATATACTATGTTCACAAATTCCATTATTTCTGTTCACTTTAACTTAAAGGATTATTCACTGTCTAAAACGTGAATATAACTCCATTTATAAGTTATAACAATTAACTTATCAAAATAAGTCGTTTGCGGATTTATAAAACAACGTTTATAAATTCCATTTCTATTTATTTATAAAAACTTCTTTTTTTATAAATTCCTTTATTAACCTATTCCCGTTTATAACTAAATTATAAACTAAACGTTCACATTATAAGTTAATTACTTATAAAACGGTTATTTTACAAAATCGTTCTTTTTAAAGACTTTTCAATTTATAAACCTTATAACTTATAAGATTTATTTATTTAACCAAATCTATTCTTCAATTAACTTCACAAATTTATAATCTTACTATTTATAAATTTCATTTATAACTTCACAGTTTATAATTCTATAAATTTCATTCATTTATGAAATTCACTTTCACTACATTCAAACACTTATAAAAACTCGTTTTATAATGTCTATATTTCAATTTATAAATATTCATTTATAAATCTCTAAATATAAATCAGTTTATATTATTATTCTAAAACGTCTTTAAATTCCTTTATAATTTCATCATTTCGATTTATAAAATAATCAAATTTTATAAATCCTATATTTAAACTTTTATCATATATTCAAAAATCCAATCTAAATTATTTTATAAAATCATTAGTTCATATTTCTCAAAAATCGACTTTTAATCGTATTTCTAAAAATCAGCTTTTTAACTATATTTCACAAAAACCATAATTTTTATAACTTTAAAAATTATAACGTTTATTTATTTATAATGGATCAATTCCAAAAATATAGTATATTCTCAAAATCACTTTTAAAATCATTTTTAAATCCCAAAATTTGGGTCCAATGATGCTACACATCAAATAGTCAATCACGACTACTACGATCCATCATATATCGATATGATAATCAATCAAATATCAAAATATCTGAAATAAAATAAATACTGTTGAGGAATCCAGTTGGATCCCTCCAACCTGTTTCCTGCATCCAAAAACATTAGCACAATACCAATTTCGCTCCAGTACGAAATTATCGCGGTACATGTTCTTATTAAATATTATCCGCTTACTAACGGCGTAATAGGGTCTCATCCGCTAAACAAAAAAATGCGGGAAATCAACAACTGCAATATATACATATGCCAATATATATATATTGATATTATATATAATACCAATTTCACTGTTTATGAAATATTCGCGGTATATGTTTATATTAAATAACATCCGCTTACTAACGGCGCATAATGTCTATTTTAACAATCAATAATTTACAGTCATCATTCAAACATGCATTCAAATATTTTAAATCTAACTATTTAAAATAAAATCGAAATCTATTCGATTGAGTGAGAAATTCTCACCTTGGTTTTAATTTCCGTTTAAGCTTTTATTTCGAATAAAATTAAACGCGCGTTTAATTTTACCCGAAATTCTCACTAACTCCAAACGACTCCAAACCAACTCCATCGCGTAGTGCTCGTCCATACGATTCCAACGCAACTGAGTTTGCATTTTTTCGACCTCGTATGAAAAAGTTATGAATTTTACAAGTTACACGAGTTTATATACTTATATTTACAACATAACTTTAAAAATTATAAACCTCTCCTCAATCCTAGCCACATGATCATGATCCAAAGGCCCAAAATCTTCATCTCCTACATCACCACGCACGCGCAAGTCTCCAGGCCATGAACATTGAGGCCGAACCCATCATGATTCCTAGGGTTAGCATTTTCACTCAAATCACTCAACTATACATCATCATACCACTCCCATGTCGAAGAGCACGACCACCTCTACCTCTGGCCCCATCCCCAGCAAGCTCGGCTGCTCCTAACGCATGGAAATGCGTGCGCAAATATCAACAGTCGGCCCCCCATAACTCCCATTCTATAGCTCCAAACCACATCATATCCGTATGGATTGAAAGCTCATCCCGTGCTCTTCATCTTTGCTGTTGATCACTTCGGCTAAAACTTCACGGATTGAGAGAGATTGAGGGGGAAAGGAAATTCATTTCTGGCCTTACATATAAAAGAGGCGGCTGTAAATGTAAATTAGGGTTTAGTTTTTAATTTTATAAAATTTGTGATTTTAACTTCTATTTATAGAAAAAGCAAGCGTAAACACTATTCATCCCGGGAATTCCGAACTCCGATTTAGACGCCGTAACCAGCGTACCTAGGGTTTATCCCGCGTTCCGGACACAATGGAACAGGTTTCGGAAGCTAATTCGGAAGTATGTGCGAGTTATGGCTGAAAACATTCAATTTAAATTAAACCGATTTAAATCGATTTCTAGGCGTTTTAATTTGTACCGGACAAACGGTAAATCCAATTGACTTGAAATTTGAAACCTTACAATAATATCACATTACGGATCCGATGAAACTGGTTTCGTCGAATTCCGAGACTTTTTGAAAAATGGCTATTTTGACTCGCCAAATTTAAATTAAAAATAAATCGATGCGTTTCGAGCTGCCACGATCAAACGATAGCTCCGATTGACACGAAAATTGAAATCCGGTAATAACTAACTATTACGGATCCAATGAAACTGGTTTCGTTCAATTCTGAGACTGTTCAAAAATTGACTATTTTACAGTCGATTATTAAATATTAAAATATTCAATTTTCACAGATTAACTTTTAATTCGATTTTAAAAGTTCTAAAATATTTCTATAACTCCAGTATGATTAAATAAAATTTTCCAAATTATTTACAATCATTTTTAACTCAATTTTTAATTATTTCCATAATTTAACATATTAAATTATTGATTAAATTATCCAATTAAATCCAAAAATTCAAATAAAAATTTATTTGACTTATAAATTCACTTATAAATATTTAAAATTAATTAAATATTCAAATTTAAATTATTAAAAATTCTGGGTCGTTACAGGGAGTACTCCTCGGTACGGTGATCTAGGCCACGTACTGTGACGGGCGTTACCCCAGTAGCCCTGCCATTATATGGAATCCAAAATCCAATAAGTGCCAACGGTTTTGATTGTATTACCCACTTTTGTGGCTAGTAGCTGGAATTTAATAATGTAACAATTTCGGCTATTTCATATTTACTTGAAAACCCTAGACACTATTATAATATCATCGGATTTCCTATCAAATGTTTTGGTTAGCGTAAGGTAAATTTTTTTCCATGTTTATGTGTGGGAAGTCTTACGTGATACCCTTTCTTTTAAAAGGTTTTGAAAGTTAAGCAACTTTAACCTGTTACTCACACCAGACTCATGTCTAACCTGGAGTTTATTTTTGTTTTCCATAAACTCTTGGGTACTCAAATTTTTACGAGTAGCCAAGGGATTCAGGTTAGGATTCGGGTTAGCTTTGACGAATTGTGGAGGAGCAATGGAGCAGGAGGCTTCTGCGTTGTAGTTATATAGTAGTCCGCTGTGTTTGGTATCTCTGAGTTATTTGTGATGTTGTATTGAGTTGCATAACTAGACAGGTGTTTATAACTATCTAGTATGTGTTGTATTATCTGTGTAACTCTGATAGTGGTTGTAAACTATGTAAATATTTCATGTTATTGATATAATTTATTCGTTCCGCTGTTTAGATTCTGATTGTTGTTTTCTTCTTCTTCTCTTTCTTTCTATTCTCTATCCCTTTCTTTCTTATCAGCGATGCGATTTCCTGGATATAGGAAGTCGGGTCGTTACATTGTGGTATCAAAGCATTAGGTTGAGTGAATATCTAGGCTCTGGAGTGGTGTCTATCTTGAGAGAGCA
Source organism: Allium cepa (assembly GCA_030765085.1). Taxonomy (NCBI): domain Eukaryota; kingdom Viridiplantae; phylum Streptophyta; class Magnoliopsida; order Asparagales; family Amaryllidaceae; genus Allium; species Allium cepa. The sequence goes on along the minus strand of CM060940.1, from coordinate 807,973,302 downwards.
TATTTGTAGTTTTGATATATATTTATTATTTCTACCTATCTGTTGGGTTACCCGTTCAGGTTTTCCAACATAAGTTATAAAGGTAGATAAGGTAGTGGTGTGTGTAACATGATTACTACCATTGGTTGGAGTTTGAATGTTTGAGGTTGGAAGTATATTTGTCGAGACTGTAGACCTAATACCATCTCGAATGAGTTGTGCAGAGTGTAAAGATTTAATCGATCTCTGAAGGAAACCTGTAAAGGTTCAGAGTTCATCTTTGAAGATGGATGAGTTGAGTTTGGATCTGTCGGTTTGGCAGAAGTATGTGATGGTATTTTGATACCTCAGGAAGTGGTAGCTGCGTGATGAGATGCAGTGAATATGGATGTTTCCGAAGATGTTTTCTTTGGGACAAGTTTTGGGAAGTGTGTCTGCTTCGGTGTTGTGGCTGAGTTCAGTAGGATGTGGTGGTTGGCTTTGAGGGCCGAGTTTCTCGAAGAACTTCAGATAAGGAAATTTTGGCATTGGTGTCAGCAGTGCAACTCGGAGTGTCTTTGTTGGTAGAAGTTGACTGGCTGAGTAGTTTCTGAAGAACGAGTTCAGAAGCAGCAGAGTGGACCCAATACTTTATTGGATTGGCTAATTAAGAGTAAGTTGTTCTGTTTGGTAAAGAGAGAACAGTTTTCTTTGGGAATTGGTCTATATTTATCGCAAAAGTGATTTGCGATAGTTTGAGTGTTCTTTTGAGGTATTGAAGAATTTTTGGTTGTCTTCTGAGAAGTCGGAGGTTTGTCCACTTCTGAAGATTTAGTTTTCTTATCGACCGGATTCCAGGAGTGCTACTGATGGTTCAGCTAGTAGAAGGACGATTCCTTGAGATAGGGTTTGGTGAGGCAGCTCAGGATTGGTAAAACTTCTGAGTTTTCTTTGGATATGTTGAGCCATATTTCTAGGAAGTGATGTCCAGTTTGTGCTCATATTCTTCATCAGCGGTGTCTTCTGTGCCAGTTCAGAGTTGTGCAGCGGAAGCAGTTTGGGAGTATTTCTGTTTTGTCTTTTCTGGATAGAAGAAGTGAGTTTGTCCTTCTGATGTTTGAAGAGTAGAGTTGGTGATCTTGGTCTTGATTGGTCTTGGAGAGATCATTGGGTTGGAATGTTTTTGGTTCTGTTTGTTTCTTTTTGGGGCATCAACGAAGGATAAGCCGATCAGTTTGGATGTAGGAAGCCCAGGATCGTTAAAAGATTTTGTGGTTTAGGGACGAAGGAATTTGGATTCCGGAGTTGAAGTTTTGTTTTGGATCTCTTCTGTGTTTTGGTTGGATTGGTGTTTGGTTTTCAAGAGTTGAATTGCCAGTTTGGATAATTGGATTTATGAATTTCACGTATCTCTGAGGGAGTACGTGTATGAGTTATTTCTGGTTGTGGGACCGGCTATTCTGGAAGGTTTGGTTGTTAAGTCAGACTCGTTTGTAGTCTGATGTCTTGTCTAGTTCTATAGATCTAGATGTGTAGAAGCTCTGTGGCTTCGTAGTTTAGATTGTTTGTATTCTGTAGGGTGAGTATCCCGATATATATATTTGGGGAAACTCGAGAAATTTTATCCAGAATCTTATCTGGATAACTAAAATTGTTTGATTAGATAAATTGGTTGCTATGGTTGTTAGCATATGATTGATGTATGCTTGTGATTTAAATTTAAATCTTAAATAAGATTATTAAATTACCTTTGCTTTTAAATTTCGGGAACGAAATTCTTTTAAGGGGGGAGGAATGTGATATCCCGGAAATTTTAGCAATATCAATTTAATAATCTGTATTTAAAATTAAATTGATTTGATAAAATTTTGTTAATTAAAATTAACTTGATTGAATAAACCAATTAAATAGATGTTTAATCGGTAAATCTTATCTTTTAAAAACTAATAAATTGTATTCCTATTTATAATGTATGTATATATATTTATACATATATTGTGAATGGATAAGTTTGATTTGAAGTTAAATGAACAAATAAAATATGGTTTTTAAAATTCTAATATTCATTTGATAATTTGAAGATTATTATTTTATTTAATAAATAACTAATTGGTTTAAAATACTTATAGAAATTGTTTTAATTTGTATAATTGTATTTTAAACATAGTTTAAATTTTATAAGATAAAACAAAAGTTTATTTTATATCTTTTTGAATATAGCTTAATAATTATAATTTGGAATTATATAAGTAAATTTAAAATACCATTTAAACATTAAACATTAATGTATGTAATTAAGATAAATAAGATAAGAAATTTATAATTTCTTTTATTAGTTATTTAAATTGGATAAATATGTTATTTTCAAATAATAATAATAAATGTATAAATATAGATATGTTTTAAAAGACAATATTGTTATTTTTAAATTTAAATATGTTAATATAAATTAGTTTTAAATTGAATTTTTAATTGTATGAATAGAATTTGAATTTATTTTTAATTCAAATAAATAAACATATATAAATCTTGTAAGTAAACTTTCATCTTTTAAATAAATTGTTTTACTTCATTTTCTTTAAAAAAAAAGGAATGTATATACATTTACATATGAAAATAACTTATACATAAATAAATACAAATAAAGAAAAAGGGTTTTTATTCACTTTTAAAATAAACAAGAATAATAAGTAAAATGTGTATAAAACAAATGTTAACATTTTAAGCAACTAAAGAGACAAATGTAAACTAATAATTCAACCTATTTGACAAATGTAGTAATTTAGGACAAGTGTCCTTTTCTATTTGTTCTCTTTTGATTTTTAGTAAAACAATTACATTCATATAAAAACATGTTTTTCTTCACCCTCATTTTTTTCTATGTTCATTTTTTTTCTAAGTCAAGAAAATTCTCAGCTGAAACAAATCAAATCTAAGAAGAAAATTAAAAGTCTGTAACCATTCTACATGTTCATAAACCAGCCTGCATTTCTTTTTTCTTCAAATCTGTTCCTCTGAAAAATCATTTTCCTTCAATCTGTTCTTAAGGCCTGTAACAAAATTTCAAACCAACGTGCAAGCATTTTCTTTCCAATCTGAGTCTTTAAAGCAAGTTATATTTGAAGCCTTCATTTCCAATTAAAATCAAAAAAATCTGCCTGCATGTTAAACCTGCAATTCCATTTAAAAGAAAAATGAAAGGGGCACTGCATTTCAACATTCTGGTAGTCAAAAAAAATAAAAATAAAGCATATGCCTGCATGCAAGTTCTAACAGCAAGTTCATGTTTCAAAAAGCATGCATGCAAATTTAAAAGCAAAGCAACTCAAGTTTTATCAAAGATTCAAAGAGGTTAAAGCATCCAAAATTGAAGTTTCTTTTTAGCAAAGAGGGGACACTGGTTTTTAAATCAAAAACAAAAGTTTTCAGATAATTTGGGATCTGTTTCATACTTTTCCAGGTGAGTAACTTCTTTTTCTTAAAATTAAAACTTAAGTATAATCTGTTGTTTGTTTTATGACTGAAATGAATATGCTTGTGTTTATTACCTGATAGCATGTTGAATGGAGTGTTTATGAGTAACACTTTCTGTTTAAAAACTTAAATATTAATTTTTTGCTTGATTGATGACTTGTGTATATCTGGTTGTATGTTGATTCTTATATTGAGAGTAACCTCATAAATTTTAAAATTTAAGTAGATATGAAGTGCATGCTTGTTCCTGTAATAAAAACTGTATTTAGTATAGGAGTTAGATTTCTGTTTTGTGATATTTACATTATTGTTCTAAGTTCCAGGTCCCAAGTTTTAAAAGAAAAACTTAAGTGTCTTTAAAATTAATCTTTAATAATATAAGAGATTTGGTCAATGTATGTTTAATAAATCATAAATGATAAGCTTAAGATTTTTTTTTAAGATGAAATGAAAAAAAAAATATACCTATAGTTTACTGGAAACAAAGATATAACAAAGACAATTAAAATCTGACAAAATCCAAATTGGTTGTTAGTTCAGGTGTTTGGATCAAAGGCTAAAACTAAATGGTGGTTTTTAAAAATCAAAATTACAATTTTTATTGTTGAGATCATGTGCACTGCTGTTTTTTTTCTAGGAAGTGAAAAGAGGAAGTTGTAAACCTAGTTTTTAGGTACTGCAGTGATTTCATTTGTAAGGAGGCTTCAGGTGACCGAGTGCGATGATATTTGGGAAGGTGGTTGCTTTGGTGTCTAAGAAGGGTTGAACGGAGTTTATTGGCCGTCGGTGACCGGTGGAACGAGGACGTGATGTTTTTCAGGTTTTGGAAAAGGGGGTGGCTGTGCTGCCAGGTTTTGAATTGGGGTTCTCATATTGGTTGCCGTGGTGATTATGGGATATGACGATCGATGATGGATCGGAGGGCATTGGTCGTTGTGCTCAAGGCAAAGGGGATGGCCGGTGGTGGCCAGGACCACCGTGCATATGCACGGTGCAGCATTGTTCAGGGGATGTTTTGTTATAGGGGACGGGGTACTCGAGTTTCACTCGAGAAACTTGATTATTTGCTCGGAGTAGTTAGGTTTGCGACTCGAAGTAAAATAGGGAAGACTCGGGTGTTCTTTCTTCTGTAGTTACAGGTTTTAGAAAACCTGTACATTTCAATTCAAATTGTTTTAAAGTCTGAATGCAAGGTTTTAAACAGAATTTAAAACTTAAATTTAAAAGGTATGATTTTTTCCAATCTGAGTTTGAATTCCAGTTTTTTTTTTTAAAATTTAATTCAAACTTTTAAAATTAAAATGTTTTAACAATTTTAAAGGGGAGTTTAAATAAATCTGAAATTTAAGATAAAGATTTAAATTAAGGTAGAAGATTTAAACACAAGTTGTAAATCTGGAAACAAGAATCAAATTTGAATCAGGTTTTGAAAAGAAAAGAAGTTTTAAATATTTTAAATGTTTTAAACAACTTTAAAACATATATATATGATTTGTATTTTGAAATGAATTTGGGTTTAAATTTCTTTTAACTTCTTTATAAAATAAGAAAATCTTTAGCATAAGTTTTTAAAGGGGGTTTTTGAAATGTTTTTAAAACTATATTTAAGTTAAGTTTGATTTCGTTTTTAAATTTAAAATTTAAAATGTAATTTGAAAACAATCTTAAGTTAAATTGTTTTAAGTTACTTTATTAATGATAAAGTAATCATGAATAAGAAATGTTTTATTTTTAAAGTAAATTTAAGATTTAATGATCTTTGTGTCATTAAAATTAATAATTTAAATAATTTAGTTAATTAATTTGTTTAATTAATTAAGGATTTGAAATAAATTAATTAAGGTTAATAAAATTGGTAATCAATATTAATTAATTTAAGTTAATTACTTAAGAAAGGTAATTAAGAATTTGTTAATAAGTTAATGAAGGTCATTAACTTGTGATTATTTATTTATTAATTAATGTAGTTAATTTTGATAATTAATTGGATTAATTAATTTAAATAATCAATTATAAAACTTAATTAAGTATGATTTCTTTATGAAAATAATTAAAGATATTAATTACTCATTGTAATTAATTTATTAATTGGATTAATTTAAATTAATTTTTTAAGTTTAATTAATTTAGAATAATCATTTGATTGATAAGTAATCAATGAAGTATAATTACTTAAAGAAGTAATTAAGATAAGTAAATTACTGGAGGTAATTAATTAAAGTAGAGAAGAGTTTTGAGAATTAATTACTTTGTGTAATTAATATGGAAGGTAGTTTCTTTGTGAAGTAATTAATAATTAATTACTTAGTGTAATTAATTTAAGCATGGGTTGATTAAGTCTTTTGAAAATAATTAAGTGATGTAATTAATTAAGGGTAATTAATTACAAATGAGATTAATCAAGGATGATTAATAAATATAATTTATTATTAAATATAATTAATTTAGGAGTGATTAAGAAAGTAATTAAGGTTAGTTAATTACTGAATATGATTAATCAAAAGTGATTAATAATTTTGGTTTAATTAAGGTTAATTACTTAATGTAATTAATTAATTAATTTAAATTTAATTAAAGATCATTAATGAATATGATTAATGATGTAATTAAGGATTAATTAAATAAGATTAATTAATCAATGATAAGTGATTAAGGAAGTAATTAATTTAATGTAATTAATTAAGGATTAATGTAATTAATTATAATTAATTAATTAATGAAGTAATTAAAGGTTAATTACTGATTTTGGTTAAGGATAATTAATTTGTAAAATTAATTAAAAGATAATTACTTGAATGTAATTAAAGGATAATTAATCAAGGGTGATTAATTAAGGTAATTAATTTGAGGATAATTGATTGATTGATTTGTGATCAATTAAGGGTTAAGTAAGCAAGTTTAAATGATGAAGTAATTAATTTAATTCATTTTAAATTAATTTAAGATAGGTAATTAATTTAATTCACTTTAAATTAATTAGAGATAGAAGTAATTAATTTAATTCATTTTAAATTAATTATAGATAGTGTGATTTTAGATCTTTGCTTATGAATGGATGATATGGTTTACCCTGAATGGTTTGAATCTCAGATATGAGATAAATAGTGTTATGTGTTATGGATGCATTGGTTGCATTGTGGTGATGATATAAGTATCTATTGATGATGATAATATAGATTATCAATTTTTGATGATTACCTGTTTATGATAATATTGATTATCTATTATGATGATATGAATTATCTATCTGTGTGTATATGGATAATTAGATTTAATTGTTTTAAACTTAAAACAACTTGGACCTAAAAGACACGCTTTAGATTTCGATGAGACCGGGATTGGGTTTCCATATTTGGATATCCGAAAACCACATCGATTCCAATTAAACGTTAGGTCGTTAATCCAAGTGGAGCAAGTGAAGACTCGAGGTGTAAGGGCTATACGTCAATATAACTCTGTGGGTGATTCCGTAATGAGTTTGACGGAATAGTGCTTATAGATTCGAGATGGTGAATCAGAGTGCAAGGTCTATGGTCGTTGACTCTGAGGGTAATTCCAATAATGAGTGCAACGAGATAGTGCCTTCGGTTTCGTTCAAACCCGGAACGAACTTGTATGGATTGAATGCTTTCAGAACATCGTCAGGTGGACGATGAGCATTCTAAGATAGATGTGTTCTATAAAGGTAATCGTAGCCTCAAGCCTCATCAACCGGGAATGGCTAAAACAGGGGAGGTGCAGCAAGGCTTCGTGGGTAGCTCCCACTGGAGAGCAAGATTGATCCCTGTCTAGAGGTCCCTTTTTATTTCGGCTGTGTGGGCGGTTGGTCGCGACAACTGCCGGGTGTTTGCACAAAAGATGGGCAAACACCTCCAAGTCGTATGAATTAGTTGATTTTATGTTGTTTCTAGTGATTTGGGTGATTCGTGCAAATATATAAAAAATAGGGACTGAACTGTAAAAGACACACAGATTTATAGAGGATCGGCCAGAACGTGCCTACGTCCACTTTATATGTTATTCTCCTTTTTCTTTCAGATTACAAGTACAAAGCTTTATATATAAGTATATGAAAGTTGTTTGAAAGTTCCTTCCTTGCTTGAGCTCTCAAACTATTCTACCATTGTTGTACCCCTGCCCCTCTATTTATAGAGTGAGGTTGGGGGCAGGGGTCTTGGATGTATACAGCAGTTGGCAGGCTTGGGCTGATGCAATCTGGCCTGGCGGAGTTGGTTCGGTTTACCTTGGTTCGGTGGTAGGAGACGAGTGGACCGGTGGAGCTTTGGTCCGGTGGTTGGAGATGGTTGGACTGGTGGAGCTTCGGTCCGGTAGTACGTGGTCCGGTGGTGGTACTTTGAGTTGGTTCGGTAGGCACGGGGAGTAGGTTGGTTCGGTAGGCACGGGGAGTAGGTTGGTTCGGCAGGCACTTGGAGTAGGCTGGTTCGGCAGGCACTTGGGGTAGGTTGGTTCGGCAGGCACTTGGAGTAGGTTGGTTCGGCATGGGCCGGTCCGGTGTGGATTTTGGATCGGTGGGGGATGATTTGGTGATGAGAGGCTTTGGATCGGCTTTGAGGTGGAGAGGCTTGGCTCCTTTTCTTTTGGACCGGTGGTGGTGGAAATGCACCCAACACTTACCCCCCAAAGTGGGGCATATGCCAGCGTATGTCACGCTTTGTTAATTGGATAGTCCTATTTGGTTCTAAGCGCCGAACCGTTTGGTCCGGTCACCTCGTGCTCGCCTATAAGTAGGTGCCTAATGCCATCGTTATTCCCTACCAACCGAAATAGCCAAATCAGATTCCTCCCTGCCGAATCAATCACTTTTGCCGAATCAGGTGACTGCCAAATGGCTTCTTCGATTTACTTTGTTTTACCGAATGAACTTAAAGATTTAATACCGGATGGAACTTATACTGAGAATGCCGAATGAACCTTATACTGAGAATGTCGAATGCACCTTATACTGAGAATGCCGAATGGACCTTGGTATTGGGAATGCCGAATGAACCATGGGGAGTTTGATTTGTTGAATGAATTCTCAGGCCTTTAGTACTTTTTAAATCACAAAAGAAAACCCCAGACTGTTCGTACTTGCTTGTTTGTATTCCTGCACCTCCTTGTTCTAATAATGTGCTTTTCTTTTGTGTTTACAGGTAAATGTCTCACAAAGTGGAAACCCGATCAGAAAAGAAAAAATCTATAGACAGAAGTGAGTCTTCCGTCGTGCCCCCAGTCCAGCCGGGACCAGCGCATCATGGACCTTCCCCGAGGTCGTTAGTGGACGGATATGGCCCTCAGGAGCTTCTGAACTCTCCTCCCGATTGCTTTCCGCGCTCCCTCAAAGAAGGGCAACCTGATGTCATCGCTCGCTCCTTTGGGATTGACAGGGCGAGTATGCTGTTGCCGGGAGATGGTGTGATGCCGTACGACCCTCCTGAAGGATATTTCGCTTACAGCCGATACCATTGTATGTGCGGGGCCATTCCCCCAATCAATGCCTGGATAGTCAGCTTTCTTACCTATTTGAAGGTGGCTCCATTCCAACTTCAGCCCAATTCCTATGCTATCCTGGTGTGCTTGTTCATCATTTTTCAGAGGAAATATGGGCGTCCCCCTTCTAACCGGGAGATCCGGTATTTGTACAACTTGAGAGGCTATAAGAAGGGGTCTCTATATATCAGCTTGGAAGCGGCCGTGCCCTTCAAGCCTATCCTGGATTTGTATTCGAAGCTCAGTATGTTCAAGAAAGAATGGTTCTTCATCAAGGATGACTCTATTTCCTTCCGTCTTTTCACTTTCGGCTGTAAGTAGAACTTTATTTATATTTTCCTTGTCTCGGCCGCAATGCTTCTTCTTATATGCTTTTATTTCTTGCTAGCGACAGGTGGCTTTGCGGTCGTGGAGAATGATTCCTTGGCTCGAATGGCTGCGGAAATAAAGGCCATTTCGGGATGGGATAGGTCGGCCTCTTACCTGATCAGGAATGCCACTCTCCTAGAGTACAACTTAATTCTGCCACGTCAATCTGTGGTTAAACAGAGGGATACAGCCGAAGAGAGGGCTGCCAAAGCTAAAGACGGGGCTACTGCAAAGAGTAGCAAGAGAAAACCCTTCTCGATACCTCCAGTTGTCGGGGGGAAAAAGCTTAAGAAGTCTGATGGACCCTCCCCTAGCACATGTCCAGATATTCCGGAGGAGGAAGATGGAGAGGAGGAAAGAGGCGAGGAGGAGAGCGGAGGAGATGGAGAAGGTGAAGGACAGGGTGGTAGTGGTGCCGGGGCTTTGTCTTTCGAGCAGGCAGGGGAGATCCAGGAGTGGACGGATGATGCCTTCTGCCAGGCTTTTGAGGGATTGGAGGAAGGATCAGCCTCAGTGGAGAAGGCGAAGAAGGCTGACAAGGCTGGAACTGGTGCCGATCCATCTTCTAAGGGTATTTCAGCTAAGGCAACTCCGGCGGTTCAAGGTGAATTCTTAACTTTCGCAGACTCCCTTTATGATAACGACTTAGTAATATTTTATGGCCAACTCCCGTCCTGGAATGAGATTCAGGACTTATTGCAGTATCCCACTCCTCCTCAAGGTTTGTAAAATAAGCGCGTTTTCCTACTCCTTTTAACTTAACATATTTCTTGGATCATAGTTTCATGCATGCTTGTAACACCTGGTTTTTATTCCAAGAACGGGTAAGGTGGCCAAGACATCAGATATTCGGCACTGCCTTGAACAGTACAGGCTACTCAAGGCTTCTGCCAAACCAAAGCCGTCAACTAGCCGTCCTGCAGATGTGGTTAGATATCGCCCTCTTCTCGGAGTTATTGAAGAAGATATGCAAAAGAGGAAGAGGGGCCGATCTTTGTTTGAACCTCCACCTGGCCCTCAGGCTCCATTCCAGCCTATCCATGATATTACTAAGGAAGATACTGAGTTTATGCCTTCCCCACATCCGTTCGAAAATCCAACCGTCGCCCCGATAGACCATCCTGTTTTGGTTCGCAACCCATTTGTCGGCCACCCGGATCTGGACCCGAGTTTTCAGGACATTTCTTTTGACGAGGCCACGGGTGATCATCTTCTTCCTCGAAATCCCATGGTACGGGTGCTTGATGAGGCTAAGTCCTTAGACCTCGATTTGCTTACTACTCGGTTTGTGACCATGGGGAATGAGGCCAAGGCAAACATCGATCGGGTGGCTGAAGAGACCAAGAGGCTAATGGAGCATCACGCTCGACTGGCCACGGCTGGGGAGGAAATCGGAAGCGCTAACATTCGGTTGCGGCTAAAGGTTTCTGATCAGGCTAAACAGCTTGCCGATCGGGCTATCCAGATATCCCAGCATGAAGCGGCCTCCAGACGACTGAAGAAAACCATGGAAGAGGCTAGCAAGGCTGAGTTGCGAAAAATGGAGGCCGTTTGCAAAGAGCGAATTGACATGGCCATTGCAACGGTGGATGAGGTTCGGAGAGCGGATCTCGAGCAGGTAGAGGAGGTATCTAGGAGGCTTGAGGCCGCAGAGCTTGCTCAGGCCAAGTTGAGGGAGGAGATGGAAGTGATGGGGAAGTCCCTTCAGGCTGACTGCTCGAGATACCGATTGGCGAGAGATGCTGCTGTCGCACAGCTGTCGGCTTTTGAGGCCCGGATGAAAGAGTTTGAGGAGAACGAGGGGATGATGGATGAGATGCTCCAGGACATGTATTTCCGTACTTGGAGGCAGGGCAACCTGTCCTGGATGGAAAATTATCCCCGGGTTATGGCTAGGGTATATCTCCGGGCTTTGGAGGAAGCCAAGGTCGAAGCGGATAAAGAGGATGGCGCGGCCTTCAGAATGGATGTGGTTACCGCACAGTTCACCAAGGAGGAGTAGGCGGCAGTGAAGGAAGGCATGAGGCTACTTGCCGCCGAGGAAGTGGGTGTGCAACTGGAGGATGACGACCAGGGAGCAGACGCTGGTAAGTCTTCCCTTTTAACCTTTTCCTGATTTGATTGCTTATCTTTCGTGATAATTGATGGATTCTCTTCTGAATTGGATAGGCGGGACCTCTGGAGTACATGCTGGGAGTTCCGATCCTGTAGTTAAGTAGATCCGGAGGGCTAGCGGGATGGAGGCGAAGCCCCGATTCTTTGACTTGACTTGTACATATTTTGGTTGCTGTCTATGTTAGTCCGGAACATTAATGTAACTTGTAATTATATTATTTGTAAAGAATGACTTTATGTAATTTTATAACATAAGATGATTCTGTCATGTTTGAATGCTGTTGTCATTTTGACATGTTGCATAAGAAATACAGCTGCGTGTTTATGCATGTGACTCAATCGTATTTGATGCTAAGTTTCTGCTTAAAATATCATTTCATGTCTTGTAATGCCAATATGACATGTGAATAAATTAAAGCTACATATTTGTATACAAGAGAAGAAAGTACCGCCCTTCGTGTTTTAGTTGTAGAGGGTTGCTTCGAATGTCTTGCGTGACTGAGTATGGAATGTAGCTGAGTGTTCCGTCATTCGGATGTGAGCTCATATTTCCACAAGCGAGAGTTCCCATATTTTGTGACCTGTACTTTAGGGACTGTTATATAGGATAGGAGAAAAGTTTTTAAATGTAATGGAAGTATGAGAAACAGTAAAACTTCCAGTCACGGAAGGCCGTCGATATGCTTAAGTTCGCGGCAAACGGGTTTTGTAGTCACTTTCCCTAGCTGTGGGTCTTGGAGACATTTGTCACCCATCTTACGCCTCCGCGGGGAGTTTATCTTTTTTACCACAGCCGCACTTAAGACATATCGGAGCCGAGATCGCGCACAGTAACTACCCGAGCCATTATGGCCCGTAATCGTGGGTATTATTCGATTTACTGTGGCCGGCTAGCGTGGGTGCCGATCGTCAACCGTGAACTACCCCTGGCTGGACACACCTCATGTTGGGGCTTAAAGTAAGTTCACAGTTGCCGGCGAGCCGAACGCCGTAATGAGCTGCTATCGGCTATAGTCGGCCTTCTTGATGGCTTATAATCGGCTCATTACAGTTGGCTTTGAGGGCTGTCGCGAGCAATGAGTTAACCCGTAGCAGAGAGATGCTGGAGCAAAAGTGTCTCATTGGCGAGTGCATAGATTCGCATAGTACCTGTTGGGTCTTGTCCAGGTGAGGTTGCGCCTGAAGTGTCCAGAATGGATATGTCGTTATACATGATTTTGTTCAACATAAAAGGATAAAGCTAAACAAGCAGCCAAGATATAAAGGAACAAGTGAATAAGAGACAAGATTTTTAAAGTGGTTCGGCACGAAAATGCCTACGTCCGCTGATTCTCTTTGTTAATTCACTTCATATGGGCAGTACAAGTTAAGAAAAGTATCGACGGAGGTGTTGGATGTTCCATGCCCTCTGGAAGACCTCTCCGTCCACTGTTGACAAAATATAGGCTCCGTTGCGGAGATCTTTATGAATTACATAGGGTCCTTCCCTGATTGGATCTAGCGCTCCGGGGCGCGGGAAGATCCGCTTGAGGACAAGATCTCCTTCTTGTAAGCTGCGGTGCTTGACTTTGGAGTTGTATTGTGCTGCAACTTTTTGCTTATGAGCTGCTGCTTTGAGTGTTGCATCGTTTCTTCTCTCCTCAATTAGATCCAAATACATGTGGAGGAGTTCTTCGTTCTCTTCTGGGTTGTAGTGGATCCTACAGTGGGAAGGCACTACAGTTTCAACTGGGAGCGTGGCTTCCGATCCGTATGCCAAAGAGAAAGGAGTATGCCCTGTTGATGTTCTGTAAGATGTGCGATAGGCCCAAAGTGCCGTAGGAAGTTCATCCACCCAAGCGCCTTTTGACTTTTCAAGTTTCTTCTTGATTAAGGTTTTGAGGATTTTGTTGACAGCTTCGACTTGTCCGTTTTCCTGGGGGTAAGCCACAAATGAGAAGCTTTTGTGAATTCCGTGCTCTTGGCACCAGTCGGCGAATTCCTCGCTGTCAAATTGAAGTCCATTGTCCGATATGATTTTGAGTGGAACCCCGTACCTGCATAAAACATTTTTGATCAAGAAGTTAATAACTTTTTCCGAAGATATTTTATTTAGAGGTTCCGCTTCCACCCATTTGGTGAAATAGTCAACTGCCACTATGGCATATTTAGCTCCGCCTCGGCCCATTGGCAGTTCGTCAATCAAGTCAATTCCCCATATTGCAAAGGGCCAAGGGCTGGTCATTTGAGTAATCTCATTTGTGGGTAGTCGAGGAATCTTAGCAAATTTCTGACATCTGTCGCATTTTTTGACGAAGTCCAAGGTGTCTTTATTTAAGGTGGGCCAGTAATATCCATATTGGAGTATCTTCTTTGCCAGAGTCTGCCCACCAGTGTGATCTCCGCAACTTCCTCCATGTATGTTGGATAAGATTTCCTTGGCTTCCCTTCCAGCGACACACCTTAATAAGGGATTACAGAAGCCGCGTCGATAGAGGATGCCTTCTTGTATCGTGTAGCGGAAAGCTTTCCTCAAGATTTTCTTGACTTCGTTACGCCCGTCGGGCAGTGTGCCACTTTGTAAGTACTTTCGGATGGGAGTCATCCAAGTTTCCTCTTCAATTGCAGCTATCATATTCATTGGCTCGTAACTCGGGGCCAGTTGCTTTGAAATGGTTATCGTTCGGGAAGCAGTGCCGTCCTTCATGCTAGCTTGCTTTGCCAGTTCGTCGGCCTCCTGATTTTCTTCCCGAGGAATGTGTTTGATTAGATAGCGATCCAATTGATTGAGTAGCATCTTGGTCTTCTTTAGATATGCTGTGATTCGTTCTCCTCGAGCCTGGAATTCTCCCAGTATTTGATTTACAATAAGTTGAGAATCACTATGGAGACATAAAGAACCGACTCCAATCTCCAGGGCAAGTTCTAATCCGGCTATTACTGCTTCGTATTCTGCGTCATTGTTGGTGGCAGCGAATTCCAACCTTAGGGCGTAGTGCAGCTTCCTTCCCCTGGGGGTGATTATCACAACACCTGCCCCCGAGCCCTGTTCATTTGATGCTCCATCTACGAAGAGATTCCACTTGCTATCTTCTGCTATTTCAGATTGCTCCTTACCTTCGTTAGTAGTGAATTCAACAATGAAATCAGCTATGGCTTGCCCCTTGATAGCGGTGCGAGGATGGTAGGAGATATCATATTGACTCAGTTCAATGCACCACTTAAGTAGTCGCCCAGAAGTGTTGGGGCGATGGAGTACTTGCCTTAACGGTTGATCGGTTAAAACTATGATGGAGTGAGATTGGAAATAGTGTCGCAGTTTCCGTGACGTGATTAGCAAACAGTATGCTAGCTTTCAAGTTTAGGGTATCTGGCTTCTTCCCTTGTAAATCTCTTGCTTACAAAGTATACGGGCCGCTGCACGCGGTCGTCTTCTCTCACCAAAGCAGCGCTTAAAGCATGGGACGATACAACAAGGTATAGGTATAGTTCCTCGCCTTCATTCGGAGTTGAGAGTACTGGCGGTCTCTGGAGGTGTTCGATTAAGTTAAGGAAGGTTATCGAGCATTCGTAAGTCCATTCGAACTTTCCTTTGTCTTTCTTTAGAGCTTCAAAGAAAGGAATGCATTTGTCGGTTGCTTTAGAGATGAATCTGCCTAAGGCGGCCACTTTCCCGTTTAGGCTTTGCATCTCTCTTCGAGTGGATGGTATCTTGATATCCTGCAAAGCCCGAACTTGTTCGGGGTTTGTTTCAATCCCCCTGGCATGGATGATGAATCCCAAGAACTTTCCCGACGATACTCCAAAGAAGCACTTTAGAGGGTTCAACTTCATTCCATATCGGCTAAGTACTTGAAACATCTCGTCCAGGTGGTTCACATGATCGTTGGCTTTCCTCGATTTTACCAGCATGTCATCCACATAAACTTCCATAGTTCGTCCTATTAGTTCTGCAAACATCTTGTTAACGAGGCGCTGATAAGTAGCTCCAGCGTTTTTAAGTCCAAAAGACATTACCCTGTAGCAGTACAATCCTCGGTCAGTGATGAAACTAGTGTGGTCTTCATCGGGGGCGTGCATAAGGATCTGGTTATATCTTGAGTATGCGTCCATAAAAGATAAGAGTTCGCCGTCCACGAGCCGATCGATTCGGGGGAGTGGGAAGCAATCCTTCGGACAAGCATCATTTAAGTTGGAGAAGTCGATGCATGTTTGCCACTTCCCATTAGCCTTCTTTACAGCACCGGGTTGGCGATCCATTCTGGGTAGATGGCTTCTCGTAGGAAGTTATTGGCAAGTAGGTTCTTTACTTCTTCCTCGAGGGCTACTGATCATTCTGCCCCCATGCTTCTCTTTTTCTGCTTTACTAGCACCTTGGTGGGATCGATGTTCAACAAGTGGCATGCTACGTCTGGGGAGATTCCTGTCATGTCAGCGTGCGTCCATGCAAATACATCCATGTTGTGGCGAAGAAAATCAATGAGTTGATCCTTTAATTCTTCTTTTAGTTGAGATCCGATTTTCAATAGTCTACTTGAGTCATGTTTGTCTACAGCTACGAATTCCATAGCCTCTGCTGGCTCGGCGGTGGCCTCCTCCTCTTTGTCGCTGGGGTCTAACTCATTGAAAGGATCACTGTTATATCGAAGAGGAGGGGCTTTCTTTAGCTGCTATGCTTCCAAGTTTTTCATGCAAAGAGTAGTCTCTGCATTTTTTCCTTTATCCTTTCTACGGTTATTGCGAAGTTCAGTTACATAGCAGTCTCGAGCAGCGTCTTGATCTCCCTCTATTTCTCCTATTCCGTTATCTGTTGGAAATTTCATCTTTAGGCACCATGGGGCTAGGATAATTTGGAAGTCGGACAAGGCTGGTCTTCCCAAAAAGGCGTTGTAGGCCGAGTGGCTTTCTATTAGCACAAATGTTTGTTTTCGCACAACGGAGCGGGGATGACATCCTATTTCAACAAAAAGGTCCATTTGCCCGAGGGGCATCTTCGCGTCTCCAGTGAAACCATGTAGTGGTTTGTTGCAGGGAGACACATCCTTCATTGACAGCTTCATTTTTTCGAAAGCATGCTTGAATAGGATATTTACCGAGCTTCCAATGTCTACTAAAATTCGAAAAACTTTGGCTGGACCGAACCAGACAGAGATGACCATAGGATCCATGTGTGGGTACCGTCTTCCCTCTATATCACGCCTACTAAACGTGATGTCGTCATTCTCTTTTCGTTTCGGGTGGCGTTCTTCCATAACAGAGTTAACGTAGCCTTCATCGTTTCTAAGTGACTTACCGTATCTTTCCATCTCTGCCCAGCTTCTGTCGACGATGTGTGGTCCTCCTGATACGGTATGGACCACTATTTTCTCTTGACTAGAGCCGTTGGTGTTGTGATTTCCTCCGCCTGCTTCTGGGAGGGGTAGCCCAGGATTCTCGTTGGCAGGAGTCGAAGCCCTGTTCTGGCTTTTTACATGGCGTTCCAGTCTCTTCCTTCTAATGTGTTCTTCAATCAAGTCCCGAAGATGGTGGCATTCATTAGTGTCATGTCCATGGGATTCGTGGAAGCGGCGGAACTTTTTAGATTTAAGTGCGTTATCTGACTCCTTCTTGTGCGGGGGGCGCTTATATCTAACTTTGTCTTGGGTGGCTAGGAAGATGTTTTCGATTGTTTCATTCAAAGGAGTGTAGGAGTCACATCTTGGTCCTGGTCGATATAAGCGCTTTTCTCCCTTCTTACCCCCAGTATTGTCTCTAGAGTCACTTCTCCTGGCATCCTTTGCTGCAGCGGGAACCCTGTCTGGAGCTGTCTTAGCCTGTTTCCCTGACTGCCTCTCAGTGGCAGTGTCTTCAAGTCTCATATACTTCCCAGCTTCATGGAAGAAATCAGGTAAAGTAGCTGGTTTTTCCTTGGTTAGTCTTCTAGCAAATTTAGTATCCGGATGCACACCAATGCAGAGGGCCATTATGATAAGTTTCTCGTCGGCATCTTGGACTGCGGCCGCCGCGGCGTTGAATCGGGTCAGATATTGTTGCACCGTCTCTCCGGGTTTCTGTTTGATATTAAATAAGGAATAAGTGTCCTTGGGTTGTTCCACATGAATGCGGAATTGACTGATGAACTTTTCTTTCAACATTTTCCATGAGCTGATGGACCCTTGGGGTAGGTGGCAGAACCAGGAGGTAGCTAGATCTGCCAAGAATGTGGGAAGAATTTACACAATACTCCCACCGTTGCTCCGCTCATGAGCATATGCTGGGTGTATCTTTGTAAGTATACGATGGGGTCGGAGGTTCCCTTGTAAGGTTCCATCGTTGGCATTTTCCATTCACGGGGGGTGATGGTAGTTTCGATATTGCGGGTGAAGGGACTGGTTACCCTAGCACCTGTCCCCCGATCCTTTGCTCCCGTTGGACGCACTCTCTGAACAATCGCGCCATCCTTTCATCAGAACTTGGAGCGGATAGAAATGAATTTGGTTCTTCCCTGCGGGATTGATTCCGTCCAGATGACCTGTAAAGATGGTATCGTTTATCACTCCTAACATTCTCCAATGGCTGCCTCTGGTCTTCTGGGGGCATGCTGGGGTCGGCCACAGTTGGCACTTGCCTTGATCTTCCTCTGCTGGGTTCAGGTCTCAGCACTTCCTCGGGTTCAACTTCGGGTTGGACTCCAGCTCGGCCCCGTCTACCGGTGTTTTCATGGTTAGGTAGCATGACAGGCTCAGCTATATCCGATCCCTGCCTGGCACCTCCTCCGTTGGGTTCAGTTCCAAGTGTTTCCTCAGGTCGGAATTCGGGCTGAGTCCGGGCTCGGCTCCTACCATGGCTGTTTCTGTTGTTTGCCTCTTTGAAGAAGAAAGACCTTTGTCGCCTCTCAGATCCTCCAGACCGGGATTCACCCCATGATTCAGTGTTGCGGTTGGATTCTTCAGCATCCCTTAAGCGTGACATGAGTTGGTCCACCAAGGCTTCTTGTTGAGATGCGAAGCGGTTAGTTACTTCGATCACAATCCTGTCTAGATCCGTCCTTGTAATTGGTTGTTCCGTAGAAGAGGTTGTTGCCTGATTTAAATTTGTTGTTGGAACTGGACGATTGTCTTGGTCTCTGTCACTGGATCTGGGATGCTGCCAGTTGCGATGTCCTTTACTTTGTTAGCATCTTTCTTCCATCCGGGAGCCATATTTTCCAAGCAATGAACGATGCTGATAGAAAAAGGGTTAAGTGGGAGAAGCTGAAGCTTCGAGCTCCTGGTTCTCAGTGAAAGCACCAATAATGTTTGCACAAAAGATGGGCAAACACCTCCAAGTCGTATGAATTAGTTGATTTTATGTTGCTTCTAGTGATTTGGGTGATTCGTGCAAATATAAAAAAAACAGGGACTGAACTGTAAAAGACACACAGATTTATAGTGGTTCGGCCAGAACGTGCCTACGTCCACTTTATATGTTATTCTCCTTTTTCTTTCAGATTACAAGTACAAAGCTTTGTATATAAGTATATGAAAGTTGTTTGAAAGTTCCTTCCTTGCTTGAGCTCTCAAACTCGTCTGCCATTTTTGTACCCCTGCCCCTCTATTTATAGAGTGAGGTTGGGGGCTGGGGTCTTGGATGTATACAGCAGTTGGCGGGCTTGGGCTGATGCAAATTGACCTGGCAGAGTTGGTTCGGTTTACCATGGTTCGGTGGTAGGAGACGAGTGGACCGGTGGAGCTTTGGTCCGGTGGTTGGAGATGGTTGGACCGGTGGAGCTTCGGTCCGGTAGTACGTGGTTCGGTGGTGGTACTTTGAGTTGGTTCGGTAGGCACGGGGAGTAGGTTGGTTCGGTAGGCACGGGGAATAGGTTGGTTCGGCAGGCACTTGGAGTAGGCTGGTTCGGCAGGCACTTGGGGTAGGTTGGTTCGGCAGGCACTTGGAGTAGGTTGGTTCGGCATGGGCCGGTCCGGTGTGGATTTTGGATCGGTGGGGGATGATTTGGTGATGAGAGGCTTTGGATCGGCTTTGAGGTGGAGAGGCTTGGCACCTTTTCTTTTGGACCGGTGGTGGTGGAAATGCACCCAACACCGGGGTTGTCTTGTTCGGAACTATTCAGTAAGGAATGGGTCCGACCTTGTGTTGCAGGGGAGTGGGAGTACTCCTCGATACGGTGATCTAGGCCACGTACTGTGACGGGCGGTACCCCAGTAGCCCTGCCATTGTATGGAATCCAAAATCCAATAAGTGCCAACGGTTTTGATTGTATTACCCACTTTTGTGGCTAGTAGCTGGAATTTAATAATGTAACAAATTTCGGCTATTTCATATTTACTTGAAAACCCTAGACACTATTATAATATCATCGGATTTCCTATCAAATGTTTTGGTTAGCGTAAGGTAAAAACTTTTCCATGTTTATGTGTGGGAAGTCTTATGTGATACCCTTTCTTTTAAAAGGTTTTGAAAGTTAAACAACTTTAACCTGTTACTCACACCAGACCCATGTCTGACCCGGACTTTATTTTTGTTTTCCATAAACTCTTGGGTACTCAAATTTTTACGAGTAGCCAAGGGATTCAGGTTAGGATTCGGGTTAGCTTTGATGAATTTTGGCAATGGAGAAGGAGGCTTCTGCGTTGTAGTTATATATTAGTCCGTTGTGTTTGGTATCTCTGAGTTATTTGTGATGTTGTATTGAGTTGTATAACTAGACAAGTGTTTATAACTGTCTAGTATGTGTTGTATTATCTGTGTAACTCTGATAGTGGTTGTAAACTATGTAAATATTTCATGTTATTGATATAATTTATTCGTTCCACTGTTTAAATTCTGATTGTTGTTTTCTTCTTCTTCTCTTTCTTTCTATTCTCTATCCCTTTCTTTCTTATTAGCGATGCGATTTCCTGGATATAGGAAGTCGGGTCGTTACATTTGTGCTAATTTGGATAAATAGGGTTAATGGAGGTTTAGATCGGATTTGAGAGAGAGGGAAGAACTTCTAATTTGACTCCTATAGCCCCTATTTATATTAATATCTAATTAGATTAATGGTTCCTAATCATGAGCTTAATTAATTACACAGCAATTCTGAGCAACAGCTATCTAAACTTAAAACATGTATAACTTCGTAATAGTAAGTCCATTTTTCTATTATTATCACTCTACGGAATGGGAAACCAACATCCGGAAGCAATGAAACTGGATTGAGATCCTAATCCAACCCCTATCAAAAGTTATAGCTCAAACAAGATTTCCATGGTCAAAATGGTCACATAGAAATTCAAAAAAAAATCATAGGTGTATAAATGTCTATAAGATTCATATTCCAAATCATAGAATTATATGACCTAATATGAATAAAATAAAAATATTTTACGATCCTTCGATGTGTATAATATAGGTCGTTACAAGTGACAACGACGATGAACGGAAATTGACAAACACATAGGCTCAGGTTGAAAAAGGAACTAGTGCCAAGAGGACTTAAAAGCATCATGAAGCTACATTCAAGAGAATAGGAGATTTTACTGTAGGACTATTTATTCCGGTGCCATACTAAGAGAATAAGGGGTTTTGGTTTTGTGTGTCCAAGAACGGAAGAGAAGGATTAATGTTTAGGCATGGTACATATCGATTGAGGTCCAAAATGGTCAATTAGCATGATAGTGATATATGCAACACTAATAAATCAAGGATTTAGTTGTTTTGGGGTGTAATTGAGAGAAGAAGCATATAATTTTATTGTTGTTATATGAGATTTTGGAATTTTAGTTTAATCATATTTAATTTGTCGTATAAAATCCATATATTGTTATTGGCTTTTGGAGGAACATAGGTGTTTGAAACAAGTCTACATTCTTTAGAAGTTAAGAAAGTTAAAGGTATATTTCGATGTGTACTTATTCTTTTCTTTCCAACTCCAATCTAATGTACCTTTGCTAATCCACATTAACATATTCAATTCTAGTAATAACCGTATGAATTTGTCTTAGTGTAGTTCCTACATGTTCATTGTAAAATGTATGGCTTCTGTCAAAATCTTTTGTTAAGTCTGTATAGATCAATGATGAGGTCATTTTTATTTCTCAAGATAATTAAAAGATATGGAAATTTGTCTCTCAAGGCAATAGGAAATAGCCAATGATCGTGGAAAAAGGAGATATTATCTTGAGAATGTAAAACAAGTTAGATCTGTCAATGGATACTTTCGAATATGGATAATGACATATCCACAATCGTAATCATTTTTGAATATCAGATGTCTGCATCCGCAGATATAGACAAGTATTGGAAAATTATCATATCTGCTAATGGTCGATAAATCTAGAGACATAAATAGAAATTTTTTATTTTCCATAACTTTTATTCCAATCACATTGATTATAAAAGTATGAAATAAACAAATACGATGATGATAAATAGTTTTGAACAATTAATATATGACAATCGAACATCTACTCACAACCTATTAAAATTACTAGTCGTACAACAAAAGCCTATATAAAGATTTCTTGGTCTTTGTTGGCATCTCCACTTTGATTTAGATAGGTTTACTTACCTCTCCAACACGAATTTTAGAACTTCCATCATCCTCCATCATCTTTTCAACAAAATTATATAAATTTTTTGCTTCCCTGTTTTGTGCATAGAATCTCCGTATTTACTACCCATATCCAATATATGACATCCTGAAATTTTACATATGTCTAAAATATTAATAATAAATAATACCAAATGAATTTGAAATTTAATTGTAGGGCATTTTGGTAAATTTCAAGTAGAGAGGCAAAGTAGTAATTTTTATCGACGGTTGAATTAGACGACGAGAATCGTCTATTGCATTGCTTTCATTTTTCTAGTCGAAATAGAATACTTATTTGTTGAAACCAAACGCCGCATGAGTATGATATCATTGAATTAATAAAGTGGGCTGAAACCGTGTGCGGGTAGCGGGCCAGGCTATGCTGAATTAGGTTGGGTTTGTAATTAAAAATTTCAAACTAAAATACCATTTCAGTTTTTTCTCCATAGTCCATTTTACAAAAAAAAGTATATACATTTCTTTCCCATTTTCTGAAAAATTGTTAATCCATCTTCTTCCTTCTCTCTTCATCTTACCACAAAATCTTTATTTTTCAACGGAATTCGATGAGATGAAGTGCGTTGGAATTGTAGCAAGGCTCTCTATCATCTGGAGTAAGAGTTGGAGGCCATTACGGAGGTTTTAATTTCTAGAAATTTGGCACAGCGGGAAAATTCTTCTTTTGGCTTGATTTGGTGAGCGAGTCATCTCCGATCATGTATGATGCTTTGATGATGTTATAAGACGGTTTGGGGCTAACCTAGTGTTAAATTATGATGTATATAAATCTGAACGATGAACTCAAAAAGTAAAAAAATGAAGAAGAATCCATTTTATTTTAGAAAATTAGTATAAACTAATTTTTGACAAATTTGGATTAGAAACTTGTAAAACTATAGTTTGATAATATAAATATGTTAGGACACTAGAAACATAGCAGATATTTTATATATGACATAGAATCATCAAAATAAAGAACGATATAGAAAAATCGAATCTGAAAACAAAATATACAAAAATTACAGAGAATTTTATATCTATGTTGTGCACTGGTACACCAGTGGGTGCACACTTGTCCAATGGTGTACGATCCAATTTGGTATATTGGGCTTTTGAAAGTCCAAACCGATGAGAAACGATATGACTTTCTACGTAGTGTTCTTTAACAACTCTATGGTGATATGTTGACGTGTATGGTTGCTATTTAGATGGATAGTGAGGAGATAAGAGTGTAGTGCATATGGGTTCAGAACGATAAATAACAGTAGTGTATATACTTTTAGAATGGTATAAAAATATACAAATCATGTAGCGCACGCGATGAGTCCTTGATTCGTGGCATCGACGAGTGTTCTCCTGTAAAGCAATGAGGAAGGTCCAAGAATTTTGATGTAGACAAAAGTCGACCTGTAGCGTGCGTGGCGGGACCAGATGTGAGTCCAATATGTATTACTATCCTTTACTATAGGTGGGTGAACTAGATAGCAACTGTTGAAGTGTAATCCTTTACTCCAGTTGACGAGACCGAATTATGCATCATGAAATCCTTTACCGTAGGTGGTGAGACCGGATTTTGTATAGGGGATCCTTTACCGTAGGTGTTTAGCACCGTTTCGGTTTTTGATAGTATAAATCATTCTATAACATGTGAGGTGGGACCAGAAAGTATTATACTTTAAACTTATGTTATATCATTGTCATAGTACTATATATGCATTAGCTTGGCTTTACTCATCCAGACATATGTCTAATCCACTCCTATATTTTGTTTTATCGATATTATTCAAGTTAATGGAGTGTGGAAACATGACGGCTCAAGAGGCATGGACTTGTATATATTGTGAATATTATATTTAAATGTTGTATGGGTTTGGGTTTGATTTGTATAAACTGATATAGAGATGTTATCTATTTAAACAAATATATTTGGGTAATATAATATCTATTGTAACATTCACTATTAGACTCTGAAAGTCATTAGTTAGTATACTTTTGTTTATCGCTCTCTCTGTATATCAATATGTATCATCAATTAACGACTTTCTATTTTTGGGACCTCGTTGTGTAGTTACGGGATTCAAAAATGGCGGGTTGTTTCATTGTAACTCCCCTTCGATATGGAAAGTGGCAGCCCCTTTCTTTCAACTGGCCTATTGAAATATGATTCTTTTTAATTTTGAGATGTGCCTAACTTCTATAAGTCTCACCACCCAGCCTAACTAAACATGTTTCATCGACCTCCATGCTACAACCATTAACTGACCACACTTGTCCTTTTGCTTCTTACAATCAGTGAACGCCTCCTTATGTTTCCATATATGGAAATATGTACCTAAATCTAGCATCCAATCTCCGCCCTTTTCTTTGCCTACACATAGGACATTGCCATCAAACTCTTACCAAAGTTCACCTAATCATAACTATTTTTGGTTTATTATGGTCTTCATTTATTGCTACATCCTTTCCTTTTGTCATTTCATCTCGTAAAGGATTTTCATGACTTAGTTTTTGTTGTAATATAAAATGACATCCCTTTTAATGTTTGTCATTTATCTCTTCTTGCAAAATTCACCTCTTAGATCAGGTTGTTTCATATATCCATTAATTAAGTTTGTTCCCCGCATCCCTTAAGAAGTCTATGAGGCACCAAACTCATTGAAACAACGCTATTCAAATTTGATTTGTTTAATGCAACCATAAGTGTTTCCCAACTCTCTTACAATGAACTCATCAACATGAAGGCTTTTGTTCCATCAACCTGGTAATTCAAGGGCGTTAGTTGATTCACATTTTCTTGAATGTCAATAAGGTGCTTTTCAATTGATCCATGGTCCTTAAGCTTTATAAGTACAAATAATCTTATAAGAAATTCTTGGTAGCAGAGTTTTTTGTGTAAGTTCCTTCTAGCTTCTTCCAAATTTCATAAGCAGATGTTTCATTAACAACAATATGAAAACACTATGTTCTCTAAAAATCATCGAATAGCAGTCATAACCTTTTTATTTGAAGAATTCTGTAATATCCCTAATTTTCGAATTTTTTTAAAATATTTAATTACATAAATTAAATAGATTAATGATGATAAGGGAATTGAGATTTGAATAAATTATGTAAAAAGGGTCATGCTTAATAATTAAATAAATGGCCTTTAATTGGTTTATAGGTTAATCAAATTGCACATGAGCATATTAGTAAAATAGCCTCTTTATTTTAAACGGCTATACATTTCTCACTATTGTCCATTCACATTCATTTTTTCTCAAATAAAAAACAAAATGCAAAAATCCTAAAAGCCAGTCATTAACAAGATGGAAAAGAGGAAGTTTACAATCTTAAACTTAGGATCAAGGCTAGGGAGGATCAAGCAACAACAAATCTCAAATTCCTTATCGAATAATAAATTTATACCATCTCTATTTTGTTCTATGATTATGTATTTTCGGATTTATGTTTAAATTCCTTTTTATAATAATGTGTATGATGATATGCTCGAATTATGTGATCATCGAATTACTTTAAATTCATATACATCTAAATTCACTCAGTTTTAAGGGAAAACCAAAGAATTTTGATTTTCGAATGCCATGGAAACTTTTTATGTTGAATAATACATGATTTTGGAGATGGTTTTTGATTTTTAGAATTTTCCAAGCTATAGGAAATTTGTTTTGAATTTCTAAAGGAAATAATTATATAATTGGGTTTAAAATTTATTTCAAGTGTTTCAGGAAGAAATTGGGTTTGAAATTTTAATATTTTTGATTGCATGATAAAATTGATTTTTTGTATTTTTGAGGATTTTTCCCAATTATATTATAAAGGGAAATAAATTGTTACAAGAGAAGGACTTATCTGCAAATACTAGAATTTTTAAATGGAAAGGCTTAACCGTTTGAATTTATTTGCTTTACGCCTGATAAATGCAGCGGTTATAATTGTAAAGTATTTGAAAAGTTTTGAAGTCAAGGAGTTACAACAGGCAGGTTGGCTATAAAGCAATTGCCATGTTTAGCCATAAATCACCCTTTCAAAAAAGGTGGTTCCGCCTATTTCGGAGGCTCCTTTCAACTACTTTACCTCTGCGTCATCTTAGTCGAAACCATCTCTATCGAAACCCACATAGTCGGATCCAAGGCATATGGTATCAATGGAATTGGTACGAAGTGAATTGGTAAGTAGCGGAAGGTAGGGGGTCGAAAGCTATGTTTTCGTTAGAGTCGAAACCAAGGTTCAGTTTTAAAAAGATAAACGCCTGCGTAGTTTTTGAAGGGTTTTCGATGGAGTTGACAAACTATAGAGTCGAAACCTTAGTTTGTTTTCTAAAGTTAAATTCCTGTCTTGTTTTACTTAAAGCTTCCGACGTAGTCGAAAGCCATGCTTTCGAAAGGGACTTTATAAATAATTTTCAAAGAGGAACATTTTCTTTAAATAAGAGCTTTTGAAAGGGATGGTTCAACCTAGTCGAAATCTAGCCGCTATTTTCCTTCTGAAGTATTGAAGTCATCAATGCCTTTGAAAGGTTATCCTTGCTTTTAACCTAGTTAAGACGTTTCCTAATTCCTTTCATAAGGGGTTGAGGGTTTCGAAGGTGATGGAGTCGAAAGGGGGTTTCGAATCTGTCCTTTGAAGTTTTATTTTTTAAAGATCTTTGCTTTCGACTAGTTTGTTCCGATACCATCAACTTTTCACCAAATTAACCTTTGTTGGTTTCGAAAGAGATACTTTCGTACATAACTATTTTGACCCAAATGATGTTTTTAAAGAGTAAACCCAATGCTTTCGAAAGGGTGCTTTATTTGTTATAAGAGTTCTTTTATTTTCGCTGTGCGTTTTATTTGTAAAGGCAAATTGTTTTGTTGCCTATCTATATACTCTAATCTACCAAGGGGGCATCTTCATATGCCGCTCTTGGTATATTTTGTAATAATTATATGTTATCTGAAGATGGCTGCGAATTGGGATTATGTAATCAATTTAGAATATTTTGAAATGGAATGTGGAATTTGTTTGCTATTTTTTTTCTTCATATTCTTGTGTTTCTGTGTATCAATGTATCTAATATCGTCGTATTTGGTTATCGAGGATTAATAACTATGGATGACTGCAGCATACATAGCAGTTAGTTTTGGGCCTCCAAGTAGGGGGATTTTATAAGTTTGTACCAGAGCATAAGTTTATGAAACTTTAAAAGAAACTTAAACCTAAAGGATTTTCCAAACTTAATCGAATGAATTAAACAATAAGATTAGGGTTTGGGTTAATGCTATAATAACGTACTTGTATTTGATATATATATATATATAGTTATATATAAGTACAAATTCGCCATTCTCTTAGATTGTTCTTTTGTATCTTACTAACCCCTGTATGCAGATTTACTAGAACGGAGAATGGAAACAGGAAACGGAAGAGGAAATCTCGGTAGAGGAAGCACCACAACAAACAGAAATGCTCAACTCACTACCAGGAGAAACCCATATCGACTGACTAATGCTAGTAACCAAAATGCTGAAGCCAATGTGGGTGCTGGAAATCCACCAATAGATATAAGGGTGATGTATCAGTTCTTTGCTGGTTTGATGCAAGCAGGGGCTGCTGCTGGAGTTGCTGGAAATGTAGGAGGCTCTAATCCTATGTTCAGTTGGGAATATTGCTTTGCTAAGTTGAGAATACCCCAGTTTGGGTGGGAAGCTATTCTTAGGAATGGAAAGTGCCGTAGAAATTCAGAATTGGCTTTTGCATTGTGAGCGAATATTTACCGATTTGGATCTGAATGATGAGCAAAATAGAAGGTTGGCCTCTAGACAGTTGCAGGGGTTAGCACCACATTGATGGAATAGTGTCACTATTGGAGTTCCGGAACAGCAGTCAACTTGGGCTGATTTTAAAATGAGATTTGACCAGACAATTGTATCTGAGTTTGTTAAGTCTGAGCTAATGAGGAAGTTTATGGATTTAGTTCAGGAAGAGATGTTAGTAGTCGAGTATACTACTAAGTTCGAAGAGTTGTCTCGATATGGATATGCTATTATAGATACTGACATCAAAAGGAATGAGAAGTTCATTCGGTGATTGCTGCCTGAGCTTGCTAGAATGACCATGACACACGTCTGTTATCCTTGTAATATAGTATTGGAGATGGCCATTCGCCATGAGGATTTACTTGCTGATTTAGCCGAAGAGAATGTTATGGAAACTCAGGGTTCTCAGGGGAAGAATAGGAAGTTCTTTAAAAAGAAGGGATCCCAGAAGGGAGATACTACTAAGAAGTCAAAGGCTGAGGTAGTTTGCTATAAGTATGACAAGAAAGGTCACTTTCCTAATGAATGCTGGTCAGGAAATGGGAAGAAAGCTGCGAGTAAAAAGATTGTGAAATGCTTCAACTGTGATCAAGTTGGGCATTACAAGAATCGGTGTCCTAGGCCAGTTAGGAAGGTCAAAGGAAAAGTTTTTGTCATAGGACCAACTAGGCCTACCGTAGCTGATAAAGGAAAGACTGTGATGGAAGGTACGTCTTTGATTCAAAGTATTTCGGTTAGATTATTTTTTGATACCAGTCCATCATATTCATTTATACCTCAATGTTCGGTTGATTGATTATTTTTAGAACCCACCTACCTTGTTACTTCCTTATGGGTTGCAAATCCAATAGGAGGGTATGCAACTCTAAGTTGAGATGTGACCAGTTAAAACTTGATTTGTTAGGTCATAAGTTTGCACGTAGTTTGTATGTTATTGATTTCATAGATTTCAGGATCATTTTGTGTATGGATTGGTTAAGTAGGTATGAGGCTAGAATATATTGCCAGGATATAGAGATATCACTGAGATTCCCTAATAGTCACAATCGAATGATATTCCCAATAGAGAATGCTGACCAGAATATTAGTGCTTTGCTAAATGCTATGGAGGTAGGAAATGAGTTAAGTCAGGTTCGGGTAGCAAAAGAGTTTTCAGCTGTCTTTGAGACAGTCACTGGACTACCCCCGAAAAGAGCTGTTGAGTTTAGAATAGATCTTATGATAGGAGCTGAACCTATAAGTTGACCACCTAGCGAGATAACACCAACTGAGATGAAGGAATTGAAGGTACAACTAGTGGATCTAGAAGGAAGGAGTTTTATTGGACCAAGTAGTTCGTCTTGGGGAGCCGTCGCGGTGTTTGTGAAGAAACTAGATGGGTTATTGAGCATGTGCATTAACTATCGTAAGTTAAACAAAAGGAAGATCAAGAATAAGTACCCTTTGCCAAGAGTAGATGATCTGTTTGATCAGTTGAATGGAACCAGAGTGTTTTCCCAATTGGATTTAGCGACGGGGTTCCATCAGTTAAGAGTGGGGGAGGATAGTATTCATTTGACAATATTTCGGACTAGATATTGGTTCATATAGGTGGTTGGTGATGCCATTTGGGCTAATGAATCCACCTACTTTCTTTGTAGATTTGATGAACCGAGTTCTCCAAAAGTATTTGGATGGGTTTATTTTGGTGTTTATAGATGACATTCTAGTCTACTATAGGGATGGGAGAGAGCATGAAGTTCATTTTAGAGTGGGTGAGACGCTGAGACAGAATCAGCTAAAGGTGAAATTTACCACGTGTCATTTCTGGAAGAAAGAGGTAAAATTTCTTAGTTACATGGTTTTAGAGAAAGGATTGTTGGTCGATCCAGATAAGATCGAAGCCGTGAATAATTGGAAGAGACTAGAGACGGTGACTGAGATCATGAGTTTTCTTGGACTTACTGGCTACTACAGGAGATTCATTAAGGATTTCTCATGGATAGCAGCACCCTTAACCAAGCTTACCAAGAAGGAAGTGAAATTTTTTTGGTCCGACAAATGTGAGGAAGCATTCCTTAAGTTAAAATATTTGTTAACGAGTACACCCATGTTAGTAGTTCCAAACGGAAACCAAGGATTGGTGGTGTATACTAATGCATGTGGAACTGGATTATGAGCGGTGTTGATGCGGAATGGTAATGTCATTGCCTATGCATCTAGGTAGCTTAGACCGCATGAAGTTAGATATCCCACTCATCATTTGGAGTTGGCAGCTGTGATCTTCGCATTGATGATTTGGAGACATTATCTCCTAGGGGAGAGGTTTTTGGCTGCATATGATTTTGGTATAGAGTATACAACGGGGAAAGGTAATAAAGTGGTAGATGCTCTTAGCAGAAAACATCATAATGTGGTGTCAGCTATGTTGGCAAAATGGAATGATTTAAAAGCTTTATACAGTTGCAATGTGCAGTTAAGATCGACTGCTGGTTCTAATCAGAGTTCCACATTGTTGTCTTACTTAGAAGTTTGACCAGTATTGATTGAGAAAATTGCTTCTAAAAAGAAGGAGGATCCAATATTAGCTAAAGGATCAAAAAACTGGAGCTTGGAACAGAGATCGACGATTTAAAGGATTTTAGCCTTGACCAGAAAGGATGGCAAAGAAAGAAGGGACGGTTGTGTTTTTCGAATGTGGTGGACTTGACGAAAGAATTTCTTAAAGAATGTCATTGATCCAATTTCACGATTCATCCTGAGGGAACCAAGGTGTATCCTGACATGAAGAGGGGCTTCTATTAGGAAGGCATGAAGATGGTAGTTGGCTTGTGGGTTAAGTAGTGTGCAAACTGTCAACAAGTGAAAGCTAAACATTAGAAGCCTAGTGGGTTGCTTCAGCCTTTAGATATTCCAGTTTTGAAATGGGATTCAATATCTATGGATTTTATAGACGGGTTGCCATGGTCAAATAGAGGTAACGGAAGTGTATGGGTTGTAGTGGACAGATTGACATAGAGTTCCCATTTCATTTCGGTTAAGTAAACCAGAACGAAACCTGTTTTAGCTAAGTTGTTCCTGAAGAACATAGTTAGATTGCATGGAGTTCCTAGTATTATAGTTAGTGACAGAGATGCTTTGTTCACTAGTGAATTTTGAAAGAGTCTACAGGAAGTGATAGGTGCCAAGCTTAATATGAGTATTGCGTATCGCCCTCAAACAGATGGGCAGACAGAAAGAGAGAGAGAGTTAATAAAGTACTCAAGGATCTACTGAGAGCTTGTGTATAAGACTAGTATAGGAATGGCATCATTTGATGATTTGTATGGAAAACCATGCAAATCACTAGTATATTGGTTGGAGACTGGAGATAGATTAGTCTTAGGTTCAGATGTGGTTAGAGAGGCATCAGAGAAGATTGAGTTAATTCAAGGAAGGATGAAGGAAGTTCAGTCAAGATAGAAGAGTTACGTAGATAAGAGGCGTAAGGACCAAGAATTCTCAGTTGAAAATAAAGTTTTCATTAAGGTATCACCAATGAAGGGTATGATAAGATTTGGAAAGTCAGCGAAGTTATCCCAGAGATATGTAGGTCCATTCCAGATTATATAGAGCATTGGGAAGCTCGCATACATAACAGAGTTGTCGAACAGTTTGGTGGGTGTGCATAATGTATTTCATGTGTCTCATCTTTGCAAGTATGTGCATGATCCAGAGACTACAATTTCTCCGACAAAGTTGGATGACTTGGTAGTAGAGCCTTATTTGACTTTGTTAGACAACCAGTTTGTGTTATAGCTGGAGATGAGAAAAGATTAAGGAACAAGACAGTCAGGTTGGTGAAAGTTCAGTGGAGCGACAATGATAAGGACTGTACTTGGAAGACAGAGAACGGGATTAGAGATACTTATCCTGATATGCTTTGTGGGTATGTCTATATTAGATTTATATAGATAGTTGCTAGTCAGTTAGACTAGTATGGTTGTTAGGAGTTGTTACAGATGATTGCTATGTTTAGTTTTTAGTCCTTACTAAATTTCGAAGATGAAATTCTTTAAGAAGGGAGCCTTTAACATCCCTAATTTTTAAAAACATTATTCGAAAGATTTATCAGATACATTAAATAGAATAATGATGATAAGGGGATTGATATTTGAATTAATTGTATAAAAAAGGTTATGCTTAGTAATTAAATAAATGGGCTTTAACTGGTTTATAGGTTAATCAAATTACACATGGGCATATTAGTAAAATAGCCTCTTTATTTTACACGGCTATACATTTTTCACTATTGTCCATTAACATTCATTTTTTTTCAAATAAAAACAAAACACAAAAAACCTAAGAGCCGGTCATTGACAAGAAGGAAAAGAGGAAGATTTCAATCTTAAACTAAGGATCAAGGCTAGGGAGGATTAAGCAACAACAAATCTCAAATTCTTTATCAAAATCTAAGGTGATTAATAATTTTATACCATCTCTATTTTATTCTATGACTAGTATGTAGCTCGTGCGCTTCACGGATGCGAAGATGGCTAAGTGTATATGCTATTTTTTGCGCTTCTTATACATATGATATGGGTTCCTTATTAGTTAAAAACCTTAAAGTATGGACATAAGGTCTACAATTAGGTATTTAAATGGATACTTTTGGATACAGATAGTGTCATATCTATATCCGTATATGAAATCATTTTCGAGTATCAGATATTCGTATCCACGGATGCGGACGGATATTGGACATTTATCATATATTATTCGAATAGTTCACAACCAAAAAATCTAAATAAATTTGATTTATTATAAACTCATTTAAGTATTAAATATATTAAAAATAACAAATATTTTAAGAAAAATAATTTGAAGTAGAAAATATTGATTTTAATATACATATTAATTTTTTTACCTAGATAATATAGTAAAGACAATCATTTTATGTTCTAAAATACACAAAAAATAACTATAAGCTTGATTAAACACCAGTCGGATAATTATCGAATACGGTTATGGTCATACTTCGGATATCGGATAATTTTTATATTTTGGATACGGATATGAATGGATTTTAGATTTTTCGGGTACTCATTGATGGCCCTATCTATAAGAGTAACATGATTGTACATACAATATCGAGTTTTGATCAATAGGTTGCTTAAAATTTTTTGAGGTTAAAGGATTGATCTTTAAAATTATATTCCAACGGTTTTGATAATTGTAGGGATTGTCAAAGAAACTTCAATTTTGAATAGAGGAAGATATTTTTTTTATTTTTTGAAAAATTGCCATGGGTTGTACCAAAAAAATTTGTCCACCTTAATAGAAAAATATATATATATATATATATGTAATTATCGGTGATATTTCAATGATTCTTTGCCGTTTTTGACTTTCTTCCGATCATATCCTATTGAAAATGGCTTTTGATAAACCACCATCATTTTTTGTTTAATTTTTTTATGGGATCTTGCTAAATTTTGCTTTGTGCAAGGTGTAAAATAGTAAATCATTTGATTCAGTAGAGTCTCATAACAATTATTTTTTTAGATGACGCCTTAAGATTTACCTCTCTCCTCTAAAATTGAAGTTTCTTTAAAAATGCCCTACCTTAATGATATCAATTTAAATTATTATTATTCTGTTTACATGAAAATAGTTTGAGCATTCACATATGAAATTTATAGTTAATTAAACGGCTATGATGAATATAAAAATCTGTACATATATATCTTTTATATTCTTCATCTGCCATTTAATTTAATTAGCTTGTTGAATTTGTTATGTGTAACAAAAAAGATTAATCAAAATTATCTTTCATATGCAGCTATTTGACTAAAAATATGGTGAACATTACACAGGCTTTGTCAAATTCAATATTATTTCATTCATTTAACATATTTAGGAATAATTGTACGTTACAGTAATAACATTATGGTATTTATCTAGGCATGTATTTCCATGCATTCCCAACACGTAAATTAAACCCAGAGATTAAAACACATGGAGATGATATACCAGTCAGTAACAAATATTAAAATTTGTAACAAACATCAACAAGTTTTATAGTAAACATGGAAACTCATGTGTAACTTACATCAATAAAATAATAATAAAAATAAGGTCAAAATATAAAAATCAAGAAACTTAAATAAAAAGATGATAGCTTTGGTTGTACAATTGATGAACCAAAGAATTTAAAACATATTCGCTTGTGTGTATTCAAAACAAATTTGAAACCGAGCAAATAAAACGTGTTGTAACCAAGCAAATAAAACGTGTATAGCTAGAATGGAACATGCAACCATGGATAAATTACATCATTGTTCTAACCAAGCAAATAAATGCTCACAACCAATGTGTTGTATATCCTTAAAAAGATAATTAACAAATTCCATCTTTTGTGCTCTCCCTTCAGTACTCCCTCTTTACATATCGAACCAAAAAAAATCACAAACTCTATTTTACAGCTTCTTAAAATACTACTCTTTTCTACTTCCTTCTCCTATAGTTCTCACTGAACAACAAACATTATCATGTACATTAAGTTATAACAATGCTCACATTCAAAGGAAAATATACAATAGGAAAATATAACTTTAAGTTTTAATTAAGACTGATATGTGGCTTGTGGTAAAAGAGTGAGTAAAATTCAAAACATCTAATATCTTTAAATCCAATGCCTTTTTATTTAAAGATAATTGCAAAATTATTTAAATAATTTTATATTTGTGTGTAAAACAATGTTTTCAATAGTGAAAGAGTTGGTAAAATTCAAAATATTTCCTTAAATTTAATATCATGGTCAAAGTATTAATTTTCCCATTTTCACAAATAATTTATAAGCATAACCAGATATAACAAAAAAAATATAAAACCCATGAACTAATCAGTATATATACATATAATCAGATGATAAAATTCCATAATTCGAAAAGAAGAAAATGGAAAAGTGCAATTTGTTGAGTAAATCATCAATTTGACAGTACATAAGCAAACGATGAGCAAAAAGAGTAGATGAAAGTACCATCATATGTAGCAACAATCCTGCAAATGAAGTGCAGGAGAATGAATACCCAATTGACGTGGGTGTAAATTAAGAACTATTTAGGAAACAATAGTATAATAACCATTATTCAAACTTTGAATTTCTTTGTACAGGAGAGAGTTTATGTCCATGAAAGAAGAAGAATAAATTAATATAAGACGTGGGTGTGGGAGCAGTTATAGAAAGTGATTTCTGGGCATGCCATATTTTCAACACATTATGGCAATCCACAACTCAGCAGAAACTTTGCGGCCATCCGATGTCCTTATCTAAAAATAAATCTCATCTACTCTTTGTCTCCAGTTTGCCTCATGAAGCTCTTTTATTATATAGATTATGCATTTTTGGATTTACGTTTAGATTCATTTTTATAATAATATGGATGATGATATGCTAAATTATGTTACGATCAAATTATTTTAAATTAAAATACATATGAATTCACTAGGTTTTAAAGGAAAACCAAGGGTTTTTGATTTTCGAATGCCACGGAAGAATTTTCTGTTGAATAATACATGATTTTAGAGATGAGTTTTGATTTTTATAATTTTCCAAGCTATAGGAAATTCGTTATGAATTTCTAAAGGAAATTATGATATAATTGAGTTTAAAATTTATTTCGAGTGTTTCAGGAAGAAATTGGATCTAAAATTTTAATATGTTTGATTACATGATAAAATTGAATTTTTTTGATTTTTGGGGATTTTTTTCCAATTAAATTAGTAAGGGAAATAAATTACTACAAGAGAAGGACTTATCTGCAAACATTATAATGGAAAGGCTCAAGTGTTTGAATTTTTTTAGTTTTACACCTGATAAATGTAGCAGTTATGATTGTAAAGAATTTGAAAAGTTTAAAGTAGCCAATCAAGGAGTTACAACTGGTAGGTAACAATTGCCATGTTTAGCCATAAATCGGCATTTCAGATAAAGGTGGTTCCGCGTATTTTGGAGACACCTTTCGACTCCTTTACCTCTATTCCATCGTAGTCGAAACCATCTCTGTCAAAACCAACATAGTCGAAACCAAGGCACATGGTATCACTGGAATTGGTACGAAGTAATTGATAAGTAGTGGAACGTAGGGAGTCGAAAGTTATGCTTTCGTCAGAGTCAAAACTAAGGTTCAGTTTTAAAAAGATAAACACCTATCTGGTTTTTGAAGGGCTTTCGAATGAGTCGATATCCTATAGAGTCAAAATCTTGGTTTGTTTTCTAAAGTTTAATTTCTACCTTGTTTTACATAAAGCTTTCAACGTAGTTGAAAGCCATGATTTCGAAAGGGGCATTATAAATAGCTTTCGACGGGGAACTTTTTCTTTAAATAAGAGCTTTCAAACAGGATGGTTCCGATCTAGTCGAAAACTAGCCACTATTTTCCTTCTGAAGTATTGAAGTCATCAATGCCTTTGAAAGGTTATCCTTACTTTTACCCTAGTTAAGTCGTTTCGTAATTGATTTCGAAAGGGGTCGAGGGTTTCGAAGGTGATGAAGTTGAAAGGGGGTTTCGACTTTGTCCTTCGAAGTTTTATTTTTTCAAAGATCTTTGCTTTCGACTAGATGGTTCCATCACCATCAACTTTTCCCCAAACTAACTTTTGTTGGTTTCAAAATAGATACTTCCGTACATAACCATTTTGACCCAAATGATGTTTTTAAAGAGTAAACCCAATGATTTCGAAAAGGCACTTTATTTTTATCTAAGCTACGTTTTAGAGAATGTTTTCTTGATACCATCGAATGGTACCATTGGTTTCGAAAGGTATGTACTTAAGAGTTTTGAAAAGAGGTTTTCTACGCTTTCGAATGAGGTCATCCAGTGGTTTCGAAAGTGATGTTTTAAAGTTTCAAAACCAATATCCCATTCACATTTTTAAAGGAAAAACCATGGCATAAATTAAGATTTTGGAAATATTATTCACATTGTTATTAATCCATAACTGTATTTTGGGAAAAGGGTAGAATAACCAGCTAGGTTGACCCAGTAGTGAATATAACTTGACAGATGTTAAAAATCTTGATTAAAGATATTGGCAGGGGCCAATAGGTTTACAATAAGCCCATGAAAACAATATGATATTGGAAAGGGCCAATAGGTTCATAGTCAGCCCATGAAAACTAAGATTTGATACTGGCAGGGGCCAGTAAGTTTGTACTTAGCCTATGAAAACTATATCCGGATTAGGATATTGACAGTCAGTCAATAGGTTCATAGTTAGCCCATGAAAACTAGGATAAGAGATAAGATATTGGTGTTACTAATAGGTTCTTAGTGATCCTATGAAAACTATCATATTAAGCAGATAGTCCATAAACATTTACTAGGTTAATAGTAATTCTAGAAACTATAATTGTGATAAATAGTCAGAATTAATGGAGATGGGTAATCCAGATTTGATTTACTTTTTTTAATATCATCATAATTTTTTTGAAATACTATGTTTTAACCATTGCGGATGCAGGAGCACAGTATATGGTTTTATAAATGTTTCAGGATGCTAGTGAGGGGAAAAGTCGTTCCGCTAAGATGCGTGGTCCCACTAGATATCTAAATGGTTTAAGATGGTAAATTATTATTCATACCATGCTTTATGTCTGACTTGAAGTTTTTGTTTTCCCTTAAACTCTCGGGTATTGAATTGATTTTAAGTAGGTTGAGAGTTAAGGTTTCCAGGCGTTCTTTTAGATAAATAAAGCTTCTGAGGACGTGTAGGAGGCAAGCTTGTTATTAGAGTTCTTTTATTTCCGCTGTTTGTTTTTTTTATAACGGAAAATTGTTTACTTTCCTATCAATATACTCTGATCTGGCAAGGGCACATCTTCGTATGTCGCTCTTGCCGTGTTTTGTAATAATTATATGTTATCTGAACGTGGTTTGCAAATTGGGATTATGTAATCAGTGTGGAATATTTTGAAATGGAATGTGGAATTTGTTTGTTTTTTAATTTTTTCCATATTCTTGTGTTTCTGCGTATCAATGTATCTAATGTCGCCATATTTGGTCGTCGATGATTAATAATTATGGATGACTGCAGCATCCGTAGCCATTAATTTTGGGCCTCCAAGTAGGGGGATGTCACAAGTTGGTATCAGAGCTTAGGTTTATGAAACTTTAAAAGAAACCTAAACCTAAAGGATTTTCTAAACATAATCCAATGAATCAATTAATAAGATTAGGGTTTGGGTTAACGCTATAATAACGTACTTGTATTTGGTGTGTATATATAGTTATATATATAAGTTCAAATCCCCCGTTCTCTTAGACCGTTCTTCTGTATCTCACCAAATCTCATATGTAGATTTAGGAGAAAGGAGATATGGAAACAGAAAATGGAAGAGGAAATCTCATTGGAGGAAGCACCATAAAAATGGAAATGCTCGACCCACCACCTGGAGAAACCCGAGTCGATCGGCTAATGCTAGTAACCAAAATGTTGAAGCCAATGTGGGTGCTAGAATTCCACTATTGGATATGTGGGTGATGTATTAGTTCTTTGCTGATTTGATGCAAGAAGGGGTTGCTGCTGGAGTTGTTGGAAACGTAGAAGGAGCTAATCATATGGCTCTAGTTGGGAATATTGCTTTGTTAAGTAGAGATTACACAAGTTTGGGTGGGAAGCTATTCTTGGGAACGGAAAGAGTCGAAGAAGTTCAGAATTAGCTATTGCATTTTGAGCAAATATTTACCGATTTGGGTCTGAATGATGAGCAAAAAAGAAGGTTAGCCTCTAGACAATCGCAGGGGTTAGCACTACATTGGTGGAATAGTGTCACTGCCAGAGTTATGGAAGAGCAGTTTACTTAGGCTGATTTTAAAATGGTATTTGAGCAAAAAGTTGTATCCGATTTTGCTAAGTCTGAGCTGATAAGGAAGTTTATGGATTTAGTTCAGAAAGAGATGTCAGTAGTTGAGTATGCTACTAATTTCAAAGAGTTATCTCGACATGGATATGCTGTTATAGATACTGACATCAAAAGGAATGAGAAGTTCATTTGAGGAGCCTGAGCTTGCAAGAATGACCATGACACATGTTCGCGATCCTTATAATATAGTAGTAGAGATGGCTATTCGCCAAAGTAAAAACAATGGAAACTCAGAGTTCTCAGGGGAAGAAAAGGAAGTTCTTTAAAAAGAAGGGAGCCTAGAAGGGAGATATTGCTAAGAAGTCAAAGGCTGAGGTAGCTTGCTATAAGTATGATAAGAAAGGTCACTTTTCTAATGAATGCCGGTCAGGAAATGGGAAGAAAGCTATGAGTAAAAAAATGTGAAATGCTTCACTATGATAAAGTTGGGAATTACAAGAATTAATGTCCAGAGCCAGTTAGGGAGGATAAAGGAAAAGTTTTTGCTATAGGACCAACTAGGCCTACCGTAGTTGATAAAGTAAAGACTATGATGGAAGGTACGCTTTTGATTTAGAGTATTCCAATTAGAGTGTGATTACCCGGATTTTTGGATATCTGATAATTGGATAATTAACTGGTTTTTACTTTTAAGATACTAAATTTATAGTTGAACAAATAATTCTGATAATAAATATATATATCTAAATAAATATTTATTTGATAGTCTTCTAATATAGTTTTATAAATTTGCAAAAATCATCTTTTTAAACAAAAATAAAATATGTTCTCAAATTTTTAATTATTTATGTATATGTAGATTGAAAATAAAACTTGGATTTGAAATTCAAAGTAATATCATAAAAATAAATTTACAACTAGTGTGTGTGTGTGTGTGTATATATATATGGTTATTAATTAGTATATAATTAGGTTTTATATCATTTTTCTTTAAGTTATATAAATATAAGTAAAAAGAAAATGTATAAATAAAAGTATAAACATAAATAAATATATTAAAAAACACATAAGAAATATTAAAGAAAGGGTTTAAAACATTTGTAAGCCTTGTACAGCATGCATTAAACATTTGTAGCTATGATAACGTGCAAATTTACAAGTGGCTTAGTTTTCTTTTTAAAATTTTAAATAACATGTTTTAGAGGAAACCAGGCTGATAATTATTTCCTTAATCCATTTTCTTCTTTCATTCATCTTCTAAACTAAAAACAAAGGAAAATCAAAAACTAAAATCAAACAGCTTTTCAACCTGATCTAAAGCAAAGAAGGCAGTAGATTCAGTTCAGCTCCAACATAAGCAGATCAGTTTCAAAAACAATTAACAGCTTCAGATCATCTCAAAATCAAAATCCAGATCAAGGAACAAAAACTCTGTTCTCTGTTAAACATTAAAGGTGAGTAAACTTCCGCTTATAAATTAATATGTTTTTTTTTCCTAATTGAAGTGGAAATGTTTGCATGTAAAAAAATTATATGTCGCATGTACAAAAGTGTGAAGTAATGGTTGTGCATGTCTGTGTATAAATAGATATACAGGTCTCTATTGTGTAACAGGCTCAAATCCACCTAACAAATCCATATCTTCTTCCCTAAAAAATTTTTGGTTTTGATCTTCAAAGAAAAAGTGTTTGTATGGAGGTAATAATATTTTTAAAAATAATTTCAAGTATATATATTAAAAATTCATTTCATAAATGAGAAATTAGAGTGAAGATCAAAAATAATTCATAAAATCAAATGATTAAATTTCACCTTTTGATTTTATAACTTGATTAGTATTTTGAAATAATGAATTTTGATGTTAAAATCTTGATTCCTAAGTTTGGGAAGGTTGAGATATTTCGAGTTGAACAAAATCTCTAAACTCGTCGATTGTCGACGATCGGTGAAGGGATGGATGGCGTGCTTGATGCTGGTAGAGGCTGGCGCGACGAGGATCTTAGGAAAAATGCACGGAGAATTTTCAGACCATCGTTGTGAGTGTACGGTGGCGTTGTAGGGTTTAAGACCCTGCTGGGTTCTTCGAGGTTTGTCGAGGCTATTTCTTTGATGATGGTGAATCAGACTTGATCGCGGTGTGGGGGATCGATGTGTGGGATTGCGATGAAGGTTTGGATGGACCGGCGTGGTTATAGGTGGTCGTAGGCGGCGGCGCGTGATGTTTTTCGTCGATTAGGCTTGGTTCCTGGTAGTGTCGACTTGCTCGATTTCGAGTTGGAGGTAGTTCCAAGCTTCTGGGTAGTTGGGAATAACGACGAGGTCGTCGCCGACTTGATGGTGGTCGGAGCCTTGGTCGGAGTTGATCTGATTATGTGTGCACGTGCACGAGTTTCTTTCGTGTATGTTAGTTGCGGGTGATTTTGAGCATCGGGAAAGACGGAGTGTTGCTTCGAGTTCATACGCGAGTTTCACGATGGAGGTGGATGAGTGTTTTGGCTCGGGGTCGTGTGCGAGAAGGTGAGAGTTTAGCTCGGGGAATTTTGAGCTTGGGCTCGAGTTGTTTTTATTTAGTAAAACAGGTTTTAAAAATTAAAAGCAAGCATTAAAAAAGTTTTAAAATAAATAAAAGGAAATGTTAACAAAGTGTTCAAGCAATTATTAAACAAGTTTTTTTCCAAAGTAAAGTGTGATCAAGTTTTCAAGACAAATTTTAATATAAATTATAAGTCAAATGTTTTTGAATTTAAATTGTTTTGATTTAATATAATTATATAATAGGTTAATTATTTAATATATTCCTAAGTGTTTTCAAGTGAAATTTAATAATGATAATTGAGTACTTAATTAAGATAAAGGGTTTATCTTAAATTAATTAAGGTCTTAAATAATTTAAGGGCAAAATAATTAATGTAAGTAATTATAGGATAATTACTTAGTGTAAGTAAGTAGAGGATAATTACCTAATGTAAGTAATTAAAGGATAATTACCTAATGTAATTAATTAAAGGATAATTACTTAATGTAATTAATTAAAGGAGACTTACTTTATGTAATTAATTAAAGGATAATTACTTAATGTAATTAATTAAAGGACAATTACTTAATGTAATTAATCAAGGTTAATTAATTAATGTGTACTTAATTAACTAATTAAACTTGTTTATGGATAAATTAAGTTATATCGAATGCTTGGATTGACGAATATCTCGGGTCAGATAATTTGTGTTGTGCTGTGATATGAAATGGCTGGATTGATCTGTTAATAAATATGAATCATTTATTAAATTATATATATGTGATGGACATCTTTATATGTGTGTTATTCTGAATTTAATTAAATTGTTTACTTAAAAACTTGGCTTAAAGTTGACATTGGATTCAAAGAGACTAGGGTCGGATATCAGCAATATTCGAAACCACTTCGATTAGTAATCTAATTCTTTATTGATTTGATTTTAGAATCAAATAGGCTGGAATGGAATAAATTGAGTAACATGGCCATTTAAACTAAGTAACGGTACTTAGATGTTATTTTGTGAAATAAATGTTGGCTTTAACAAGATAAGAACTCATAGTGAGGTACGAGTTACCCTGGTTTGCAAATAAGTTTTATAACTTAGTATTTCAAGTTATATGGGTTTACTCACGCTGGTTTCTATCATGACTCGGGTGTTACTTTAATGTAATGCTCGGGTCAAATCGAGTATTACAGATTTTCAAGTTTGGATATTCTGAAGCTCAGGTGGCGAGCTGGAAGGCAGGAACGTATGGAGTATATTCTATTGTGTATTTGAGATTGTATTCATAGTAGTCAAGGAAAAGTTGTTGCAACTGTCCAGTTTCTTTGTGAATGATTGTACTCTGATATATTGTCCGTAAATTGACAGCTAAAGCTTTCTTCGTATAAATGTTATTATTTGATATTATATTTTAATCCACTGCGATTGCAAGATTCTATGCTGTTGTTTTCTGTTTCTTCTTCTACCTCTTTTCTTCTTTACCCTAACAATCTGGAATTTTCAACATTCGATTTCTCGGCACTTCTACAGTGAACATATTAGTGTAGAATTTTCGGGGTCGAAGATTCTAGGTCGTTACATTTGGCATCAGAGCAGAAGGTTAAGCGAGAACCTTGGCTCTGGCAGGGTTACTCATTAAGGATAGGGTCCGTAGTACCTTAAAATGAGTTGAGTGTATTATATATATGAGGGCGTATTTGTTATTTTCTTGCATAAAGATTTTAAAACAATTTTAAAGTTAGTTTTTATACAAGCTT
This sequence comes from Allium cepa, assembly GCA_030765085.1. Lineage (NCBI taxonomy): Eukaryota > Viridiplantae > Streptophyta > Magnoliopsida > Asparagales > Amaryllidaceae > Allium > Allium cepa. The sequence goes on along the minus strand of CM060940.1, from coordinate 807,930,460 downwards.
ATATTTTGATATATAAAGCAATAGTTTTTCTAAATTATTATAATATATTAAGGTAATTGGTTTTGATTATTGAAAATAAATAAGAATTAAGTGGTAATATATATACAACCAAATGGAAATTTGGGTAAGAAATGAACTATACAAATAAGATAAGCTAGAAATGGATTAAAACCAGAAATTAAAATCCTGAAATTTATGGAAATGTTTTCAGAATGTTGATTTTACTTTCAAATAAATTATGAGATAATATATGGGAATTAGTTTCCAGATATGATAATCTTGGTTATTATCATAAAATGGTTGTTGTGTCTAATAATGTGATGTTTGTTTTCTAACAATAATTAATGATAAAGCAAAATGGAATATTTTAAGGAAGTAACAATTTAGACAAGTATGACTTGTAAATTGAAAAGGATTTACATTGTGAAGTTTTTAAAATCTAAGTCCGGAAAATTTAAATTGTTTCAAAATGTTAAATGATATAATAAATAATATATTTTTTAAATCTAGGAATCCTATTTTAAGACAAGAGTTGTTTTAAAAAAAATTAAAGGAATTTGCTTTGAAATAGTGTAACGACGCAGAATTTCTGTCAATTGAAATTCGTGTATTTAATTGATTTTAAATATTAACAAGTAAAATTTGTAAGTCGAATAAATTTTATTTCGAATTTCTAGATTTAATTGGATAATTAAATCGACAATTGAATATTTGAAATTACAGAAATAATCGGAAATTGGATTTAATATGATTAGAATTGATTTGTAAAGTTGTATTAAATCATATTGGAGTTAGAACGATGTTATAGAACTTTTAAAATTGAATTAAAAGTTAATTTGCATAAATTGAATATTTTAATATTTAATTGACGAGTTAAAATAGCCATTTTTCAAACAGTCTTGGATTTCGATGAAACTAGTTTCATCGGATCCGTAATGTTAAATTGTTGTATGGTTTCAAATTTTGTGTCAATCGGACTTACGGTTTGTCCGGGGCAAGCTAAAACGCGTAGAATTAAAAGCTAAAATAGTCGATTCGAAAACTTATCTTTCAAATTTGATCGGATTGGCTCCCGATATATATTCCATTGCGTTCGGAATAGGGGTAAAACATTATAAACGGCAGGTGGCATGCTTCGTTTGGAGTTCGGAAAAATTTCGGGTGAATAGTGCGCGAATATTTTCTATAAAAGGACCTCATATCTTTGTTTTTGCATCAAACCCCAATCAGAAACCCTAGCCGCCAGTTATAATTTTAATGGACGAAATTGCATCATCTTCTTCCTCTGATTTCTTCAAATCGATCAACAATTACGAAAAATGTTCAACTACAAAGTTGTAGAGAGCATCAAGATCTCTCTATCCAACGGTCAAGATCGTAAATGGAGCTATGGATTAATGACGATTCGAGTGTGAAGCCACACGTTTCATGCATGTTTATCTAGAAATAGGGTTGACCGAGTTTGGCCGGTCCTTGGCCGGTGATGGGGGTCGAGGCGAGCTTCGCAACGGAGGTCGCCGATCGTCTTCAACTTCAATGTGGTGGTCGCGATAATTTCGAGAAGATGGCGGCCTATATGGGTTTCGTTACGCACGTGAATACTGGAGAAGAAGAAGTGGCGTGCACGGCCTGATCTCGTTCAAGCAAAATAAACGGCCCAGATTGATTTGAAGGTAAAAAAATAAAAGAAATTGTAAATTAATTTATATTAAAATGTATACGAACGTTAAAAAGTGATAACTTTGTCATACGAGGTTCGTTTTGGACGAAACGAATTGCGTTGGATATGTATTGACGAGCACTACGCGATGGAGCTTGTTTGGAATCGATTGGAACTAGTGAAAATTTTGGGTAAAATTAAAAGTGCGTTTAATTTTATTCGGAACAAACACTATAACTGTTATCGGAAACTCAAGGTGAGAACTTCTCACTCAATCGAATTTGTTTCGATTTAAATTTTAAATAGTTAGATTTAAAATTGCTTGATTGTATGATTGAATGATAAATTATTATCTATTGTTTTGAAGTAGACCATATATGCCGTATATTAAGCGGATGTTATTTATTAAACACATATACCGCGATATTCCACCTCGAAGTGGAATTGGTATTATATATGTACTTGGAGTTGATTTTCTCGCATTATATAGAGGATGAGACCCTATTGCGTCACATAATAGCGGATAATATTTTATATGAACCCATGTACTGCGATATTCTGTCTTGAAACGGGATTGGTATTGTGCTAACATCTGTGGCTGCAGGGAAACAGGTTGGAGGGATCCAACTGTATTCCTCAACAGTATTGATTTATTTACAGATATTGTGATATATTCTGTTATCATAAGATATATGATGTTTTGGATGCTGTGATTGTTATTTAGTGCTGTTACAACATTGGGCCTATTTTTAGAGTTTTAAAAATGTTTAAGTGATGATTTCAAATTTAAAAGGATTTTAAAGTGAGTTTTGAAAGTATACGTTTTAATGTTATAAAATTTATGATTTTTGAGAAAATATAGTTAAAATGTGATTTTTTAAATGTGGAGTTAATGATTTTATAAAATAGTTTAAATTGAGATTTTTTAATTATTATAAAAAGCTTTATATAAAAGGTTTATAAAAGTGATATTTATAAATTAAAATATTGGAATTATAAAACGAGTTGTTATAAGTGTTAGAATTAAGTATGAATGGATTTCATAAGTGACTGAAATTTATAGATTTATAAATTGTGAAGTTATAAAATGAATAGATTTTTTAAAATAAAAGATTTATAAGTAATTAACTTATAAATAGGATTTTGGCATTTAAATGAGATATAAATAGAATTTGTAAATTAAGGGATTTTATAAGTTGAAGTTTTTATAAAATTATATAAATGTGAATTTATAAACGTTGTTTTATAAATCCGAATTCGACTTATTTTGATAAGTTAATAATTATCGCTTATTAAAGGAGTATATTCACGATTTTGGGACAGTGGATAATCCTTTAAAATAAAATGTGTAGAAACGTTGAATTTGGTTAACGAAGTATATTCACGATTTTGGACAGTGAATAATATATTAAAGAAAAGTTTTGGGGAAGTGATATTCTAAATAGAATTAAAATGATTTGAAGTTTTTTTAAAATGTGTTAAGGATCGAAACCATAGATTTCAACATTCATTGTTGAAATAGACGTTTTCGAGAAATAAGGAAAAGATGGACTATAATACTGTTGTTATAGTAAATGATTTCCGAAAGGGAATATTTTATATAGTATTGGGATTTATATATCTATCTTAATTTCGAACCCCTATACTAGTGATTTTGGGTCGTCGTAACGATGTTTTATGCAACATTCGTTTTGACTCAAATGAATGTGTTTAATAGAATGGTTTCCTTAAAGAATGAAATATATACTTAATTATGATTTAAGTATATTGAATATTTTCTAAGTATTGAAAATAAATAGATTATGAATTACTTGTTGTTAAATAAGTATATGGAAAATGTTTTCCAAAATGAAATTGAAATGGTTTAGAGAATATATCTTTTTAAAGATAAACTGAAGTGAATATCTGGCAAGTTATTTAATTTATGGAAGATAATAAAAAAGGCCTAGTGATCGTTATGGTGCTGGATATTTGCTTGTTGGCCTCGATAGTTAAATAACCGACTATCAATATTTACCTTTAAATGGGTATTTGTTATGATTGCTTGAATTTGAATGCTACACTTATTTTAAAAATAAGCGCTCGTTATTCGGTTTAGCCGGGAGAGGACCTTTGTGTCATAAATCCCATTCCGAATAGTGATATGTCATAATGGATAGCATTTGAAGACCGGTGTTGAAGACCGGATATTTTTGAAAACGGAAGGATTACCGTCGAATGACTCTGCATCGGCTGATCTACGATATAGAGATTTTATCACCCTTTGTGATGGAAAGTCCGGACGTCATTAGTGAATATCTGGATTGCAAGGGCTTCTTTGAAAGTGCCTTCGGTTCTGTTCGAACCCAGAATGGACTTGTATGGATGTGTGTCTGACATTACAATTTGAGATGTAAAGCTGGTTTCTATCAAATATATTTCTGTTGGCGGCGTAGAATTTATTCTCTTAGCTTAACACCCTTCTCTGAGACCTACGAGCTCAGAGGTTATGTAGTTGATGGTTACTAGTGATATATTCCCAAATTGGTGATGTCGCATACAAAGTGCTATTGAGCATTTGTTGATCAAAGCGTGGCTTTTGTATAAAGCGTAGCTTTGTGGATGAGACTTCGTCGGACCTCACACCCCGGTAATGGTCAAAACAGAAAAGATGCGGCAAGGTTATTAGTGGACAGTGCCCCCTTAGTGTATGTCATTTCCTTCTGGATAGAGGTGGTATTATGGTATGGAGCCATGATACTTAACCTATGTTGCTGCTGCAAACTTATTATTTTTTGGTTTTTGGTGAATCCCGAGATTTAGGTCGGTTGCGACCGGAGGATGGCATATTCGTGTCAGTCGTTACCCAGTTAGGGGTAACCCGACCTTGTGTTCGCAGAGATCCGGTTCGGTTCTCGGGGCGTCTTTCCAGAGGCGTACCTATATGGCAATGGGAAGTTCCTTGGCCTGACCATTTGTTGGAAATCCAAAGAAACAATACGAGCCATGTACGGTTTTAGTTGTATAACCTGCCATGGAATGTGGCGGTAACCTGCTATTGAACATGGTAGCTATAGTAGGCATAAGTGCGGAATGCCTATGCTGGCTAAGATTTATATTATACTTTCGAAATGTTTTCCTACACTTTGCACTTATAATAATAATATCAAAGAAAATTTGCGTATCAAGCATATTTGACTATCATAAGGAGAAATCTCCTTCGATTCTGCGTTTGCATTGTGTGTGTGTGCGGGAGGCCTTATGGTAGTCTCATTTTCTAAAAAGCATTGCGAATCTAATTTAAAATATTTCTTTGTCTATTTTTAAAGATAAACTGTTTTAAGTTCTCACACCTATCCCATGACTGACCTGGAGTTTATTGTTTCCTTCCTAAACTCTGGGTGCCCACCAATTTTAACACGGGCAGTCTAGAGTCAGGTTATCAGGTCATTCTGGAATTCTGGAATTGCTGTAGAGATCTGGAGGCAGGATGGATGGCTTGGCGTATCAATTAGTACATAGTATTTCTTTTCCGCTGTTTGTTGTTGTAAACTCTGATAATGTAATGTAATGTAATGTGATGTAATGTAATAACTGATACAGTTCTTTGTTTTAAAGATATTCATTTATCTATTATATGTTGTTCCGCTGCGATTGTGAGATTCTGTTATTGTTTCTGTTTTCTTCTTTCGTTCTTCTTCTATTTTCTACCTTTTCTTTAACCCCAACGGTTCGGTTTTCCGACATTCGATTGCTCGGCAGTTGATACAGTGGACGTATTAATGTCGACTTTCGTGAGTCGAAAATCCTTAATGTTACAAATAGAAAAACAAGAATGGTTTAAAATTTAAAGTACGACTTGGTGTGCAAATGAAATAAATATGTATATATGTATGATATACATAATAACAAGTTGATTGGAAGTAAACACTAATTGTTGAGTTTTGAATTTTCCCCTGAAATGTGATTTAAAAACTCAAAGAGGAATAAGTTTTTGAACTTATAAATGGAAAAGGATATTGATAAGGAGTTTAAAATTTGAAATGGAGAATTCAAATTGAGTAAGGTTGACTGGATTAAATGAATTTAATTTAACTTAGGGGAAGTTGAATAAGTTTAGAATGAAGAACCTACATTGAAAATTTCAAGATGAAATTGAGTTTTAACTCAGGGAAGTTAAATGGTTGATTTGAATGGGAGTTATGTGTGATCTCAAACAAGTTTGAGTTCTGAAATTTGGTAATGGATGCTATTGATAGATGCTACTGATGAATGTTTTAAATAATTTGGATGTTTATTTACTTTGACTTAACCTGATATCATCATGTTGTTATTAATACTCTATAGAACTGAGAATGTGATTATTTTAATTGAATTAAGAAGTGGATTAAGATAATGTATATATCCATTAGTGTAATAAAATGGAAATAAAACTTTAATTTTAAACTATTTAAATATTTTGATTTAAGGAATAAAGATTGTACATATGATAATAGAATCACTTTGAACTTAAGATTCAAATGTTAGAAATGAATTTGCAAACTAAAATTGTTAAGAATTAGTTTCAAAGTTGAAGTTAAAATTTGGTAATAAATTTGGATTTCGAAGATTAAATTGATTAAAAAGTTTGAACACTTACTTGAATCTTGAAATAAGTGAAGTAAAGATAATCAAAAATGAATATTAAAACTTTGGACTCGGAATTAAATTGTTTAAAAACCTAGGTTGTTAAACTAAAAGTAAAGGTTAATTTGATTTAAGGGATAAAATCAACGTTTGAAATTAACTCGAACTTATATAATTCAGAATGGTTTAAATTTGAGATTGGAATTGAAATTAGTTCAAATTGGAATTTGATTTGAATTAATTGGAAGTGAGATTTAAGTTGAACAAGTTTAAATTCAAATGGAAATTGATTTGAATTTGGGAAAGGAATTAAAGTTAATTCAAATTGAATTGGAATTGAATCAATTCAAAGGAAAGTGGAAATGGGGAATTGATTGGAAATGGAGATTGGGAAGTTGAACAGTTGGCTCTGAACTATTTTTAAATAAATTATTTTAATAGAAACTGTTTTAAATTTATTTTTCCTAGCTATTTACTATACAACCTTTCTTTTCAAATCCAAACTATCTTATACTTATTTTACAACTATTTTGAAAACTAATTACTATTTTACATCTGTGTACAAACTAATTACTATTTTACAACTACTTATCTATTTTAAACTTTTCAATCTATTTTCTAACCTCAAGCTAGTTAGAGTGCAAACTGTGTATAATCAAACACCAATTTAGATAAAGATTGAAGTGATAACCCAAATGTGAATGGAATCAATTGTGAATAAGTGAACAGAATCAAAATGAAGGTAAATATGTAGGATGTACGTATATTATTCCATTCGCATAACGATTTGATCCAGATTCAAACACAGAATTTCACGATAGTATATCGATCCAAGTTGCGATTTTTCAATCGATTTTTGACGGCGAACCCTGGTATGAATTTTTGATTGATTCTGGAAATTCTCTATCATATTTTTGGCTACGCAAGGAGAATGACGGTTTCTGATCAAGAAACCAGATTTGAGTCCACACTAGAAAGTCGGGTGGACGTTACTAGTTCAGAAGTGAAATTGTATGATCGAGTGAGCGATCAGATTTGATGTTGCGTACAGATGATATATGTACATCGTACGTGCTCGAATGAAATTAATATTGGAAATTTTGAAAGGAAGTGTAAAATAATTTTTGTAATGGAAAAGTATATTTTGAGAAATATATGATGAATAAAAGTGGAAGTTGGTATCACTATAACTGAAACTCATTTTATAAAAAGTAAGTAATGTGGCAAATAACTTTTTAAAAGAAATCAAAATTGAATATTTGATTTGACATAAATGAAGTAAGTAAAATATACTTGTTATATATGTTAAACTCCCCTTGTTGAATCTATAACCAGAACAAAAGATCTATGAAAAATATTTTGTTGTAGTTAAAAGAATAAACTTATATATATATATATATATATATATATATATATATGTATATAAATGATTTTATGAGAACTATTTTTGGGAAAAAGGTTTTTGGAACCCATTGATTTTGAAAGGCTTTTAATTTTTGGGAAAAATCAATTTTGGGAATTTGGAAAGCCAAGTTTGAGAATTATCGATTTTGAGATATCGATTTTGTGTAAAGGAGATATATACATGATTCATATAAAGAGTATTGAAAGATACTATATGTGTATAGCATAAAATGTTTTGAGAATGGCTGTGGGGAAAAAGGCGCTCCCATTGAAATGAACTTCTAGTAGGAGATCCACGAGGTGGTTCTGCCTTGAGCCTAAGGGGGGTTCTAAATTTGATCCTGGAAGGAAGTCCGGACAAGCTGAAGTTCCTGAGGATTGTAGTAGGGGTAGCGAAAGTCGAGGGCGCTGATGCCTACAAAGACATTTGGGTTATGCTGTGACGATAGTGTTACTCGATATCATTGCGATCTAATGCGGACCATAGCGAAAGTCGAGGGCAGTGAGTGCCTATAGTCTACGTTTGATTTCGTCGTGAGGGCGATGTAACATCGGTAGACCGCGATCTATGAAGACATAGCGAAAGTCGTGTGGCAGTGAGTGCCTACAGGCTACATTGGGACCCGACTGATGTAGTCTGCGATCTATGTAAGAATTGTGAAGTTTCATTTGGCAGCGGAATTCGAGGGCGCTGATGCCTATAGTTACATGGATTTTTGTCGTGATGGTGACATAAAACCTAGGTGTAGCTGCGATCTGTGGCGGGTTCCATGGTGTAATCGAGGGGCGCGGAGGCCTATAGTTTTCTATGGTTTTGACGGGATGGCGACGTAATTATCGGGTTAACTGCGACCATGAAGAGGGTGATGATTTTCAGAGCATTCTCACCAAAAATGTTTTCAATATTTTCACAAAAATATTTTCCAAGTATTTTCACTAGGGATTGAAAACAGGTCTGCTAAGCACTTATAGATTTTCAGTCCTACAGCTGATTAACGTATGACCGAATTTCTGTGAGAACAAGGATGGACTTGTTCAAACATCGAGTTATAAAAAGTATTTTTATAAAAACTATTTTGATAATATTATGTAGATTTTTTAAGTTCTTTAAAAATTTAAAATAAAAAGAATAGAGAGTTAAGAATGCTTAAAGGATAATTTAACCGATAATTAACAGTATAATTTAAATTCTTGTTTCGTTCATTTTCAGGGACGAAAAGTTTTAAAGGGGGAAGGAATGTGATAACCCGGATTTTTGGATATCTGATAATTAGATAATTAACTAGTTTTTACTTTTGAGATACTAATTTTATAGTTGAACAAATAATTCTGATAATAAATATATATATCTGAATAAATATTTATTTGATAATCTTCTAATATAATTTTATAAATTTGCAAAACTCATCTTTTCAAACAGAAATAATATGTGTTCTCAAATTTCTAATTGTTTATGTATATGCAGATTGAAATTAAAACTTGGATTTGAAATTCAAAGTAATATCTTAAAAATAAATTCAAAACTAGTATATATATGTGGTTATTAATTAGTGTATAATTAGGTTTTATATCATTTTTCTTTAAATTTTATAAATATAAGTAAAAAGAAAATGTATAAATAAAAAGTATGAACATAAATAAATATAAAAAAACACATAAGAAATATTAAATAAAGGGTTTAAAACATTTGTATGCATTGTATATCATGCATTAAACATTTGTAGCTATGATAACATGCAAATTCACAAGTGGCTTAGTTTTCTTTTTAAAATTTAAAATAACATGTTTTAGAGAAAACCAGGCTGATAATTATTTCCTCAATCCATTTTCTTCTTTCATTCACCTTCTAAACTAAAAACAAAAGAAAATCAAAAACTAAAATCAAACAGCTTCATTTCAACCTGATCTAAAGCAAAGCAAGCAGTAGATTCAGTTCAACTCTAAAATAAGCAGATCAGTTTCAAAAACAATTAACAGCTTCAGGTCATCTCAAATCAAAATCCAGATCAAGGAACAAAAACTCTATTCTCTGTTAAACATTAAAGGTGAGTAAACTTCTGCTTACAAATTAATCTGTTTGTTGTCTAATTAAAGTGGAAATGTTTGCATGTAAAAAAAATTATATGTTGCATGCACGAAAGTATGAAGTAATGGCTATGCATGTCTCTGTGTGTGTGTGTGTGTGTGTGTGTGTGTGTATATACATATACATACAGGTCTCTATTGTGTAACAGGCTCAAATCCACCTAAATAAATCCATATCTTCTTCCCTAAACAATTTTAGGTTTTGATATTCAAGAAAAAGTGTTTGTACGGAGGTAATAATATTTTTAAAAATAATTTCAAGTATATATATTAAGAATTCATTTCATAAATGAGAAATTAAGGTGAAGATAAAAAATAAGTCAGAAAATCAAATGATTAAATTTCACGTTTTGATTTTATAACTTGATTAGTATTTGTAAATAATGAATTTTGATGTTAAAATCTTGATTTTTAGGTTTGGGATGGTTGAGATATTTTGAGTTAAACAGAATCGCTAAATTCTTAGATTCTCGACGATGGGCGAAGGGATGGATGGCGTGCTTGATGTTGGAGGAGGCTGGCGTGACGAGGATCTTAGCAAAAATGCTCGGAGAATTTTCAAATCATCGGGATGAGTGTATGGTGGCATTGTAGGGTTTAAGACCCTGTTGGGTTTGTTGAGGTTTGTCGAGGCTATTTCTTCGATGAGGGTGAATCGGACTTGGTCGAGGTATGGAGGATCGATGCGTGGGACTACGACGAAGGTTTGTGTGGACCGGCGTGGTTACAGGTGGTCGTAGGAGGCGACGGGTGATGTTTTTCGTTGATCAGGCTTGGTTCCTGGAGTGTCGACTTTCGCGATTTCGAGTTGGAGGTGGTTCCAAGCCTTTGGGTAGTTGGGAACGACGGCGAAGTCGTCGCCGACTTGATGGTGGTCAGAGCCTTGGTCGAAGTTGATCTGATGATGTGTGCACATGCACGAGTTTCTTTCGTGTATGTTAGTTGCTGGTGATTTTAAGCATCGGGAAAGATGGAGTGTTTCTTCTAGTTCATGCACGAGTTTCACGAGGGAGGTGGATGAGTGTTTTGGCTCGGGGTCATGCACGAGAAGGTGAGAGTTTGGCTCGAGGAATTTTGAGCTTGGGCTAGGGTTGTTTTATTTAGTAAAACAGGTTTAAAAAATTAAAAGAAAGCATTAACAAAGTTTTAAAGTAAATAAAAGGAAATGTTAACAAAGTGTTCAAGCAATTATGAAACAAGTTTTTTTCCAAAGTAAAGTGTGATCAAGTTTTCAAGACAAATTTCAATATAAATTATAAGTCAAATGTTTTTGAATTTAAATTTTTTTGATTTAATATAATTGTATAATAGGCTAATTATTTAATTATATTCCTAAGTGTTTTCAAGTGAAATTTAATAGTGATAATTGAGTACTTAATTAAGATAAATGGTTTATCTTAAATTAATTAAGGTCTTAAATTATTTTAAGGGTAAATTAATTAAAGAAAGCACTTAAAGGATAATTACTTAATGTAATTAATTAAAGGACAATTACTTGATGTAAGTAATTAAAGGACAATTACTTGATGTAAGTAATTAAAGGACAATTACTTGATGCAATTAATTAAAGGACAATTACTTGATGTAATTAATTAAAGGACAATTACTTGATGTAATTAATTAAAGGACAATTACTTGATGTAATTAATTAAAGGACAATTACTTGATGTAATTAATTAAAGGATAATTACTTGATGTAATTAATTAAGGATAATTAATTAATATGAAATTAATTAACTAATTAATCTTGTTATGGATAAATTAAGTCATATCGATTGCTTGGATAGATAAATATCTCCGTTCTGATAATTTGTGTTGTGCTGTGCTGTGATATGAAATGGTTGGATTGATCTATTAACAAATGCAAACTATTTAATTAAATATCTGTGATGGACTTCTGTGTGTGTATGTTATTCTGAATTTAATTAAATTGTTTACATAAACAAGTTGGCTTAAAGATGACATTGGATTCGAAGAAACCGTTCGTCGGATATCAGCAATATCCGAAACCACTTCGATTAGTAATCTACAATAATTCTTTATAGATTTGATTTTAGAATCAAATGGGCTAAAATGGAATAAATTAATTAACGTGGCCATTTAAACTAAGTAACAGTACTTAGATGTTGTTTTGTGAAATAAGTGTTGGATTTAACAAGATAAGAACTCGTAGTGAGGTATGAGTTATTCTGGTTTGCAAATAAGTTTTATAACTTAGTATTTCAAGTTATATGGGTTTACTCATGCTGGTTTCCATCCTGACTCGGTGTTACTTTAATGTAATGCTCGGGTCAGACCGAGTATTACAGATTTTCAAGTTATGACGTTCTGAAGCTCAGGAGGTGAGCTGGATGGTAGGAACATATGGAGTATATTATGCTGTGTATTTGAGACTGTACTGATAGTAGTCAGGGACAAGTTGTTACAACTGTCCATTTTATTTGTAAATGATTATACTCTGTTACATTGTCGGTAAATTGACAGTTACAGCTTTCTTTGTATAAATGCTATTATTTGATATTATATTTTAATCCGTTGCGATTGTGAGATTCTATGCTGTTGTTTTCTGTTTCTTCTTCTACCTCTTTTCTTCTTTACCCTAACAATCTAGAATTTTCGGCGTTCAATTTCTCGGCATTTCTACAGTGAACGTATTAGTGTCTAATTTTCGAGGTCCAAAATTCCGGGTCGTTACATAGAGTACTGTTTGATACTGGTGCATCACATTCATTTATATCTCAGTGTTTGGTTGATATATTATGTTTTGAACCCACCTACCTTGTTATTTCCTTGAGGGTTGTGAATCTAATAGGAGGGTATGCAGCTCAAGGGTTGAGACGTGACCTGTTAAAAGTTGAGCTTCTGAAAGGGATGGTTCCGACCTAGTCGAAACCTTTGCCGTTGTTTTCCTTACGTAGTACTATTATTCATACCATGCTTTATGTCTGACTCGAAGTTTTTGTTTTTCCGTTAAACTCTCAGGTACTTAATTGGTTTTTAGTAGATTGAGAGTTAAGATTTCCATGTGTTCTTTTAGACGAGTAAAGCTTCATAGGATGTGCAGGAGGTAAGCTTGTTTTAAAGTTCTTTTATTTTCGCTGTGTTTTTGTTTGTAAAGGAAAATTGTTTTCTTGCCTATCTATATACTCTAATCTACCAATGGGGTATCTTCATATGTCGCTCTTGGCGTATTTTGTAATAATTATATGTTATTTGAACGTGGACTGCGAATTGTGATTATGTAATCAATTTGGAATATTTAGAAATGGAATATGGAATTTGTTTGCTGTATAATTTTTTTTCTATATTCTAGTGTTTCTGTGTATCAATGTATCTAATGTTGCCATATTTGATCGCCAAGGATTGATAACTATGGATGACTGCAGCATGCATAGCCATTAGTTTTGGGCCTCCAAGTATGGGGATGTTACTTTCCATTTTCTATTATTTATTCAAGGCCTCTCACCTTTGTTCTTCAATGGTTGTCGAAGATCATTAAGATATAGAAAATTCTCTATTTTTGTCTTTCATTACCTCTACTTTCTCTCAATAAGTTATGAACACCTATCTTATTCATAAATAGACGCTCTTCAAAAATATTTGTATAATAGACTCTGATATCAATTGTTAGAATTATTCAAAAGGTTGCTATATACTTAGACTTGCGAAGAGATAAGAAGTGAAGGAAAAAGTATTACACAATCAATTTTTACCATGCTAAAATTTTATTAAAAGCTCTCTAGAAACAAATATAAAACCATGATTCGAGTATCAAACTCAAATTTTGAAACCTAATATATTGATTACCTTAATCTAAAAATTTATGCCTATATTTATAACAATATATCACGTCAAGTCACCATGCATATGACAATAAATAAACTATTGCATACAGTTTGGAAGAGGAAGTTTTCTTTTTTATTATAATTTGCATATGCAAATATGCAATATTAATTTATTGTATTAAAATAACAACTGAGTTATGGTTCATGTGAGAACTCATAGTCAAAAGATACTTAAGAGAGTTGAAAATGGATGAACTATTTGAAATTCCTAATAAAGCATTTGATTGTGTAGGTATAATAAAGCCCGATATAAGAAATGTGAGTGCCATGTTTGATAAGCTCTAGAAGGACTATAATATAGAAGATGGGAGGAATTTCTAGTTACACTTGAAGATGTAGGGTTTTTATTACTTATATATATATATACACATACATATAATTGATTGCTACATGTTTATTTGAAAGCATGATAGTGCCCTCTCATAGTTTTCAAAAAATGAAAATCAATAATGTCCCATTTGATTAAGAAATTCTCAGAAGATGAAGAAGAAGTTTTATATATAAACCAAGCCTAAACCTTAATTCCCAAAAAGAGAAATGTTAATTTGGTTGGGTTTGGACATCATACTAACTTTGTATAATATCATATATTGCAATCTGCATTATGACCCTTACTTGTTATATATTTCTTCTAATTTGTTAAGTATGAGGTTTTTGAGTACCGTCCTAAAATTAAAATTGTAAACAAAGGTAAAGAAGGTGGATCGGTTAATTTTTTTAAGAAATAGGTTATAAATATGAATTTTTTGTCAATGATAAGTTTTATTAAATTGAAAATAAGAGATCTAGAATGCTAAAATGCAAATAGGATTTGATATATAATAAACGTTGTTGTAACTATCACGTGAAATAATCCAGTCAGAAGAAGGAAAATTCTCATTAATATCTAGAAACCAAGTACGTTTTCCATTAGAAATTAATTTTTTTGCTAGAAATAAAATTTTAGGTATCATATATGCATATATATTGTCCAAAATTTATTATTTCACAAAATTAGATACAATAATTAAATAATCAAGTATTATATTTTTATAGAAAAAAGGCTTTTTTCTTGGAAAAAACCCATTCTTTAGTTCTATTGGTGATAATGTAAGCGATTTTGTTATATATGCTAATTATGATTTAGTCCAAATCAATGTAGGTATCATAAGATGAAGTAATGAAAAACATACTTTTTAATATTCTTTTATCACTGATGCTTATAGGTTAGTTATTTTTCTTTTATATTTGATGATTTCACCATAATTAAACAAATATGATATCATTGTGTGTTTAGTATTTATATAAAGATAAAACAATTTTGTAAACCAATTCGAAAAAATTTAAGAAGTAAAATGCAATTTTATAATCTTCACATAATAGAAATAAGAAGAGAACCATAAGACCTAAAATGAAAAAAACAGTGAAAATGTATCACTTTTCATATTATATAAGTTAAACCTAAATTATTAATCATTAAATCTGCATGGTTATTAATCATTAAAATTGCATGTCAACCATGATGGGGAAATTGTAATATCATGAAGTAATATTATATTTTGATAACCATGATCATGATTTCTTTTTGATAGAACACCACTAACCGAGTCTTCTCAGCTACATAACACATTTAATGCAAATTTATAGGGAGTGTACTCGTTGATGTATGAGTTAAGTTGCTCCATCATTCTATGTAAATTGATTCACAAATAGAATCATGCTTCAATTCTCGCATTCAATACAATTTCATATGTTTCTGAAGCTTCCACTTTAATATTTACTAATATGTTGGATTCTTTTTAGTGTCTGAATGTTCTTTGATATGTGAGAAGTGTCTTTTGGTCAAGGGCCTTTTCTATAATCTATTTATTTTTCTGGCCATAAAAAAACAAATTCAAAATTAAGGCCACATATTTAATAATGTGTGACGCCCCACTCCGAGAGCCTCGTTAACAAAGAGTGTTACCTAAATAATACTGTCGGCTAACGCGGACAATAGAGTATAATGGAAGCGACCATGTGTAATCTTACCTTAACTATTCACTAAATACGTCGAAAAGTAGAATCACTACAAATTCGACCTATTCAATAAATATTTAAAGCAAAACTACAATGGCTAGAGGATCTATCAGAACAGAATATAACAACTCAAATGCAATATACATCACAGAACAGTAAACCATCATATACACACATACACTGATACGAAGCAGAGTATACAAAATAATACATGTCAAGTGGTATAGCAAACCACAATATACAGACGAGTCAATAGAATACATAACAGAGTTACAACAGATAAGGACTACAAAAGACGCTATAACAAAATGAAGCTAGCGAATAGTCCGTGCGGAAGCAAAATAGGCTAAGTCCAAAAGCACCTAACCTGAAACATCTCGGTCTGACCCGAGTATAAAATACACGGGTCAGTCTAGATAACAAATCAGTTAGATAAACTGAACAATAATAAACCTGCAAGGTTACACAGTATAACAAATATCTCTAGAGGAGATAACACAATCATCAACAACAGATGAACATAATAAAACAAGCCTCATATCATCGGCAACATAGATAATCAAAGGATATAAATATCCTAAAGCAAGCCAATAGGCAAATAGCAAATACCCATAAGGTATACAAGTTCCACGAGGAAATCGCTACTCTCCATGCGGCTCAAAAAGACCAACACCGAAGGGCGATACCAAGGGAATATACATATCAATGAAATATCATAAAATTTGCTCGAGCTCAGTACTGTACAAACAAGGATCCATGAGCCCGAAGACTCCAAACCCAAGTATCACCCATGCGGCACATAAGGCCAACATCAGAGCGAAACTATATAGGGCGACAAACCCGAAGGCACAAACCCGAAGGCAACATAACCGAAGGCAACAAACCTAGGGAGACAGTCCGAAGACACTATCCTAGAGGCAACAAACCGTAGTGGTGAAGGTCAAAGACCCAGTACTGGACACCACTAACTGGCGGAATGTGTCACAACTCTCGAAAAGGAATCCGAAAAGTGCTAACGTATGTCCCATAACCACTCGTTCGCACTAAACGGTTTACTATCCGTCAGTCACTTTAACACTCAAACAGTACAAAGTTTACCTCATATCATCGATAAACCAAACCCGA
This sequence comes from Allium cepa, assembly GCA_030765085.1. Lineage (NCBI taxonomy): Eukaryota > Viridiplantae > Streptophyta > Magnoliopsida > Asparagales > Amaryllidaceae > Allium > Allium cepa. The sequence goes on along the minus strand of CM060940.1, from coordinate 807,913,738 downwards.
AGGTCAAAACGATCAATTGAATAGGTCGGGAATTAATCGGAAGGATAAACGCACAGATTCATGGTCCGTGTTTTGCCCAACCATTTAATCACCCTTCCACATCGCTCGAAGTGCGAAATTTTGTGTGTGTGTGTATTATAAATAGAATTTATAATTTGGAGAAGGGAGCTTTTAATACGATTTAGAGAGATTATTTATAAAACCCGTGAATGAAGTCAAAAACAAGTCATCAAAGTCAAATATGCAGTAACAACTAATTGGAATCAACACGGATCGATAAAAGTTGGAAATTAGCTCAAAATTAGTCAAAATAGGCAAAACTGGAAATTTCAGACGTCTGAAATTTCCATCCAGACGTCTGAACCACTAACCAGACGTCTGAATGGATTTCCAGACGTCTGAAATTCTTCTCTGCCTTTTTGCGTTTTTCAGGGACCAGTTTCAGACGTCTGGATTTCCAAACCAGACGTCTGAATTTGAAACCAGACGTCTGAAATTTATTCCAGACGTCTGAAATTGCCTGGTAGGCAAAAATTAGCCTTGCCCAAAAATGGGCGAAAATCCAAACGGAAGCGATCGGACAAGCGACGAAGACTAGGGATTAGTGCCAAACGACAACCCAGCCTTATAGGCTCTCCGAAACACCTCCTAAAGCGTGATCACACATCAAAGTTAGGATCTTTAAAGAATTGAACCCAAACACTAAAAATTTGGATATTCACCAATTCAATCCAAACCAAAAGCAAGTGCATATGAACAAGGTGTTAGGAATTCATACCCAACATCAATGAAATCAAGAGAAGTAGATGTGAGTTCGAAACTCACCTTTTTACACAAAACAAAGAAGATGAAGAAGCACAAATGCAAGGAATCAACCAACTACACTCCACTTCAACACTACAAGCTTCAATCTAGAATCAAAGCAAGTATTTCCTAAGTTAGGGTTAGGAAATTACTGAAATTGAAGAGGAGAAGAGATGGAGAAGATGGAGATGAACTTTTGGATTCTCTTTGATTTTGGAGCAAGAAATCAAGTTGGAAGTTGAAACTAGGGCTTGCTAATTTCTATTTCTCTTTCCCTTCCACCATTTCAGTTTTAAGCTTAAGTTTTTAAGAAATGAATAAGTGAATGAGAGGAGTGGCTAAGCTAGGGTATTTAGTTAAGCTAGTGGGCTAAACCCAAACCCAAAACCCAATAGAAAAAGGGTCAAAATTTCACAAACTCCAAACATATCAAAGATTATACTCAAAAAGATCCCAAACGCCATTTTGGAACCAATGGAGGTGGTTCCGAGTTCCAATTCGGCCATTTGCAGAAAGTAACATTTCAGACCTCAAAAATCCGAATAACGACGCTATATTTAAATTAAACATTTAAATATAAAATCGTTAAATAGGTGGGTTGTTACAGATCTCCCCTCCTTACAAAATTGCGTCCCCGCAATTCCTAGAGACGATATTTGTAACAACTACATATATACAACATACAAAAGAAAGAAATAAGCTTGAGATACAGAAATAGACTTACCATTAAGAAGCAAAGATAGAAAACCTGGATAAGATCGCTCAATAATCTCTCTGGTTTCCCAAGTACAGTCATTGGGATTAGTGGACCATTGAACTTTAACGAGCGGCACGTCCTTGTTCCGAAGGTGTCGCACCTCCGTGTCAAGCACGCCAATAGGTTGCTGTACAATAGATAAGTCCGGTGAGATCTCAAGCTCTTGCAAATCAGGAGAAGTAATAACAGAATCCGACTCCCGAAGACACTTCCGAAGATGCGAGACGTGGAACACGTCATGAATTCCAGATAAATGAGCTGGAAGTGAAACTCTATAAGCCATAGGGCCAATACGTTCAGTAATATAAAACGGTCCTATATAACGAGGAGCCAATTTCCCAGTCGTACTGAAACGCATAACCTCTTTCAAAGGAGAAACACAAATAAAAACAAGATCACCAATTGAGAACTCGAGGGGTTTCCTACGGTTGTCCGCGTAGGATTTCTGACGACTCAGATCCTCTTTCATTCTCAATCGAATAAGATCAATCTTCTCAGAAGAATCACGAATAGAATCGGGACCAAGAATAAGCTTCTCCTCAGATTCCAACCAACAAGAAGGTGATCGGCATGGCCTTCTGTATAAGGCTTCGAAAGGAGCCATATCAATACTAGACTGAAAACTATTGTTGTAGGAGAATTCTACAAGAGGTAGGTGATCCTCCCAACTACCACCGAAATCAAAGATACAAATACGGAGAAGATCTTTCAAGATACGATTTACCCGTTCAGTCTATCCGTCAGACTGCGGATGATAAGCTGTACTAAAATTAAGCTTTGTTCCCAAAGCTTGCTGAAGACTCTTCCAAAAATGACTGGTGAATAAAGGATCACGGTCACTCACAATAGAACTAGGAACACCGTGAAGTCTCACGATTTCCTTGATATACAACTTAGCCAAATGCGAAGCAGTCCTATTAGACTTAATAGGGACGAAATGAGCAGACTTAGAAAGGCGATCAACAATAACCCAAATGCTAGAATGGCCTGATCTCGAACGAAGTAGGCCGTCAATGAAATCCATAGAAATTTGATCCCACTTCCACAATGGAATCTCAAGAGGCTGAAGAAGACCAGAAGCACGCTGATGTTCGGCCTTCATACGTTGACAAGTCATGCAATTACTCACATAACTCGCCACATCGCGCTTCATACCTTCCCAATAGTAAAGGCGACGCATATCGGCATACATCTTGGTACTACCGGGATGAATGGTATATTTAGAACGATGGCAATCATCAAGAATATCATGCCTAAGTACAGAATCAGAAGGCACAACAAGACGGTTCTTCTTACGAAGACACCCATGAGAATCAATGCTAAAATCTTGCAACGCCTCATCACAAGATCTAGACTCACAAAGCTGAATAAGATGCAACAAATTAGGATCACACCGCTGAGCATCGGCAATACGATCCAACAAAGAGGGTCGTGCATCTAAACTGAATAGTGCAATCGAAGAATCAAAAGATAAATCACGATCACGAATTTCACAAAAAGATAAAGTCTCAAGAATATCCCATTCGGCTAGCATCATAGAAACAACAGCCGAATGTTTGCGACTAAGCGCATCTGTAACACGATTACCCTTACCAGGGGTATATTGGATATCAAAATCATAGGAGGCAAGAAACTCGAGCCAACGCTGTTGTCTCATATTGAGTTCCTTTTGAGTGAACAAATACTTCAAAGATTTATGATCGGTATAGAGAATGAAGCGCTCACCCAATAAATAATGTCGCCAAATCTTCAAGGCAAAGACAATGGCGGCTAACTCAAGATCATGAGTGGCATAGCAAACTTCATTCGGATGCAGTTGCCTAGAAGCATAAGCAACCACCCGATCTCTCTGCATAAGAACAGCACCGAGACCACTACCACAAGCATCGATGTAGACAACAAGATCATGATTCCCCTCGGGAACCACAAGAATAGGAGCATTAGTGAGAAGTTCCTTCAATGTCAGAAAGGAAGCTTCACACTTGTCGGACCAATCAAAACGAATGCCTTTTCGGGTAAGGCTTGTGAGAGGAAGCACAACACGAGAAAAATCCTTGATGAACCGACGGTAATAACCCGCCAATCCAAGGAAACTACGAATCTCATGAACATTTTCAGACCTCTTCCAATTCTGAATGGCTTCGATCTTTGAGGGATTGACAGAAATGCCATCGGAAGATACAACATGGCCTAAGAACTTAACCTTATTCTCCCAAAAATGGCACTTGGAGAATTTGGCTCTAAGCTGATGATGACGGAGGGTACTCAAGACAATTCTCAAGTGATTAGCATGCTCGGCTTCAGACTTAGAATAAATAAGGATATCATCAATGAACACAAGGACAAACTTATCGAGATATTCCCGGAATACTCGATTCATGAGATCAACAAAGAAAGCAGGAGCGTTCGTCAAACCGAATGGCATGACGAGCCACTCAAAAGAACCATATCGAGTGCGGAAAGCCGTAAGAGGTACGCTATCCTCCGCAACTCGTAATTGATGAAAACCTGTGGCAAGGTCAAGCTGAGAAAAGACCTTAGCACCACTCAATAGATCGAACATATTATCGATCCTAGGCAATGGATACCTATTTCTGATGGTTAACTCGTTAAGCTTGCGATAATCAATGCAAAGCCTAAGAGTTCCATCAGATTTCTTCACAAAGACGACCGTGAATCCCCACGGAGAAAAACTAGACTGAATCAACTGCTTGGATTCAAGCTCTAAAAGCTGCTTCTTGAGTTCCTCATTTTCCTTTGTAGACATCCTCGTGGGAGGACGACTAACTGGCTGCACGCCTGGAATGAGATCAATGTGGAACTCAATTGCCCGCTTGGGTGGCAAACCCGAAACAGGTTCAAAAACATCAGAAAAGTCACAAGCAACAGGAATACGAGATATATCATCATCATCTCGCGAGTCAAGAGAATATAAAGCCATCTCGGAATTATCCACATTCCGAAGAACAAGAGATAACTGAGAAGGCGAATCAGGATGACAAAGATATAAAATTCTCTCGGAACAAATAATCTTGGCATTGTACCTCACTAGCCAGTCCGTACCAAAAATCATATCAAAACCCAAATGAGAAACAACGTGCAGATTCGCACGGAAAGAAAAGCCACATAAAACAATCTCAATATCATCACAAAGCAAGCTAAGGGTCGTGGATCCCCCAATAGGATTCGCAATCCTTAAAGAAGTAACCATACAAGAAACATCCAAAGATAAATCATCTACAAGCTTCTTCGATACGAAAGAATGTGAAGCACCCGTATCGAAAAGAACTCGTATACTATGATCATGAAATAGAATTGAACCCTCCAAAATAGATGGAGACATACCTTTGGATTGAGATGAACCTCCAGAAGCATTAGCCACATTGAGCTTGCCAGATTTTGCATTAGCAGGAGCAGTAGGACAAGCTGAAACATGATGACCTTCCTTCTTGCAATAGCGATAGAAGAGAGGCTTTGGACAAGCTCGAATTATGTGGTCCGGAGAACCACAATTGAAACACTTTCGAACGAAAGGTGTTCCGGAAGACTGAGGCTGAGAGCTAGGACCACCGGTCTTATTTTTCTTAGAAGGAAAAGGCTTCTTCTGAATTAGAAACGGCCTCTTGTTGGGGTTCTTGGAAACCTCAACATTCTCACCACTATCACACTCCTTCTCGACAGCTTCGAGATGAAGTGCCGAATCAACCAATTCCTCGAAAGAAAGTTTAAGCTGGAGCAACAAGGACTTCTTAAGATATTTCTTAAGACCAGAAACAAACCTCAAATTCTACTTGTAAGAAGTGCTAATGAATTCAAGACCATATTTAGATAAGGCCTCAAAAGATGCAACATACTCAGAAACAGAAGATTTCCCTTGCTTCAACTCAAGGAAGCGACGGGTCAATAAAACTTTTTCAGATTCAGGAACGAACTTGAGTTCAAATCGCTCCCGAAACTGAGTCCAAGAAAGAGTAGACTCATCAATCTCAGCTATAAGAAGCTCATACCAATCAAGGGCACGCTCTTGCAATAAGCTAGAAGTCACAAGAACTCGATCGTGGTCAGAAAGATCCATGCGAGAAAAGATACGTTCGCATGTGCGAAACCAAGCTTGGACTTCAAGGACAGATTCGGAACCCTTAAACGGTTTTCCTCCAAGATGAGGAAAATCACTGCACTGACGTGCAAAGGCAGACTTGCGAGGTGGAGACACTCGAGGAGGAACGAGAGGCTGAGTGCTCCTAAACAACTCCATAAACTGATTGGCAGACATATATACGCCATCCGGATGTGAGCCACTAGATTGCGCAGCATCCGAACGTTGACCTCTGCCTCTTCCAGACATAAGCTGAAAGTCAAGATAAGGAAAAGATTATTCACAAGGTAGATATTACAATATGGAATACTACGGAATAGAAATGCATTCCTAGACGTATTCCAAAACTATATCTAACCTTGATGGAATAAAGAGACACGATGATTCAAAGATTTGTATCACTTATACACTTTGATGTATCGTAATATGTGCTATATTCTATGTTTATCATATTTTGTTCTGAACACAGCTTTGATACCACGCTGTGACTCCCCACTCCGAGAGCCTCGTTAACAAAGAGTATTACCTAAATAATACTGTCGGCTAACGCGGACAATAGAGTATAATGGAAGCGACCATGTGTAATCTTACCTTAACTATTCACTAAATACGTCGAAAAGTAGAATCACTACAAATTCGACCTATTCAATAAATATTTAAAGCAAAACTACAATGGCTAGAGGATCTATCAGAACAGAATATAACAACTCAAATGCAATATACATCACAGAACAGTAAACCATCATATACACACATATACTGATACCAAGCAAAGTATACAAAATAATACATGTCAAGTGGTATAGCAAACCACAATATACAGACGAGTCAATAGAATACATAACAGAGTTACAACAGATAAGGACTACAAAAGACGCTATAACAAAATGAAGCTAGCGAATAGTCCGTGCGGAAGCAAAATAGGCTAAGTCCAAAAGCACCTAACCTGAAACATCTCGGTCTGACCCGAGTATAAAATACACGGGTCAGTCTAGATAACAAATCAGTTAGATAAACTGAACAATAATAAACCTGCAAGGTTACACAGTATAACAAATATCTCTAGAGGAGATAACACAATCATCAACAACAGATGAACATAATAAAACAAGCCTTATATCATCGGCAACATAGATAATCAAAGGATATGAATATCCTAAAGCAAGCCAATAGGCAAATAGCAAATACCCATAAGGTATACAAGTTCCACGAGGAAATCGCTACTCTCCATGCGGCTCAAAAAGACCAACACCGAAGGGTGATACCAAGGGAATATACATATCAATGAAATATCATAAAATTTGCTCGAGCTCAGTACTGTACAAACAAGGATCCATGAGCCCGAAGACTCCAAACCCAAGTATCACCCATGCGGCACATAAGGCCAACATCAGAGCGAAACTATATAGGGCGACAAACCCGAAGGCACAAACCCGAAGGCAACATACCCGAAGGCAACAAACCTAGGGAGACAGTCCAAAGACACTATTCCAGAGGCAACAAACCGTAATGGTGAAGGTCAAAGACCCAGTACTGGACACCACTAACTGGCGGAATGTGTCACAACTCTCGAAAAGGAATCCGAAAAGTGTTAACGTATGTCCCATAACCACTCGTTCGCACTAAACGGTTTACTATCCGTCAGTCACTTTCACACTCAAAGCAGTACAAAGTTTACCTCATATCATCGATAAACCAAACCCGAAGGTCAAAACAATCAATTGAATAGGTCGGGAATTAATCGGAAGGATAAACGCACAGATTCATGGTCCGTGTTTTGCCCAACCATTTAATCACCCTTCCACTTCGCTCGAAGTGCGAAATTTTGTGTGTGTGTATTATAAATAGAATTTATAATTTGGAGAAGGGAGCTTTTAATACGATTTAGAGAGATTATTTATAAAACCCGTGAATGAAGTCAAAAACAAGTCATCAAAGTCAAATATGCAATAACAACTAATTGGAATCAACACGGATCGATAAAAGTTGGAAATTAGCTCAAAATTAGCCAAAATAGGTAAAACCGCATATTTCAGACGTCTGAAATTTCCATCCAGACGTCTGAACCACTAACCAGATGTCTGAATGGATTTCCAGACGTCTGAAATTCTTCTCTGCCTTTTTGCGTTTTCCAGGGACTAGTTTCAGACGTCTGGATTTCCAAACCAGACGTCTGAATTTGAAACCAGACGTCTGAAATTTATTCCAGACGTCTGAAATTGCCTGGTAGGCAAAAATCAGCCTTGCCCAAAAATGGGCGAAAATCCAAACGGAAGCGATCGGACAAGCGACGAAGACTAGGGATTAATGCCAAACGACAACCCAACCTTATAGGCTCTCCGAAACACCTCCTAAAGCGTGATCACACATCAAAGTTAGGATCTTTAAAGAATTGAACCCAAACACTAAAAATTTGGATATTCACCAATTCAATCCAAACCAAAAGCAAGTGCATATGAACAAGGTGTTAGGAATTCATACCCAACATCAATGAAATCAAGAGAAGTAGATGTGAGTTCGAAACTCACCTTTTTACACAAAACAAAGAAGATGAAGAAGCACAAATGCAAGGAATCAACCAACTACACTCCACTTCTACACTACAAGCTTCAATCTAGAATCAAAGCAAGTATTTCCTAAGTTAGGGTTAGGAAATTACTGAAATTGAAGAGGAGAAGAGATGGAGAAGGTGGAGATGAACTTACCAATGGATTCTCTTTGATTTTGGAGCAAGAAATCAAGTTGGAAGTTGAAACTAGGGCTTGCTAATTTCTATTTCTCTTTCCCTTCCACCATTTCAGTTTTAAGCTTAAGTTTTTAAGAAATGAATAAGTGAATGAGAGGAGTGGCTAAGCTAGGGTATTTAGTTAAGCTAGTGGGCTGAACCCAAACCCAAAACCCAATAGAAAAAGGGTCAAAATTTCACAAACTCCAAACATATCAAAGATTATACTCAAAAAGATCGCAAACGCCATTTTGGAACCAATGGAGGTGGTTTCGAGTTCCAATTCGGCCATTTGCAGAAAGTAACATTTAGGACCTTAAAAATCCGAATAACGACGCTATATTTAAATTAAACATTTAAATATAAAATCGTTAAATAGGTGGGTTGTTACATAATGTATCTTAACTCCCTTAATAATTTGATAATTGTCATAATGCTTATTTTAAAGCACATCCAGTTAATATAACAAGAAGATATTTTTACATTTCTAAAATACAACAAATCTTCCATCACATTAAACAAACAACTTTAATTTACATTGATTACATATCAAAACTAATAAATATGTGTATCATAAAAGAAAATAACATACACGGGAACCATTATATACATATATTGAAACTAATATGAATAAATAAATACATAAGAGAGAGAGAGTGTGTATGTACATACATGTATACATAAAATGTGTGTGTGTACATACATGTATACATAAAAGTGTGTGTGCGTGCATACATACAAATATATATATATGCATGTATGTGTGTATGTATGTATGTATGTATGTATGTATGTAAACACATACACAATTATGTGTCGAGTTTGATGAATATTTGTATCATAAAGGAATCTTTGGTTTAATGTATTAAAAGTCATTTAAGCTGAATATTGTTTTATTCAAATCAAAATTTCTATATGCATGTATCAAAACTTATATGTAAATGTGAATATATATGCATGTGTGTCGAAACTGACACACACTCACACATGCATATGAAAGCTGATAAATATAAGTATCACATGAACAGAAAACTTAAACATGTTTTATATTCAAATCGAACATATTTATTACATCTCTAAAAACCATTATATATATAATATTGTATTTATCGTATGATATTAGTATTTATCAACTTTGATGTATGTGTTATACCCAAAAAATACCAGTTATCGTAGGTTGAAAGCAATTCATCGCAAGTAGATAATAAATAGGCTATCGCAAGTTGAGAAGCCAAACAAGTTATCGCAAGTTGATAGAAAATAGGCTATCATAAGTCAAGAAGATGAACAAGCTATCATATGTTGATTGTAAGTAGGCTATCACAAGTTGAGATCCAAACACGCTATGGTTTATTGCAAGTTGAAATCCTACTAAGCTATCGAGGGTTGATGTCTCCATAGCCATCACATATTGATCAGATGAGCTATCGAGGGCTAATATTTCCAAATCCCCCGCATGTTGACCAGATAGGCTATCGAGTGTTAATATTTCCAAAGTCATCACATGTTGACCAGATAGGCTATCAAAAGTTGATGTTTTCAAAGCTATCGCTTATTGGCGAAATGAGCTATTGAATCTTGATGATCCCAAAGCTATCATATATTGATCAGATAGGCTATCAGGGGTTGATGTCTCTATATCTATCACTTGTCGATTAAATGAGCTATAGAGGGTTGAAGTCTTCAAAACTATCGAATGTTGACTATTTAAGATATCAAAGGATGATATCTTCAAAGTATCATATGATGATTACTTAAATTATCAAAGGTTAACATGTTGAGGCTATCGCATATCAAATACATTAGGAAGTTATCGCCTAAGTACAATTAAGGAGCTATTGCATTTTTGTAGCCCGAACTATTGCATGTTCAGAAGCACAACACAAAAAAATACTAACCGACCATGTGGCATTCTGCATTGGACAAAGCATTCCATGTCATTATAAAGAGGTTGAAGAACAACCATATCGTATGTCATCTCGAGCATGTGTCACATCAGCAAATCACGATTGTTGGTTCTACTCTATTAACATGTCATGAATCTAAGGGCTAAAGTTTTCTATAAATAGGCATGTACCCTTGCTAGAAAGGGGTCGATTCCTAATTTCTCTTCTTCCTCATTTTACTTTTTCTTGTTTGTACAATAAAAAGCTTGAGATTGGGATCTCATAGGCCATCAGATCAAATTAGAATTAGGATTTTGTTATTGAGAAATTGAATGAATTCTCTTTGCATAATTACTTTCATTTGAACTTATGACTAGCACTTGTTTCCTTAGGACTATGACTTGCACTTGTATCCTTTGACTTGCATATTAAACTTAAAAACCTACCTATCTTTGACCTCCAAGCACATTGGATTTGACCAGATTTTTATCAAACATGTAGTGGTGCTTTCGTTGAGAGCTGAACTTAAGGCTACCTACCTTAGGACATAAAAACAATCTGTCTCCTTCAAATATTGAACATGGTGGTTACATCTCAACTAGGATCCTTCGAGCCTCACTTGAATAATTCGACCTATCTATGGACCGCCTTACAGTTTACCGAGGCAAGGAATAAATCTACAAAATCTGGCCTTTCAGACTTTAGAAGAAAAGAAAAAAGTTGCCAAGTATATCCCAAGAAAGTGGAATTTAAATCCATTCCATCTAGGGGAGATATCGATTTTTCTTTAACAAATGAACTAAAAAAAGAAACCGATCCAAGAATTTAGAAGAAATACAATGTTAAGGGATGGCCCATTTGCTCAAGAAAGAAAAAGTTTATAATTTCAAGATCGAGGGACAATATTCGAAATAGAGCTAAACTATGACTTTGATAAATTTGCATAGAAACAAAAAGATGTTGTTAACTTAATTCTTGAATGGAAATAAAGAAGTTTTCAAGCGATGAAAAGGAAATTGATTGAAAACTAAGGAAAGGTTATAAACTTGCAAAATAAATACGGAAGTAAGGGAAATGAATAACAAAAGGTCCAAGGAGCAAGATAGTTACTCCCCTTCATGTTTCTCAAGAGACAGTATATTTTCTAACCAAAGAAAGATTGGACTATTGGAATTCTAAGAAAACCGCAAAAAGGAAAGAAAAGCGTAAAGGGGAAGAATACTGCCATTATCATAAAAAAAGACACCATACTAATAATTGTAGTCCATTGTCAGGACTCATAAAATGTTATGTTAGAAAATGGGAGTTGCAAGTGTTTGTTGAATATGAGATTTCGAGGAAATAGATAACGGGGAAACAAAATTACAAATAATGATGGGTACACTCTAAAAGACGAAACTAATGATCGGAGCCATGTTTTCAAAAAGGAAGGACTTTAAATGGAATGGAAACCAAATAAAAGTCTTTGGTCCCGTCGCAAAGGCCTAGGAAAAGCACCCATCTAAAGAGTGATGGTCAATTAAGCATTTGGTCCTACTATCAAATCTGGCCAAAGCACCCATCCAAGGGAGATGGACGAAAAGCCTTCGGTCCTACCCGTAAGGTCTGGCCAAAGCAGTCATCCAGAGAGTGATGGCCAATTAAGCCTTTTTTCCTATCACTAGGCCTGGACAAAACACTCATCCAAGGGAGATGGACGAAAAGTCTTTAGCCCCGTTGTAAGGCCTGACTAAAGCACTCTTCCAAAAATGATGCTCAATTAAGCCTTGATTTTGTAGTTGGTTCTTGCCAAAGCACGAATTTAAAAAAGATGGATGAAAGGCCATCTCTTATGCCATAAGGCCTGTTCGAAGCACCTGTCCAAAAAGTGATGGTCAATTAAGCCTTTGATCCACCGCCAGGCTTGCCCAAAGCACCCATCCAAGGGAGATGGACGAAAATCTTTCGGTGCCACTGCAAGACTTGGCCAAAGCATCCACCTAAAGAGTGATGGTCAAGTAAGCCTTTGGTCCCACCATTAGGCCTGACCAAAGCAACAATCTAAGGAAAATGATGGAAGGAGGTCAATCCTACCTCAAATCCTTATCCAAATACATATGCAAGAAGAATAGACGAAACATTTTCTAATTCTAACATTAGATCCAAATTAAAAAAATTATGAGAAGGGCATACGTGTTATATCACGAATCATAAATAGACAATTCATTATAAAGCATTATGAAACAGGGTGAGAAAGAGGGTAATGTTGATAAAAAAAGTCTTTTCCTTTTCCTTTGACTTCTAAAATGTAAGAATGGGATTCACTGGACCCGCATTTCTGAACAAAATAAGAGGAATCTTAATTTCCTTAAGAGCATCTACGCATCCATACTAGAAAAAATTATGATATCTATGATAGCCGGAGATGACAGCTTTCCTTAATCGGCAATCTCTTTCCTAGCCTAAAATTGGGAATTCGATTTTTAAGTCAAAAGCAATTATGACTTTGGAGTAAAATTTCATCAATTCTAATTGTCCTTTAAGCTCTCTTACTTCTTTCATCAGAGTTTCCAACATAAAAGGAGGATCAACGATAAGTTGAAGCGCAACAAGGAGGTATTTCTTTAAGTTCTTCTCCTTATGACGAATAATTTAAGGAGAATAAATAGAGTCAATCTAAACTACTAACACCTTCTCATAAGTTTTACTAGTATTTCTTAGTTGAGAAACTTTATGAGACAAGCCACTTTTTTCTGTCATTCTTTCTATGTTCCAAAGTCTCAACCTTGAGTCTAAGAGCAAAGAGCGCCTCAGTGGACCTTTTGTTACAATACTACTTCCTTTTTTGGTTACAATCAAACTTGAAGGAATTACTCAATCTAGCAAGTTCACTAGATTTTTTTTGGTAATGAAGGAGCAAGAGCAATCATATCGCTGCGACATGTCGAACGACCCCGAGATGAAGGAGAAATCTACAAAGGCGGCCTTTTAGAGGACTTTGTCAGAGTCGGAATAGGAAGTCATTTTTCACCTCCAGTTAAGATAAGTTTATATGATTGATACTCAATTTAGACATTAATAAGTCATCTCCAAATCAAGAATACGTTGGTTAAGTTTTGCAATTTTTGCATCATAGTCAAACTATTGAGGATAAAACTGTGAATTAAGCTTTCTATTTAAATCCAAAAATTTCATTGCCCTAGGAAGAAATTTTCTTTTTAAGATTGTCTATTGTTTGTTGAGAAGCTATTAAAAGAGATTTTAATTGAATATACTTCTTATACCACTTGTTGGATTTAGCATTGTTGATGGTTAAAGAATTAAAGAGCGAAACGATTCTCCATGATCGTCACTAGTTTGGAATAAGTGCTTTCGAGATGTTGGGTGGGGTTGGGATCATCAAGATAAAAAGGTAGTTACTTTTCCTAAATTGAGAAATAATTAATCTTATATAAAAAAGCAAAAATATGAGAATAACAATTGTAATCATTGCATTCACATAGAAATACTAACAACATAAACTACTTGCATACAATAATTTTGCTAATTCTTGGAATGAGAAAAGGCATTTTATATTCTTTGAAATGATGAAGGAGAGATCGAAAATGTAGTGCAAACGGAAGCCCTAACGTCGAGAAAATGCTAACCGGAGGAAATCCTCGATAATCCTATTATTTGGAAGGAGAACTAAGTTCATCATACAGTAGGTTGGCATAGTTAGTTCCAATCTTGTTGAGATATTGATCCCTTTGATCTCCCAAGGAATTTAAGTCCAAGTTAGGGAATAGAGTATAAATATGGTGGAGGACATGAAGAAAGCGGTATTTCGATAAACAAGACTTGTTAATCAAGGCATAATTTTCCTTGGAAGACCATTTTTAATCTAATCAGTTTACTTTAGATGTCTTTTAAAACAGGGGATAAGGAAGCAATAAAGGCAAAATACGAAAACTTGCATATTAACGATGTAAAAAAACTTAAAAATTAACACATAGATTCTACATAAATGTGTCATTACAATATCAACATAGATACAAAATTAAAACTATACAACAATGTCATTAAGGTTAGTAAAGAATGGACTCCTTATAATATTCAACAATGAATCTATCCTTATTAAACTTAATCTTCTCTAAAGGAAGAGAATCAATAGTTGAAGGAGTAGTTGGGACTTTAGGTAAGTTCCAACACTCACAAGTATGAGGATCTAATAAACCTTATCAGGTACTCCTATGAAGTCGTCTTATTAAGTCTCTACAATCATTGCCTAAGAAAGAAAAGTCAATCATTAGGAACCTGACATGAACCAGGTAAAAACATTCCATTAGTTTGGGCTTGTCTACAATTAACATCCTGAAAAGGATATTAAGCTCTTCACTCTCCTTAGGGAAGTTGGATTAATGAAAATGGGATTTTTGAAGGAGATGGGAAACCCATTTATTGTTAAAGTCCTTAAGGTAGTTAAGGCGCTTTAAGAGTCTCATATATCTTCCATTTGACTCATTTAGGCCCGTACATAACCTTTGTCCTTCTCTATTGAATCTCAAGATTTCATCTCTCTTTTTATCTAATAAAATTTAATAAATATTGTTTCTATTTCTCCTTCTATGCTAGTAGTTAAGTAATATTGATGTTATCGACTAAAAGATAAGATAATAAAAATTAGGGAGAAAGTTACTTGTGGAGGAGTTATCAAAGCACTCGGCTTGAAAGGTTGAACATTTTCAATTCCAAAAGAAGATTGGCCAAGCTTACTTGGGTCGTGAAGGGTTGAACCACCAGAAGAATCTTTGAGACGATGAACCATTAATGCCATGATTGGTATAAGGAGAAGAAAAACCAACATAACGACTTAGATCCTAAGGAGCTTCAAACCCACCCTGGCCTGAGCCCCCGGCTCCATCCTCATTGAACCATCTTAAAATTTGATCGCGAGCATCATCATTCCTGCTACCACTGTCATCATTGTTATCATCGTCAATCTTTTCTTCCTTATCACTTCCTAGTTCATCATCATTCGACATAGGGCCATCAAAGGTTAGGAACTTAATAGGATCGATGGGGTCATTACCCTCGAACTTGGAAAGATCACCAGGGATATGATTAAGGAGGATATCAAAATTTCTCTTGTAGTTTACCCCAATGAAATGGAAAGAAGAAAAGTTCATATCCAAGCACTGTTCAACATTATCTTTATAAGCAGTGAATAAGTTGGCTTCATAGTTTCAATCCTTCCAATGAGGAGGAGCTTTATTTAAAAAAGTCGACACCTTGGTTATAGCACCATGAAAAAGTTGTCATTGACTTCTTAAGAGAAAGTTTTTTCTTCGCTAAATCCCTTACTAAGGCTGAAATATTAGTTAAACCTTCAAGTCGAGCTTGTTTTATTTTTTCATGACTCAAGGAAAGCTCTTTATTCAAAATAATAGCTTATCTTCCCAATCATGAGTTTTATTCTTCTCTAAATCAAATTAGGTTGGGACTTAGATGTTTCCAATAGATAGAGTGCTATGGTCGGTTTAGAGATTCTGGACCTCTATCTCAAGAGTCTTCACCTTCTTAGATAGTGAGAAGTTTGTTTCTCATAATGATGATATATCCTGATAAGAAAACAAAGACAATTGTTGAAGGAGAAAAAGATGCCTTCCAATCTTTAGGTAATCCTAAATGTTAGATCTAAATTAGTCCGATGATCTAATACATAAGGAAAATGGGGTACATACTACAATAAATTGCTGAAAAAGAGAGATAAGAGCTTCTCTTGAAAGAGGATGGGAAGCCTCGATCCAGTTCAAAGAAGCAACGGTACATGATTAGAGGAAGCGTTAGTGTTTCCTCAAAACTTAGTGAAAGAGGGGTCTCTGAACTAGAGCCTGGAAGAGGAGCATCATGTATAAGAGGTGAATCAAATCCCAGATCGCGGTTAAGGAAAGCTAAAGAATTCTTTGACAGGGAACTTGTAATATCAATAGCTAGGCTCTGAGCAGGTAATGAGGAAGTAGTAGTAACAACGTTAAAAATAGGCACCAAGGGCAGTATTAAAGCAGAATTGGCCTCTTTGGATTTCTTAAAGATGGTTTAAAAGAAGTGTGTAGGTTAACAAACCCCTTTCTTTCCATATTATTCATCAACGAGAAGATATCTCCCACAATAAATGTCAGGGATGATGATACAACTTTAGAAATGGGGGAAAAAGGTGGCTTTCCAATGATTTTTGGAGGGATGGAAAAATACAAAGGTCCTTTATCTGAAAAAAGGAACCTGAAAAGTGTACATTTACAAAAAAAGTGTAAGTAAATAAAATAAAAGACTGATCATTATTTTCCTTAACAAAGGAACGAAGAAATTGGAACTTGGAGAGTATTTGGGGCTGTCAGTAGTTGAATGCTGAATCGTGGAGTTTGCAGAAAAAACTTCTGATTTGGTGGCAATGAGAGTTGAGGAGCCATATCTTTCCTTTTCATCATGGAAGGCTTACCAAAAATCTGATGAGATGACCGAATCAAAGAGTATTTTCTCAATTTTTCTTCAATGAGAAGCCTTAATCGCCTCTTTGAGAACTTAGTGACACCTCCACAATGATCAATTTTAGCCAGAACCTTGAGATCAATGTCTTTTGAGGTAGAATCTAAAAGAAGATCAAATGGCCAAACAACATACTAGGAACATAAAATTTCCTAGAAATCTCTAAAGAGAAGCATCTTATGTATAATAATTGATGGTTCAAATCCCTTGTTTTATTGATCAAATCAAAGATTAACCTACTATCTGTAGCATAGAAATAAAACATAATTCCTTCGAGCTGATACTAAACATTATAAAGAGTGGCAAGGGAATACAGAATGAAAGGAGTCAAATCTTCTAACTTGAGCAATGAATGTTGTGACGACCCGGATTTTTAACGTTTGTTAATTGGTAATTAACTAAATTAAATCATTTTAATACTGATTTTATAAGTCGAACCAATAAAAAAATTCTAACAATTAAAATATCTAGATATATGTATAAATTGATTTGAAAACTATAATAAATATTGGCTTATAAAATCTATAGAATATGATAAATCTAATAGTAAATAAACAATAAAATATAAAGACTCCTCCATTCAAATTAAGATAAAATATGTGTAAATATATAGATAAATATACACAAACTTTATGATGTTGAAATATATATATATATATATATATATATATAAGTGTACACATAAACAAGTATATAAGTGTCTATATATATGTATATATATGCCATGAGAAATAAAATATAAGGAAGTTTGTATGAATGTGTGTGTGTGTATATATATATATATATATATATATATATAAAGCAATGTATGTATATGATAACAATACACAAATAATTGTATATGCATATACGTCATATGAAATAGTGGCAAGGACAAAAGTAAATATACACACACACATATATATAACCATCGTCTAAGTAGATGAAATAGGTATGAACACTAACATATATGTGTAGGATAATGACAAATAAAATGCAAAACTATGTATAAACACATACAAAAGAATATATACGCATATATATCAATTCATATAAAAATATACAAGGAAACAACATCATGACAAGCCTCTTTTCAAGCACACAAAAACATTTTATCAATGACTAAATAAAATCTAATCCATGGATAATAAATCAAATCCCTTAATTCAAGGGGACAAAATCGGTTTTTTTTAAAAAGAGAGCTGTAAACAGAAATCTGTAGCCACATGGGTAGTTTACTTAAAACACTTCCATCCTCTATATTTACATAAACTATGACCTGTATGTTAAAAAATGAAGGCCAGGAAAAAGAACAAAACTAAAGCAAGAAATAAAAGTGTTTGCAAGCTGCCATCAAAATTTATGAGGATGAAAAAGGGCATTCAAGCATTAGAAGACAAGAGCAAAGGGAAGTAGGGTTCTCTGTTCAAATGTGAGTACAACACTTATATTTCCAAATTGGTTATACGTATATACAAACATAAAGCTTAGTCTGCGAGTAAATCTTTAAACTCCTACTGAAAGCAGAACTATATGTGAGTGATACATTTTAGTATTATTAGCCGAAAAAATATACATATATACATCTATATATATATATATGTATGTATATATCAGCATATATGAAGTATGGGTGGATCCTTGAAATATGATAAGTATACATGTACCTGTAGAATGTAGATGACTCAGTTTATATTGGTTAGGAATAGTAGTTCACCCTGCACTTTTTCTAAGAAGAACAACACTGTTACATATTTTTGTTAAAAGCAGCGACCATCAACTTTGAAAACTTAAAATCTTATTGTTCAATCTGTTTTTAAAAGATGATTCCAAAATAAAAGCTATTGGTTTTGAGTATAGGATATATTTAAGTTTGTCTCATTCCATTTTGTGAAGTATAGAGTGAGGGGATCATATTCCACAGTATGTAACTTAGGTTGGGTTAAAATTCGAATGGCATGATTTAATGAATTGGATTATATAGGCTTGTTTGTTATTGGAAAACTTGAATTTTAGGCTTAGTTTGGAGATTTTTCATGAAGTATAGAGGAAGAAAAGCAAGGTTGAACGAAATTGGACGATGTGGTGAATTGCGGCGAGTGGCTCGAATTCGTGACTGGAGTTTTTGCCTGAAGGGAGCTTTGGGGTCGGAGATTCCTCAAAAAATGAAACGAAGATTTACTATTGAACCTAGAGGTGGGTCGAGCTCGTTCTAGGGTTTAGGTGGGACTTTGCTTGGCTTCGAGTTTTGGTGAATGGTGGCGATGAGGGAAAGCTAGAGAGGTGCGGTCCCAGGGTAAAGGTTGACTACGGGTGTGGTGGGGCTGGAGGCAAGGGTTGCGAAGAATAAGGGGCTGGAGTGGCTAGACGAGGAGACGTTGGGTTCGGAAAGATGTCAGGTTGGGTTTGGAGGTTCGAATAGTGAATGAGGGTTACAGTTGTGATTTCAAGAGTACAATCAGGGTAAGGAGGTCGGCAACGACTTGGAGGGGTGGTCGATGGCGAGAGGGGATGGCCGGAGCGAGTGTGCACGTGCACATTTTCATGTACGATTGCTCTGGGAAAGAAGCTGGAAGGAGGAAAGAAAAGGAAGGAAAGGGTTTGGGCTGGAAATTTTATGGGCCGAAGTGGAGAAATAAAGAAAGAAATAAAATAAAAGAGAGAAAAGAGAATAAATGATAAGAGAAAATAAAAAGGGTAAAAGGAAAAGAATATAAGGAAGAAAGAAAAGAGAAAGAAAATAAGGGAAAAAATAGGAAAGTAAAAGTAAAAGAAAAAAAGAAGAAGAGAGGGATAAATTTTGCATATTTACATATATAGAAAAATTGATATTCTTGTCTTTAAAACTAAAAAGCTATGGACATTTTAAAACCAAAATTTAAAGTTATTGATGTTTATAAATTTAATGGGAAAATTAATTATATTTATTGACTTTAAAGTTTATCTAATTTGACGAATTTACCAAGAGGATATCAAATATAATGTCAAATTTTAACCAATTAAAAGTAACTGTTTTTCCTTTTAACTTACTTGGATTAAAATATCGAGGAATATGGTAAAATCAAGGTAAATTTAATTCGGATAGGAGGAATGTTGATATTTGTTAGTGATCATTGAATTAGCTAGTCAAACAAACCAGTAGTAAATTTTAAATGATGTTACGAGTTGTTTGAATCAAAATTTGTAATAAATTCCCACATTTGAATGTTGTTACCCTAAATGATAAATTGCTTATTTTAAACAAATTACTTCCTTAAATTTATTACCTAAATTTGAAGAGACTGAGACCGGATACTAGCGATATCCGAAACCATTTCGATTTAGTAATCACTAAATCTGTGCGACTTGATGTATAGAAGCTAATAGGATGGAATTGAATAAGTTAGTAAATCTGTTTATTTTCTGATAAGTACTATACTTAGACATTAGTATAAATGTCTGTGGATTTCTGGAAAAGTGATTTAGTTAAATCAGATAAAACTAGTCGAGCTATACGAGTTACCTTGGTTTTCATGAAGCTTATATCTTAAGTGTAGTTGGTTTTCTCACCCTGGTTTCCAGCTTGACTCAAGTGTTACTTTATTGTAACGCTCGAGTCAGATGGAGTATTACAGATTTTTAGGTTAGGACGTTCTGGAGCTCAGGAGGCGAGCTGGGTGGCAGAGAAGTATGGATTCCATGGTGTATTAAAAACTGTAAGTCTGTACTGATAGTATTCATGGAAAAGTTGTTATAACTGTCCAGACTCATTGTACTCAGATATATTGTATGTATATAAATAGTTACAGCTTTTCTTGTATAAAATGCTGCTATTTGTATATTATAAATTATAACCGTATATTATAAATTATATCCGCTGTGATTATGAGATTCTATGTTATTGTTTTCTGTTTCTTCTTCTGCCTCTTTTCTTCTTAACCCTAACAGTATGGGCGATTGCTCGACACTCTATACAGTGAATGTATTAGTGTCGAATTTCGAGGTCAAATTTTTTCGAGCAGTTACATTATGTATCAAAGCTGAAGGTTAAGCGAAAATCTTGGATCTGGTGGGGGTTACTCATTAGAGATATGGGTCAGTACTACCCTAGAATGGGTTGAGCGTATTATATAAGAGCGTACTTGTTATTTTCTTATATAATGATTTTAAAAACGATTTCAAAAATGATTTGCATATAAGCCCATATTTTGGTATATAAAGCAATAATTTTTTGAATTATTATAATATATTATGATGATTGGTTGTTGATTATTGAAATTAAACATAATAATAAGAATTAGGTGGTAAATATATATACAACCGAATAGAAATTTGGGTAAGGATTAATTATGCAAATAAGTTGAGTTAAAAATGGATTCAAAACTAAATTTAAATCCTAGAAAATTCAAAAGAACTTTCAAGTATTGAAATAAGTAACCTTGATTTGATTTTCCAGCAAATGATTATGGAATATATGGTGTCCACGATTTCTAGACATGATAGTTATCATAAATTTGGTATTGTATTGTAATAAAGGGATACTTATTTTTCTAAATAAACAACGATAAAGCAGAGTGAAATGTTTTATGTAACGACCCGATTTTTCGACGCCCGAAAATGGAAATCAATACGTCCACAGTATCAAATGCCAAACAATCGAATGCCAGAAAACCAAACCATTAGGGTTTAAGAAGAAAAAGATAGAAGAAGAAATAGAAACGATATCAGAATCTCACAATCCCAGCGGTACAATACATAATAGATAAATGACTAATCTTTGAAACAAAAGAATTATATCTGTTTATGCATTACATCATCAGAGTACAACATCAAAAAAACACAACATTGGCAGTTATGATAACCTGCCCATATGGAAATTGAATTTTCAGCAACCCATACGCAGTGGATAATACATAATATAAGTGATACGTCTTGCCGTCTAGCTTGTCTCCTGATCTCCACAACATACTTTCCTGACTTCGCTCCAGAACAACTGATAACCTGACTCAAGGCTGTCCGTGTGGAAAATTATGGGCACTCGGAGTTTAGAAAGAGAACAATAAACTCCAGGTCAGTCATGGGACTGGTGTGAGATCTTAAAATAGTTATTGGCACAAAAGAAAAAGGAAAAGAAATCCATTCATGCTTTTGGAAAATGAAACTACCATAGGGCCTCTCGCCACACACATGATGCAATCACACACTTGGGGGAGATTTCTCCTTATAGCAGTCAAACATATTTGATACGTGAAAATCCTTTTGATATTATTATTAGTGCATTGTGTGGAAAACATTTCGAAAGTACAATATTAATCTTAGCCAGCATAGGTACCATTATATTTTGCCTACTATAGCTACCATTTAAGAATGGCAGGTTATACAATTGAAACCGTAAAGGGATCGTATTGAGTTATTGGATTTCCAACAAATGGTCAAGGCTGAGGACCTTCCTTTACCCAAAGGGTACGCCTCTGGAGGGATGCCCCGAGAACTTAACTGTATCTCTGCCAACGCAAGGTCGGGTAACCACTGTAACTAGGTAACTAACTATCACGAGTATGCCATCCCCCGGTCTAGACCGACCTTTACCGAGGCGCCTCAACAACCAACAACCACTTAAGTAAAATAACCTGAGCTCCATACCAGAATATCACTTTTTATCTACACAAGTTAAATATCTGGGCTCCATACCATTTCGTCGTGTCATTTCGTCGGAATGAGTTTTATGACTTAATGTCCTCTCCCGGCTTAACCGAATAATAAAAGCTTATTTTAAAAATAAATTCAAGTGCCGTCTTAAAGGACAATATTGATAGTCGGTTATTTAACTATCAAACAACATTCACAACAACCATCAAACTTCAATATTTTCCCAAATTATTTATACTGATAGTCGATTATTTAACTATCAAACAACATTCACAACAACCATCAAGCCTTAATAATTTCAAAAATTATTTATTTCAAAATATCTTCGCAAGATATATTTTTACACTACAACACTTTGAAAACAATTTTCAAACAACTTTTCTCTCACGGAATAAATTTCCAAACATTGTTTATTTCCACTGAAAATTTGCCAAGACTAAATGCTTTGGATTTTAAAATAATTTAAATCACTATATCTAAAATATATACTTTAAAATACTTAAGATAAAAACTATTTAAAACACTTTACTTAAAATACCAGTTATGAAATTAAATAATAATTTTTCATGAAAACTTAAGCCAAACAATATAAAAATAAAAATATTGAACTATATACAAGTTCTCCAAATAAAGACTTTAGCCAAACTATATTTAAAATAAAACTACTTTATAAAATATAAATATTAATAATTATTTATAAACCCATCGTGAATTTACACTTCCAAATTATCCTCTGATAAATATTTCACATTATTTATAAACCCCGTTTACAAATTTCAAAGTCTCATTCTTCTTTCTTAAAACACAGTTTCAAATACTAAATCAATTTTCAAACCGATTTCCAAAATTTACTATCTTTTAAAATAAATTCCTTTATTTCTTCCAAACCATTTAAAATCCAAATATTAAATAAAATCTTCAACCTTTAAACAATACTACTTAAGTTCTCAAAATCCATTTATTAAAAATCTTTTTCCCCATGCTTGGAATTTATTCGATAGGATTTCAAAAATCAACTTTTATCCTTTTCCAAATTCCTTATTTCAATTTATCAAATTTTCAAAAATTATTTTACTTCAAATTCTCTACTTTAATTTTCTTCCAAAAGTCCAATTTTATATATTTCTGGTATTTTAAAAATACTAAAATATATTCGGCCAAACCATAGCCCTCAATAATTTCAATCACCAATATAATCATCCACAAATTATCAATAAATCAACACACAACATATGAAACAAATTCAAACATTTGAGGAATCCAGTTGGAACCCTCCAACCTGTTTCCCTGCATCCATAGATGTTAGCACAAAAAATTAAATACCAATCCCGCTTCAAGGCAGGATATCGCAGTATAAAGGGTCATCGGCTATTATGCGGGGCACATAGCGTCTCATCCGCTATATAATGCGGTAAACCAATCACTCCAATATGTATATATACTATCATATATAATATCATATCTAAACAATCAACCAATAATTTAATTTCCAACTATTTAAATTAAGCTCGATAATTCGATTGAGTGAGAAGATCTCACCTTTGCTTTTTTTTATTTGCGATCCACTTCAATCTCGACTATTATCTCCAAATTTTGGACCTTATAACAACATTATAAGGTTTATTAACACTTTGAACTAATCGAACAATTAATTTCTTTTAAATAGAAATAATTAAGTAATTATTTAATTTAAACTAATAATTAAATTTTAAACCCGTTTTCCTTTAATAATTTATCTTTAGGGACTAAATAAATTAAATAGGTTAATTGAACAAATTACTCACCAAATCCAGTAAACTATATATATGTGTGTGTGTGTGTGTATTTGTAAAAACAATAAGTATAGATTTTTTTTAAAATCAAATCTTTATTTATGAATAATAATCTACAAATTTCAAAAATCTAATTTAATATAGACTCTTAAACCCTTTAAAAATTCCTATTATTTATATATATATATATATACCCTTATCCAAATATACACATATTTACTATTTATTTATAAATATTAAAACATGTATGAATATTTTCTGTTTACTTCTATATATTCGAATCAAAAGTGCATGAGTATTTATACGTATGTTATTTTCTTTTCCAGTAAAAACAACATATAACTTCTTTATAAAAAAATTATTTTTTTCTTTAAATTAACAAATCCTATAAAATCAAGACAATATATACTCTACTGTAAAAATCTTTTCATTAGACTAAGTTTTTTTTATATATATACGAAACTAAATTAAAAATACTATTATACCTTACCTGTAAGCGCCATCCCTGACACACCACCCATTCATGAAAACCACAGGCGATATCACTAACCTCCCACTTGAAACTTTCCAAAACGCGACAACCCTAGCCACGTCACCACCTTTGTTCCCTCCCCTCCATCCAATAGAGCCGCGCACGCACCCAAAACCGTCGCGCCTGCTAGTCGACCGCGCCTCGACGTATCCACTTTGCAAAAATCGAGACCATCCATCGCCATTTGACTCGACGTCAGTTTCCCCTCTCCCTCATGCGATTCACGATCCATTCACGATCCCCTGGTCGAAGTCGAAATCGACTTCGATTTACTTTTTTTGAATCATTAATTTTGAAAGATTACTATTTTATGAGGATCGATATCGAACTGGAATTCGATTTTGAATTCACAGAGAAACTGCGGCCATTAATTTGAATTGATTTGAATGAAGAAGGGATTTTGTTCGTTTTTTCGTTTCTTTTCTTTTCTTTTGATTTGTATAGATTTTTATAAAATACACGGCTAAAAATTTTAAAGGAAGAAGATGCGTGTGAGATATACAGAACAAAAGAAACACGTGGTTTACAATTTCAATACATGTTATATTTGTGATTGAATGTGAATAGATATATATATGTTCAATTTAAATTCGAATTTAAATCATCTCAATAATGCAACTTAAATTTTCGAACTCCTATCGAGGCGTGCCGTCAGGTGTGCCGCCAGGCGTTTATAATGTTAAACCCTTATTTCGAACGCAATGGAAATGGTTTCGAGTCCAAATTCGATCGTATGGAGAAGATAGCTTTTTGGACCCAGTTATCGAATTGAATTTTCGATTTAAATTTCAGCGCGTTTTCAATTCGTACGGTCAAACGATCACTCCAAACACTACGAAAATTGAAATCGGATAATAATACACTATTACGGATCCAATGGAACTGGTTTCGTCGAAATCCGAGACTATGCCTCGGAAGGCTATGTTTAAATATCGATTTAAACGATATATTTCAAAAACTGAGCAAACTGCTTTTAAATTCCATTTTAAAAGTTCTAAAACCTTTAGTATTGTAAATATAAATTTTTCAAGCCTTTAAAATATTTTTAACAAGCATAAAACTGAAGATTGAATATTTTACCCAATTTCAAATTATTAAATTAAATAATTTAATTGCCAAATTCATAGTGATATTTGAAATTCAAGTTAGAAACTAACTTTTAAATATTCAAAATTAATTAAATATATCAATTTCAAATGTCCAAAATTCTGGATCGTCACATTCTTCCCTCTTAAAAGAATTTCGTCCTCGAAATTAGTAGTTAAGAAGAATGATCCACAATCCCAAATAGTTTCTAACAACTTTCCAAAACAAATCTTTTTATTAAAGACACTATCATTCTTATTAGCTTTCCAACCTCAACCATAAGTTCCAAACGATATTGTTTTCTTAACGATTCAAATTTAAATTTAAATTTTAAATTGTCCAAATTTTTCTCAATATTTTCAAACTCGCGAAATTTTTGAAAAATTTCACCAGCGTCTTCTTTGCACCACTAGCTTGGTACGACTACAAAATGCCACTACGGGCCCTTAAATTTCAAAAGAAAGCAAAAGGCCAAGTGGCTAGACTAGAAAATCGTCAAATTTCATACAGAAATTTAAATACATGCCTTTTGTCGAGAAATTTCAATTTTATATTCTGAAATCAAAATCAAATTTCCTTTTCCTTTATAACACCTGTATATCCTACTTAGCAATAATATCCAATCATAGCTTTCAAAATCATTTTATACATTTCTTTTGCAAAAGTTACAATATCTATTTTATTTAAGCCCGTATGATGCACATATATCATTCGTATGCAATATCAAATTTGATCGCTCACTCGATCACACAATTTCACTTTCGAACTAGTATCGTCCACCTGACTTCCTACCGCGGACTCAAATCTGGTTTCTTGATCAAAAACCGTCATTCTCCTTGAATACCCGTAAACTATAATAGAGAATTTCCAAAATCAACCAAAAATCCATATCCAGGGTTCACCGTTGAAAATCGAGTGAAAAATTCCAACTCGGATCGATATAATTATCTCGAAATTCTGTACTCGAATTCTAGATCGAATCGCTATGCGAATAAAGTAATATATGTACATCCTACATATTTAGCTATATCAATTCTCTTTTATTCACATTTATTCTTGATTTTTATCCGCTCATTCACCATTATCATTAATTATATTAGTTCCATCCACTAGTTCGTTTTCAATCAAATTCAATTCCAAACCAATGCAACCTACAAATTTAAATAAAGCTCTTCATTTCCAAATTTAATTTCAAATAAAAGTTTATTTCCAAACTCTTACTTCTTATAGTTCCTTCGAACAAATTCTACCATTTTACCCTTTGAATTGATTCCAATATTCAATTCCAATTTATTTGCTTACCCATTTAAATCAATTTGTTTACTTACTAGTTTTGATTTCAATACTTTGTTTTATTTAGTCCACTTGTCTAATTTCCATTTACTTACAAATTCAAAATGAATTTCAATATTCAGTTTCAATTTCATTTACTTGAAATTGTAAATTCGTTTGTTCGTTCATAAATTTATTTTCTACCTTAACAAATTTTATTCCAATCCATTTAGTTTACTAGACTACTTCTCAAATTTATTTTTATTCAAATTAATCCAAGTTAGATCCAGTTTCAATTCAAAATTTTCTAAGTTTCCAAACTTATTTATTATTCCGTAAACATTTTTAAATAAGATTCCAGAGTCTTTTAACAATTACTCAACATTTCAAAATCATCTTTGAAATCAATTATATCCAAAATAAAACTATTTCAGAATCAAACTCAATTTCGCAAATATTCCTAATTCAAAACATTCGGGTAGCAATTCCTTCCATAGAAACACGAAAATGAACATCGATGATGTCCCGATCATCATCGGAATTATTTTCCAACGACCGAAATAAGTTTAGTGCTTTTATCCCTTCAAAAAATATTTTCCAAATATTTTTAAATTCCACATCCCACCAGATTTCATATTCAATTCAAAAATATTTTTTTCCCAAATAATTTCACCGTTATTTTTTTTCAAAACCATTGAAATCCATTTTTCAAACCCAAAAGGAATTTAAACTTACCAAATTTCGAAATTTCAAATCCTCTCAATTTATTTTCAAATATTTAACTGGAATTCTATTTCAAATTATAAATCACATTTACAATTTACATTTCAAATTCCATTTTATTATCTGAATTTATTCCTTAGCTGTTGGTTATAATTTCATTTCTTATTCAATTTCACACTTAAATGATAATAATTTAATACTATCACTTTCTAACAACCAGGCAACCATATACAACTATAATAATTAACATAAAATTATTCCGTTTATATACAAAAATAATTTGGGTAAAATTATTTCATTTACCCTATTTTAAAACAATACTATGTCGGTTTATCTTGTTTAAGAGTTTAGAAACCCCTATCGATAACATGGCGTCCCACATATCGACCAGAATCTATAAACCCTCAACCGATAAGTCAACACAATATAAAAATAATTTTTATATTCACTAACAAATACGCGCTCATATCTATTAATACACTCAACTCATTCTAGAGTACTACTGACTCTATCTCTGATGAGTAATCTCCAACAGAGCCAAGGTTATTGCTTAACCAATTGCTCTGATACCACTCTGTAACGACTCGATTTTTCGACGCCCGAAAGTCGACATTAATACGTCCACTGTATCAAATGCCAACAATCAAATGCTATAAAATCGAACCATTAGGGTTTAAGAAGAAAAAGATAGATGAAGAAATATAAAAAACATCAGAATCTCACAATCGCAGCGGTACTATATATAATAGATAGATGACTAATCTCTAAAACAAAATTATTATATCTGTTTATAAACTACATCATCAGAGTAGAACATCAACAAAACACAACACTGGCAGTTATGATAACCCGTCCATATGGAAATTAAATTTTCAGCAACCCATACGCGGCGGATAATACATAATATAAGTGATACGTCTCGCCATCCAGCTTGTCTCCTGATCTCCACAGCATACTTTTCTGACTTCGCTCTAAAACAATTGATAACCTGACTCTAGTCTGCCCGCGTGGAAAATTATGGGCACCTAGAGTTGAGAAAGGGAACAATAAACTCCAGGTTAGTCATGGGACTGGTATGAGATCTTAAAACAGTTATTTGCACAAAAGAAAACGGAAAAGAAACCCGTTCATGCTTTTGGAAAATGAAACTACCATAAGGCCTCCCGCCACACACACAATGCAATCGCACACTTGGGGGAGATTTCTCCTTATGGCAGTCAAACATGCTTGATATGTGAAAATCCTTTTGATATTATTATTAGTGCATAGTGCGGAAAACATTTCGAAAATATAATATTAATCTTAGCTAGCATAGGTACCATTAATTATGCCTACTTTTGCTACCATTTAAGAATGACAGGTTATACAACTGGAATCGTAAAGGGCTCGTATTGAGTGATTGGATTTCCAACAAATGGTCAAGGCTACGGAACTTCCTTTATCCGAAGGATACGCCTCTGGAGGGATGCCCCGAGAACCTAACCGGAGCTCTGCCAACATAAGGCGGGGTTACCACTGTAACTAGGTAACTAACTGTAACTAGGTAACTAACTGGAACGAAGAAGGGATTTCGTTCGTTTTTTTATTTTTTTCTTTTCTTTTGATTTGTATATATTTTTATGAAATACACGACTAAAAAATTTAAAGGAAGAAGATGCGTGAGAGATATACAGAACAAAAAACACATGGTTAACAATTTCAATATATGTTAAATTTGTCGATTGAATGTGAATATATATATATATATATATATATATATATATATATATATATATATTCAATTTAAATTTAAATCATCTCAATAATGAAACTTAAATTTTTGAACTCCTATCGAGCCACCTTGCTAGGCATTTATAATGTTAAACCCCTATTTCGAACGTAATGGAAAAGGTTCTGAGTCCAAATTCGATCGTATGGAGAAGATAGCTTTTTGGACCCAGTTATTGAATTGAATTTTCGATTTAAATTTCAGCGCATTTACAATTTATACGGTCAAACAATCACTCCAAACACTACAAAAATTGAAATCCGATAATAACATACTATTACAGATCCAATGGAATTGGTTTCGTTGAAATCTGAGACAGTGTCTCGGAAGGCTATTTTTAAATATCGATTTAAACGACTTATTTTAAAAACTGAGCAAACTGCTTTTAAATTCGATTTTAAAAGTTCTATTACCTTCAATATTGTAAATATAAATTTTCCAAGCCTTTGAAATATTTTTAACAAGCATAAAACTGAAGATTAAATATTTTTCCTAATTTCAAATTATTAAATTAAATAATTTAATTGCCAAATTCATAGTGATATTTGAAATTCAAGTTAGAAACTAACTTTTAAAAATTGAAAATCAATTAAATATTTAAATTTAAAATGTTTAAAATTCTACGTCGTCACATTTTAAGGAAGTAACAATTTAGATAAGTATGACTTATGTGTGGAAAGGGATTTAAATTGTGAAGTTTTAAAATCTAAGTCCAGAAAATTTGAAATTGTTTCAAAGTGTTAAAAAGATATAATAAATAATATTATTCAGAATATTTTTTAATATGGGAATCCTGCTTTAAGACAAGGTCTGTTTTGAAAATTTCGAAGGAAATTGTTAAATTGAAAATCAAGAATGGTTTAAAATTTAAAGTATGACTTGGTGTGCAAAAGAAATAAATATGTATATGTGGGATATACATTATGTCAAAGTTGATTTGAAATACTAAGTGTTGAATTTTAAATTCCCTAGAATGAGATATATAACCCAAAGTAAAATAAGTTTTGAACTTATAAGTGGATGGGATATCAATAAGAAAATTTAAATTTGAATTGAAAATTTAAATTGAGAAGCCTAAATGGATTAATGAATTGGAATTTAACTCTGGACAAATAAGTTGTGGTCTTATAATCTGAAATGGAAGATTTCAAGATAGAATTGAGATTTAACTTAGGGGAAGTTAAATAATTTTATAACGAACAGCCTGAATTGGAAATTTCTAGGTGGAATTTGATGATTTAACTCTGGGAGGTATGTATGGTCTAAAATGGGTTTCAAATTCTGGAATGGTGTGATGGATGTTATTGATTGGTTACATAGATAATTTGGATGTTTATTTACTTTGACATATTATGATATCAACCTAATGGTTAGTGACGGTATATATATAAAACTGTGAATTGAATTATTTTGAATAAATTAAGATGCGGGTTGAAATGATATACATCCATTGTTGAAATTAAACAGAATTAAAACTTTATTTTGAAACTATTTAAATGATTTTGATTTTTAGAAATAAAATTGAAATTACGGAATGGCATCACTTTGAGATTTAGATGTTAAAAATGGATTTATCAACCAGAATTATTTTATGTAGAAATAAGTTTATGTAGAAGTAAAGGTAATTTGAAATGAAATTTTGAAAGTTGGACTCAGAAATAAATTGTTTAAAGACTTGGGTTGTGAATAGAAGATTAGGGGTAATTTGATTTAAGGGATTAAATCAACATTTAAAAATTTAACTCAAATTTATATAATTCGAGATAGTTTTAAGTTGAGATTGGAATTGAAAATTAGTTCAAATTGAAATTTGACTTGAATTTATTGGAATTGTAATCGAAGTTGAATAAGTTTAAATTCAAATAAGAATTGACTTGAATTTGGGAAAGGAATCAAAGTTAATTCAAATTGTACTGAAATTGAATCAGTTTAAATGAAAGTGGAAATTGAAAATTGATTGAAATGGGAGATTGGGAGATTGAACAGTTTGGATCTGAACTATTTTAATATAAACTATCTAAAATCTGTTTCCTAAAATATTTAGATTTATTTGATCTCTCCAAGCTATTTACTATACAAAACATTCTTTTTAAATTCAAACTATCTTATACTTACTACTCAACCATTTTACAACCATTTTACAAATAATCGCTATTTTATGACTACTTATCCATTTTAAACTTTTCAAGCTATTTTCTAAATTCAAACTGGTCAGAGAGCAAACTGTTTGGATTTAAACACCAATTGAGGCAAGAATTGAAGTGATAACCCAAATGGTTGAAGCGATTGTGAAGTGAAAGCGAAACCAAATATTGAAGTAAAAATGATTTTGAAATGGAAAACTATATTTTAAGAAATATATGATGAATAAGAGTGGAAGTTGGATATCACTATGTTGAAACTCATTTTAAAAAAAGTAAGTAATATGGAAAATAACTTTATAAAGGAAATCAAACTTGAATGTGATTTGGCATAAATAAAATTATATATTAAAACTTCCTTTGTTGAATCTATAACCAGAAGAAAAGATCTTTGAAAAATATTTGAAGTATAAAAAGGAATTTATATAAGTATGTAGTGATCCAAAGATTTTTCGAGTTAAAGGAATAAATTTATATATATATATATATAAATGGATAATTTTATGAGGATGAAACTGGGAAAAGTTCTTGAAACCCACTGATTTTGAAATGCTTTTGATTTTGGGAAAAATCAATTTTAGGAATTTGGAAAGCCAAATTTGAGAACTATTGATTTTGAGATATCGATTTTGTGTAAATGGGATTTATACGTGATACATATTAGGAGTATGATTTGGAAGATCTATATGTGTATAGTATAAAATGTTTTGAGAATGCTATGTGGAGAATGGCGCTCCCATTAAGAGTTGAAACTTGTTGTAGGAGATCCACGGGGTGGTTCTGCCTTGAGCCCCAAGGGGGGTTCTAAATTTTGATCCAAGAGGATGTCCGAACTAAACTATAGTTCTTGTGGATTGTGATTGAGGGAGCGAAAGTCGAGGGCGCTTATGCCTACAGAGACATTGGGGTTATGCTGTGACGGCAGTGCAACTCTGGTGTAACTGCGATATACTGCGTTTGCGTAGCTTAAGTCGAGGGGTAGTGATTGCCTAAAGTATACGTTTGATTTTTCTGGGAGAGCAACATAACATCGATAGACTGTGATCTATGAGGACATAGCGAAAGTCGTGTGGCAGTGAGTGCCTACAGGCTATATTAGGACTCGACTGATGTAGTCTGCGATCTATGTGGTGAAGTTTCATTTGGCAGCGAAATTCGAGGGCGTTGAAGTCTACAGTTACACGGTTTTTTCCATGATGGCAACGTAACCCTAGGTGTAGCTGCGATCTGTGGCGGTTCCATGGTGTAATAGAGGGGTGCGGATGCCTATAGTTTTCTTTGGTTTCGCCAGGATGGCGACGTAATCATCGGGCTAACTGCGATCCATGGAGGGGGTGATGATATCCAGAGCATTCTCACAAAAAAATGTTTTCTACGTTCTCGCAAAATGTTTTCAGAGTATTTTCTCTGGCTGTTGAAAATGGGTCGACTAAGAACTTATAGATTTTTAGTCCTACGCCTGATCAACGTATGACCGAATTTCTGTGAGAACATGGATGGACTTGTTGAGACGTCGAGTTATAAAAAGTAGTTTTGTATAAAAACTATTTTTGGTAATATTATGTAAATTTTAAAGTGTTTTAAAAACTCTAGAATAAAAAGAGTAAAGAGTTAAAACGTTTAAAGAATGATTTAACAAAAATAAGCATTAAATTAAAAAAAATTGCTTTGTTCTTATTCGAGGACGAAAAGATTTAAAGGGCGAGGAATGTGACGACCCGGATTTTTAACGTTTGTTAATCGATAATTTACTAAATTAAATCATTTGAATACTGATTTTATAAGTCGAACCAATAAAAAAATTCTGACAATTAAAATATCTGGATATATGTATAAATTGATTTGAAAACTATAATAAATATTGGCTTATAAA
Organism: Allium cepa; assembly: GCA_030765085.1. NCBI lineage: Eukaryota > Viridiplantae > Streptophyta > Magnoliopsida > Asparagales > Amaryllidaceae > Allium > Allium cepa. The sequence goes on along the minus strand of CM060940.1, from coordinate 807,880,192 downwards.
TCTATAACGACCCGGAAATTTTGATCCCGAAATTTCCAGATAGTTAGGAAAAGAAGAAAAGAGAAAAAGAAGAATACAGAAACAAGTCACAGAAACCTCACATTCGCAGCGGAAAAAATATATAATATAACATAAATAACGGTTTTACAAAGAAGAAGATCATCAATATAATTATATTTTTATACATCAGAGTTATAACCATTACAATACACTTCACAGTTCAAAACAACATATCCAAGACAACTATACTATATACAGCGGTATATGCCCCATACGTTCCTGCCATCTAGCTTGCCTCTTGAGCTCCAAAACGTCCTTACCTGAAAATCTGTAATATTCGGTCTGACCCGACCATTACATCAAAGTAACACCCAGGTCAGGCCGGAAACCAGCGTGAGTAAAACCATATAATCTGAAACACTAAGTTATAAAACATATTTTAGGACCCGGGGTAACTCGTACCCCACAATGAGTTCTTAACTTACCAGAGTCAAATACACATTTAAAATCATATCTTAAGCATTATTTCCAGATTAAATGACCAAGTTTACATCATTTATTTCATTCCAGCCTATTAATTTCGATAATCAAATTCATAAAGAATTATGTAGATCACCAATCAAAGTGGGTTCGGTTATTTACTGATACCCAACCCCGAATTCTTCGAATTCAATGTCATCTTTAATCCCAGTTGTTTAAGTTTTTAAACAATACAACTTATTCAGGATATCTTATCACACAACAATTCACATCAGATAGATAATCTACCTTTCAAAGTTCAACTTCAACATATCATAATACAGAACATCGCAAATTATCAAACTAGATATTATTCCGATCATTCAATACAATTCAATTCAACCCAACTCATTATTCCAATAGAAAGATCAATTTATCACCATTTCTAATTAATCAGATCAAATTACAAAATGGATTGAATTAATTTCCTTTAGATCCTGCTACCTTTAATTACTCTCATCAACTAATTAAAATATAATTAATTACATAATTAATTATCCTCGATCAATTTCATCAATTAATCATTCATTAATCAATCACATTCATTAATTATCCTTAAATTACTTATATTAATCCATTAACCCTTTAGTTGATTATGCCAAGTAATTAATCCTTAATTACTTCCATTAAATTACTTCCATAAGTAATTATCCTCTTTATTTAATTACATTCAGTAATTATTATACTAAATCAGTTTCATTAAGTGATTATCCTTAATTAATTAAATTAACTATATTAATTAATTATCACCTGATCTCAAGTTAATGGTTCTCTTCTTAATTACATTCATTAGCTATCCATTAATTACTTATATTGAGTAATTATCCTTTGATTGTTAATATTAATCAATAAACCCTTGTTAATTATTTTAAGTGATTAACTTTTAATTAATTTCACTATCTTTAATTAATCCAAACCTTAGTTGAATAAAAATAAATTCTTATTCAAATTAAATACTTAATTACATTATTATTCTTTATTTGAGAATCATTTAGGAATTAATTTCATAATTATACCTAATACAACTATTTTAAACAATAACTGTGAAGATATACTAAATCAAATAAATTAAATCACAAGATCATTTGGCTCGCAATTTATTTTGAAATTTGTTTCTTTTGAAAACCTGATAACCATTTTTTTTATAAAAAAACTTGTTAACTAAATAACCTAATCATTTTCTTTTAAAACTTGGTTCATACTTCATTTATACTTTAAACTTTGTTATTAAATATACCTCAGCCACTCAACTATACTCCAGCCCATCCTGTATTTCTCTGAGTTAAACATGAGTCAAAAACACGCGAGCACAAACCAAGTGATAACTTCATCAAACCTGAATCTTATCGTCTTCCTCCTCTTCTCTGGACAAAATTTCTTACCTTTCAAAGCCTGCTGCAACAGTATGATACCGTGTGCACGTGCACACGCGACTAGAAGCCCGTTCATCACCACCGACCTCTTCCCCAAACCACCTTCTCCATCCACGATGCTTACGGCCCCAGAAAAATCCCCAAAACCCTTAGTAATCGAAGTTGAGCAAAATCGCCACACTCAGATGATAGCCCCTACCTAATTCTTCTTCGTGCCGCCGTCGGTGACTTCAGGAATCCCTGCTGCCTCGCCTAGAGCTATGCCAATACCCAATCTTTCTTTTCCCCTACCCTTGTCCACCTCGACGTTGCCTCCCCATCGCGCTAGCAAATCAAACAACATCGATAAAGCTGGGTCTAAAACCCTAAATTACCATCCTTTGATCACCATGGTCCCCGAAAATCCCTGCCACTATTTTTCCTTTAACCACCTTCACCTCAGCCTTCTTCGACCCGATTCCTTGAGCTTGAAAGCATCTGGGTTGCCAGAAATTTCCCACCAACCCAATTCCGTTCAAACATACATTCCTCTCAAATTACCATACTAAAAATCATGATACATTCTCTAACAATCATGGTTTGCGAAGGTAGATCAGATTATAAATACGAATCCTCAAATTATTCTAGTTGGAATTTTGGTATAATCAAGTGTTTTTTTCTTACTGTAATGTATATGTATACTGGGTAAAACTATCTTCAATTCTTACTTAAAATATTTTTAAAATTTAAACCTTGATGTTTCTAACAACTTTTGTTTAAACATCATAATATATGATAAATCAGAGAATTATCAGTTGATATTTTTTTTTGAATTATATTTGCACCCAGAAATAGAAGAACAGAGCCTATGAACTGTTAACAGACAAGTATATTCATATATAATTATGAGTTCAACCACAGAGGCCATTTAACATCAATTCAAATTCAAGTTTCACTGCATGCATCAAATATAAAAAAAACAAATGAAGGCAATGTTTACTCACCTGGTTTGAAGATGAAGAACATGGCACATCAGCACTGAAAACTTTTAAACTTGTTTTTGGTGAAATGCTTTTCCCTCTTTGTTTAGAAACTGAGTTGCTTGTTTATTTTGGAACTGGAATGCTTGCTCTGATTTGAAAATGCAGTTGCATGTAGTAAACAATTTCTAGATTGGAAAAATGCAGGCTTGCTTTACAGTTTTTTTTAAATTCCAGATTTGTTGTTGAATTTGTTGTAGATTTTTGAATAGATTGTACATATTGATTTTGGCTTTGAACTTCTTTGAAAAAATCTGGTTTTCGTTTTTTTTAGAAAAGGAAAAGGGTTTGAACTAAAAATGAATTACCAAATTTTTCTTGTTATTTTTATTTTAAAATGTTCAAAAATAGATAATAACAATGCCACTTGTAATCTTAAGTGGTAGAATGTTTTACAAATGTATTTGCATGATCTAATATCCTTACACATGTTACATTTCAAATATTATAATAATTATTCATTTTTATAAAAGTTTTTAAATTGATTTCTTATTTACATTAACATGTTTTAAATGTTTATTTCAATTAGCCTTAAATGTTTACATATATAAATTATCTTTATACAATTACATACCTTTATGATTTATTTGTATATATATATATTTTAAATTTTCTTGTGAATTCTTGGATTGTTCGAATATGGGTATTTTATTAGTTCCAAAGCTAAATTTTAAGGAAAGAAAATTTAAAAAGAAAAGAATATTAAATAAAATCTTATTTTAAAGTTTCAAATTAAATTATTGTATTTTAATACATATGAACTAAATTTATTTCAAAAACCAATTTTTTTTTAAAAGAAAACAAATTAAACTTTTATTATAATATACTAACAGTTATTATGTTTTTAAACAAAATAAATATTTATCTTAATTACTTTTGAATTTCAATTTAAATATCCAAATTCAAATTAAATTTCAAATCAATTTACATATACATATACTTAAACAAATACAATTTCAACTTGTGTATAATAATGCTATTTAAAATCTATGTATATATATACAACACAATTACAAATATAAATATTTATTCGATCAGATTCATTTGTTCAATTTATAAATTCAGTATTTCTATTAATTAACCCAATTATATTATCAATTACAGATGCCCAAAAATCCGGGTTATCACATTCCTCCCCCCTTAGAATCTTTTTATCCCCGAAAAGGACGAAGCCAAAATTTTATAAAAATACTTAATATCAATTAAATCATTTTTAAAATACTTTAAAATTTATATAATATTTCCAAAATAGTTTTATAAAAATATCATTTTATAACTTGATGTTTCAACAAGTCCGTCCTTGTTCCCATAGAAATTCGGTCATACGTTGATCAGGCGTAGGACTGAAAATCTATAAGTACTTGGAAACACGTTTTCAACGTCCAGTGAAAGTACTTGGAAAATAATTTTATTGAAAATATAGAAAACAGTTTTCGAAAATAGAGGAAATATCTTTAGTGAGAATGCTCTCGAAATCATCACCCCCATCCATGGTCGCAGTTACATCTTGGGTTACGTTGCCATCGCAGCAAAAGTCTATGTAACTGTAGGCACTCCGCACCCCTCGATTACGCCATGGAACCCACAACAGATTGCAGTTACATTCCATGGTTACGTTGCCATCGCAGCAAAAGTCCATGTAACTGTTGGCTCTCAGCGGCACACACGATTTTCGCTATCAAAATGAAACTTTTCCACTCCTACATAGGTCGCAATCTACCGGAATAAAATCAAACGTAGACTGTTGGCTCTCAGCAGTACACACGATTTTCGCTATGTTACCATAGGTCGGAGCCTACCGATATAAAATCAAACGTAGACTGTTGGCTCTCAGCGGCACACACGACTTTCACTATGGTATACTCTACTTATAACCATCAGGAACTAGTTTTGTCCGGACTCCTCACAGGATCAACTTTAGAAACCCCCCCTCTTGGGGCTCAAGGCAGCACCACCCGGTGGCACTCCTGAGAAGTTCATTTCAAGGGAGCGCCCTTTTCCCCAGAGCCATCATCAAAACACTTTATACTATACATATATAGTATTTTTCAAATCATACACCTAGTATAATTTCATACAAAGCTCCTTTACACAAAATCGATTATACCAAAACCGATAATTCTCGAACTAGGCTTTCCAAATTCCAATATTGATTTTACCCAAAAATCAAAAGCCTTTCCAAATTCAAAGGTTCCCAAAACCTTTTCTAAAATCCTCATAAGATTCTTTATAAATATACAGATATATATAATTTTTTTAAAAACTTAGGATCATTTCAATTTTGTGTAAAACTCCTTTTATACTTCAAACACTTTCAAAAATCCTTTTTCTTCCAGTAATAGATTCAACAAGGGGAGATTTATCATATATAACAAAGATATACAACTTTGTTTATTAAAAATCAAATATTCAAATTTTGATTACCCTTTCCAATATCAATTTCATTTAAAACTGTACGATGTACACTTATCATCCGTACGCTATACCAATCTGATCGCTCACTCGATCACACAATTTCACTTCTGAACTAGTATCGTCCACCCGACTTCCTAATGCGGACTGTAACAACCCGCATATTTATCGATTTTATATTTAAATATTTTATTTAAATATTTTGTCGTTAATCGTATATTGGTCCGAAAAGCTACTTTTTGCAAATGGTCAAATTAGGACTCGAGACCACTTCCATTGAGTTCGAAATGCCGTTTACAACTTTTTTAAGTATAAACATCGATAGGTTTGGAGTTAGTGAAATTTCACTAACTTTTTCTGCCTTGGACTTTGGGTTAGTTTAGCCTATTAAGCCCAAGTTGCAACCCCCTTCTCCTCACTCTTCATAAATTTCCTAACTAACTCAAGCTTTGGCATTAATGGTGAAGAGAATGGGAAATTAAATCTCCAAGCACAAATTCAATTGCAAATCCAACATTCAACTCCAAATTCAAGTAGAAGATATTGGATTCAAGCTTTGGATTGCTTCTCCTTGCTTTCAAGCTTCATCTTCATAAATTTTAGTGCAAAGGTGAGATTTTTATCTCACAATTCTAGCCTATAACTATATTGGACCGTTGGGAATGATTCTCTATCACTTTTGCATGCACATTTGCATTTGATTTGGATTGGATTGGCGAAAAACTCTAATTTTTAGCGTTTTGACGAATTTTCTGCATTTAGGTCGTTCTGGCCATTTTCGTGTGTTCGGAGTTAGGTCTTTCGCGACATAACCCTTAGGTCGCTCGCGTGTTAACGCGCTAGGCCGCACTGCACGTATTGTCATCTCAGAATTAGGTCGTTGGGCTTTAAGTCGTAGGTCGTTTGGCTAATAGGTCATTAGGTCGCTAACACTTAGGTCGTTTCTAGCCTTAAACCCCCTCTGCAGTGTTAGGTCGCTCGCGAGTTGAGTCTTAAGCCATAGGTCGTTCGCGAGTTAAGCTTTAGGTCGTTTGGCCTTTATAACGTTAGGTCGCTCGCGTGTTAAAACGTTAGGTCGCGTGATCTATATCCCGTAGGTCGTTGACCCCTTGAGTCGTAGAACTGATAGGTCGCTCGGGAGTTAAAATTGATAGGTCGCTCGACCACAATATCGTATGACCTGTTAGGTCGTTAGGTCGCGTGGGTTTTAAGCCACGTATCAGTTAGGTCGTTCCACCTTATAACCCTTAAGTCGCTCACCTCTGTTAGGTCGCGAGTCCCTTAAGTCGGTCGCCTCCGTTAGGTCGTGCATCCCCCTAACTCGTTCGGCCTTGCCTTCGTTAAGTCGCGTGACACATTAGGTCGCGCATCACCTTAACTCGCTCGACCTTGTTTAGGTCGTTAGGTCGCGAAGACCCTTAGGTCGCAACCATTAGGTCGCTCGACCCAATTCCCCTTAGGTCGTTAGACCTCATTTTGTCTTCACTAGGTCGTACCGTTTTGGACGGGGTGCTGCCCCGCACCCTGCCGGGGGCACTGCCCCCCGGACCCCCGCGACCTGACCGGGCAGATCGAACCCCGTAAGCGGTGGCGTTGCCCCCGCAACCCCACCTTGGGGGGTTGCCACCCCCCTGGACCCCCCTCCGTAAGGGCTCTTTGATGAAAGATGCATTTTGAGTTGATTTCCTTGGATTTCATTCACGTCTTTGAACGCGAAGTTTTTGTGATTTGTCACTTTAATAAAATAAAGGTTTCAATACTAGTAGTAAATATCAAAACTCTTTCAGCAAAACGATTTCAACTCTATTTTTAATAACAAAGCTTTTTCCTTAAACCGTTTTCTAATCTATTAGTATATACAAACCTTTACCTCACTCGTATGAGAAATCTAATTAAATGACTTAGTAAAAAAGTGGTATGAAACGCTTGTGTTTACTTCGTCGGTTAATTCTTGGACTTGTTCGATTGAATCTCTTGTGACAATTTTCTAGTGGAGATCTACAGTTTGTTAATATTTGAGTTAAGCAAGTGGTTATGGGACATGAAGTTAAACTTTAATATTTACTAACTTAGTGTAATTGACACTTCTTGATGATCATGGCGATCATTTTTGTGTTTTAGACTAGCAACTGTGCGATGTCTCTTTGTCTGCGAGGGAGACTAGACCCCACTCTTGTGATGTTTCGCCATCACATATGTGGGGTAGCGCCCCACGGTCTTCGGGCCATTCGTGTGTCAAAATTAATGGCTTGCAACCATGAGATAGCTTCTCGCTTTGTGTTACACGTGTAGGTGAGTTTTCATGCTCCCATTTTGTGAGTTTTCATGCTCCTATATTGTAATTTCTGGATTTCTTGTGTAGTCTTCTGGAATTTGTGCTTCACCTATTTTCATGACTTTCATTGTTATGATTTTCCAACTTTTATGTTTAGGTGAATTTGGATCTTTTAGAAGATTCTTTTGATATTGTTTGATCTCTTGATGATCTTCATTTACATGCTTATCATAGTATGTCTTTATGGTTACTTAATGTTCTTTCCATATCTATTGTTTATATCATGTTATCTGATATTTATAGCTAGATTGATCCGTTTATTATTTTCTTATAAATAATACTCGGGTCAGACCGAGATGTTACAGGTGCTTCTGCTTGACTTCTCCCTCAGGGATTTACTACTCTGACTTTTGGCTGACCTTTTAGATTAGCAGTTTTTTGTCGTTTACACTTGAGATATAGACTCATAGATGTATTCTTTTGCATAGCACGTGTTGCTATTCTTTTGTATTATTGTGGATCTTTTTGACCACTACTCTGATGTACACTTTCATGTGTTAGTTATATATTCATATCTTCTTCCGCCTTTGTGATATGGATGTCTGTGACTGATTTGTGTTATGCATATTTCTATGTTTGTTTCCGAAGATTATTATAGCCACCGCGTGATAAGAAATCACGAGGATGGTCGCTCCTCAACAACCTTATTCTCCGTGCTAGTTGACAACTCTACACCGTAGTGTTCTTAGCTAGTGTGGGTATAGAGGTGGGGCGTCACACGGACACAGATCTGGTTTCTTGATCAGAAACCGTCATTCTCCTAGCATAGTCATAACTATGATAGGGAATATCCAGAACCAATCAACAATCCATATCAAGGTTCGCTGTCGAAAATCGAGTGAAAAATCCTAACTCGGATCGACATAATTATCTCGAAATTCTGTGCTCGAATCTGGATCAAATCACTATGCGAATAGAATAATATACGTACATCCTACGTATTTATCTCCATTGATTATTATCTAAATCAATTTCCTCTATCTATTCACATTTCCTTTAATTCTATTCACTTATCCACAATTTCTTCAATCCCAAATGGATTATTACTTTAATTATAAACAGTTTGTACTCTGACTAGCTTGAGTTTAGAAAATAGCTTGAAAATAGATAAGTAGTTGAAAAATAATTATTAGTTGTAAAATAGCTGTAAAATAGTTAAGTAGTTGCAAAATAGTTGGAAATAATTAAATAATTGCAAAATAGTTGTAAAATAGTAATTAGTTATAAAGTAGTTGAAAAACAGTAATTAGTTTATAAAACAGTTGTAAAATAGTTAAATAGTTTCAAAAATAACCATAGAATAAGTATAAAATAGTTTGAGGTTTAAAAAGAAAGGTTGTATACATAAATAACTTGGAAAAATAAGTTAATATTAAAACAATTTATATTGAAAATAGTCCAGAGCCAAACTGTTCAATTCCCAATCTCCATTCTCATCAATTCAATTTAAATTTCCACTTCTATTTAAATTGACTCAATTTCATTAACTTCAATTTCCGTTGAAATTGATTTAACCCCAATTCAAGTTGAATTAATCCACAATTTATTTCCAAATTCAAATCAAATTCCATTTGAATTTTAAACCTATTCAACTTTAATCAAAATTCCAAATTATTCAAATCAATTCAGATTAACTTCAAATTGAACCAACTTCAATTTCAAATCATTTCAATTCTAGTTTAAATTAATCCCAATTCCTCATTTGAATTTGAACTCCTTCATCTTGAAGTTCATTTCAAATCAATCCAATTCAAATTTTCCATTTGAATTTTTAAACTTATCCATCTTCAACCACAATACCAATTAATTATATCAAAATCGATTTGAACTTATTTAATTTAAATCTCAATTTTAAACCATCTCGAATTATAAATTCGAGTTAAAATTTTTAAATGTTGATTTAATCCTTTAAATCAAATCAACTTATATCTTTAAACCATTTAATTCTGAATCCAAAATTCCATTTTAAACTTATTTCAAAGTTCAAAAAATAATTCAAGTCCTTTTTAAACAACTAAATCGTTGGAATTCAATTTATCATCGAATTTCAACTTTGAAACCAAACCTTCGAACTTTTATCTTAAACATTCAAATTTTAAGTCCAAGATGATTCCATTTTATCTTAATATTGGATATATTACCATACTCCAATTCTTTATTCTTTTAAACAAATTCAATTCACAGTTTAAAGATTATTAATAACAATAGGATGATATTATCTGATTTATTTCAATTTCCAGAACTCAAACCCATTTTGATATCACTCAAACTCCCAATTCAAATAAACCATTTAACTTCCCAAGTTAAATCTTAATTTCATCCTGAAATTTCCAAATCAGATTGATCATTCAAACTTATTTAACTTCTTCCAAGTCAAATTCAATTAACATAACCCAGTCAAATTTACACAATTTGAATTCCCATTCAAATTTTAAACTTCAGATTAATATCTTCCCACTGAAGTTTAAACCTACTTCATTTGGGTTTCACATCAGATTGCAAATTTAAAAATCAAGATTTAGAGTTTATCTCAAACCATCTTTGAAATTATGTATATTCACATATATATATTAATTTCCTTTACCAAGTTATACTTCAAATTTTAAACCACCCTGGTTTCAATTCAAAACGAATTCCTTTAAATTTTCAAACGGCACTTGTTTGAAATAGGACCATTTTATTCAAATACATTAAATAATATTATTCATTATTTCTTTATCACTTTGAAACCATTTCCAAATTCTGGACCCACATTTAAAACTTCACAATTCAAAACCACTTCAATTTACAAGTCATACTTAATTAAATGTTCTACTTCCATAAAACATTTCATTTTACTTACTCATCAATACACATTCTATTATTAAACACAACCATCGTTTATGATAATAATCAAGATTATCATATGTGGAAACTAATTCATTATTATCTTATTTTTGAAATTCTTTCCCAAATTCAAGATTTAATTTTAGTTTGAATCCATTTCAAACTTCTCTTTATTCAATTTCAGTTTGGTTGTATTTCCATTATTTCTTAATTTAATTCCAATAATTTAACAACCAAATATTTATTAGAAAGAAATATTGCTTTATATGTCAAATTATATTCTTATGTAAAATCATTTAAAATCTTTATATAAGAAAATAACAAGTACACTCTTATATATATATATACACACACTCAACTCGTTTTAGGGTACTATTGACCCTTATCCTTAATGAGTACACCCACCAGAGCCGAGGTTCTCGTTTAACCTTTCAGCTTTGATACCAAATGTAACGACCCGGAAATTTCGATCCCGAAAATTCCAGACAGTTAGGAAAAGAAGAAAAGAGAAAGAAGAAGAATACAGAAACAAGTCACAGAAACCTCACATTCGCAGCGGAACAAAATATAACATAAATAACGATTTTACAAAGAAGAACATCATCAGTATAATTATATTTTTATACATCAGAGTTACAACCATTTCAATACACTGGACAGTTTAAAACAACATGTCCACGACAAGTATACTGTATACAGCGGTACATGCCCCATACGTTCCTGCCATCTAGCTTGCCTCTTGAGCTCCAAAATGTCCTTACTTGAAAATTTGTAATACTCGGTCTGACCCTAGCATTACATCAAAGTAACACCCAGGTCAGGCTGGAAACTAGCGTGAGTAAACCCATATAATCTGAAACACTAAGTTATAAAACTTATTTTAGGACCCGAGGTAACTCGTACCCCACAACGAGTTCTTAACTTACTAGAGTCAAATACACATTTAAAATCATATCTTAAGCATTATTTACAGATTAAATGACCAAGTTTACATCATTTATTTCATTCCAGCCTATTAATTCCGATAATCAAATTCATAAAGAATTATGTAGATCACCAATCGAAGTGGTTTCGGTTATTTACTGATACCCAACCCCGGATTCTTCGAATTCAATGTCATCTTTAATCCCAGTTGTTTAAGTTTTTAAACAATACAACTTATTCAGGATATCTTATCACATAACAATTCACATCAGATAGATAATCTACATTTCACAGTTCAACTTAAACATATCATAATACAGAACATCACAAATTATCAAACTAGATATTATTCTGATCATTCAATACAATTCAATTCGACCCAACTCATCATTCCAATAGAAAGATCAATTTATCACATTTCTAATTAATCAGATCAAATTACAAAATGGATTGAATTAATTTCCTTTAGATCCTGCTACCTTTAATTACTCTCATAAACTAATTATAATATAATTAATTACATAATTAATTATCCTCAATCAATTTCATCAATTAATCATTCTTTAATCATTCACGTTCATTAATTATCCTTAAAATACTTACATTAATCAATTAACCCTTTAATTAATTATGCCAAGTAATTAGTGCTTAATTACTTCCATTAAATTACTTCCATAAGTAATTATCCTCTTTATTTAATTACATTCAGTAATTATTATACTAAATCAGTTTCATTAAGTGATTATCATTAATTAATTAACTAATTAATTAAATTAACTACATTAAATTAATTAATTATCACTTAATCTCAAGTTAATGATTCTCTTCTTAGTTACATTCATTAACTATCCATTAATTACTTATATTGAGTAATTATCCTTTGATTGTTAATATTAATCAATCAACCCTTGTTAATTATTTTAAGTGATTAACTTTTAATTAATTTCACTATCTTTAATTAATCCAAACATTAATTGAATAAAAATAAATTCTTATTCAAATTAAATACTTAATTGCATTATTATTCTTCATTTGAGAATCATTTGGGAATTAACTTCATAATTATATCTAATATAATTATTTTAAACAATAACTATGAAGATATACTAAATCAAACAAATTAAATCACAAGATCATTTGGCTTGCAATTTATTTTGAAATTTGTTTCTTTTGAAAACCTGCTAACCATTTTTTTTTAAAAAAATTGTTAACTATACAACCTAATCATTTTCTTTTAAAACTTGGTTCATATTTCATTTATACTTTAAACTTTGTTATTAAATATACCTGAGCCACTCAACTATACTCCAGCCCATCCTATATTTCTCTGAGTTAAACACGAGCCAAAAACACGCGAGCACAAACCAAGTGAAAACTTCATCAAATCTGAATCTTATCATCTTCCTCCTCTTCTCTAGACAAAATTTCATACCTTTCAAAGCCTACTGCAACAGTATGATACCGTGTGCACGTGCACACGCGACTGGAAGCTCGTTCATCACCACCGACCTCTTCCCCAAACAACCTTCTCCATCCTCGATGCTCACGGCCCTAGAAAAATCCCCAAAAGCCTTAGTAATCGAAGTCGAGCAAAATCGCCACACCCAAATGACAGCCCCTACCTAATTCTTCCTCGTGCTATCGCCGGTGACTTCAGGAAACCCTGATGCCTCGCTAGAGCTACGCCAATACCCAATCATTCTTTTCCCCCTACCCTTGTCCACCTCGACGTTGCCTCCCCATCGCGCTAGCAAATAAAACAACATCGATAAAGCTGGGTCTAAAACCCTAAATTACCCTTTTTTTTATCACCATAGCCCCCGAAAATCCGTGCCACTATTTTTCCTTTAACCACCTTCACCTCAGCCTTCTTCCACCCGATTCCTTGAGCTTGAAAGCATTTGGGTTGCCAGAAATTTCCCACAAACCCAATTCCGTTCAAACATACATTCCTCTCAAATTACCATACTAAAAATCATGATACATTCTTTAAAAATCATGGTTTGCGAATGTAGATCAGATTATAAATACGAATCCTCAAATTATTCTAGTTGGAATTTTGGTATAATCAAGTTTTTTTTCTTACTGTCATGTATATGTACACTGGGTAAAACTATCTTCAATTCTTACTTAAAATATTTTTAAAATTTAAACCTTGATGTTTCTAACAAATTTTGTTTAAACATCATAATATATGATAAATCAGAGAATTATCAGTTGATATTTTTTTTTGAATTATATTTGCACCCTGAAATAGAAGAACAGAGCCTATGATTTGTTAATAGACATACACCAAAGTATATTCATATATAATTATGATTTCAACCACAGAGCCATTTAACATCAATTCAAATTCAAGTTTCACTACATGCATCAAAAATAAAAAAACAGATGAAGGCATTATTTACTCAGCTGGTTTGAAGATGAAGAACAGGGCACATCAGCACTGAAAACTTTTAAACTTGTTTTTGCTGAAATGCTTTTCCCTCTTTGTTTAGAAACTGAGTTGCTTGTTTATTTTGGAACTGGAATGCTTGCTTTGATTTGAAAATGCAGTTGCATGTAGTAAACAATTTCTAGATTGGAAAAATGCAGGCTTGCTTTACAGTTTTTTTTAAATTCCAGATTTATTGTTGAATTTGTTGTAGATTTTTGAATAGATTGTACATATTGATTTTGGCTTTGTACTTCTTTTAAACAATCTGGTTTTCAGGTTTTTTTTAGAAAAGGAAAAGGGTTTGAACTAAAAATGAATTGCCAAGTTTTTCTTATTATTTTTATTTTACAATGTTCAAAAATAAATAATAACAATGCCACTTGTAATCTTAAGTGGTAGAATGTTTTACAAGTGTATTTGCATGATCTAATATCCTTACACATGTTACATTTCAAATATTATAATAATTATTCATTTTTATAAATGCTTTTAAATTGATTTCTTATGTACATTAACATGTTTTAAATGTTTATTTCAATTAGCGTTAAATGTTTACATATATAAATTATCTTTATACAATTGCGTACCTTTATGATTTATTTGTATATATATATTTTTAAATTTTCTTGGAAATTCTTGGATTGTTCGAATTTAGGTATTTTATTATTTCCAAAGCTAAATTTTAAAGAAAGAAAATTTAAAAAGAAAAGAATATTAAATAAAATCTTATTTTAAAGTTTCAAACTAAATTATTGTATATTAATACATATGAAATAAATTTAGTTCAAAAACCATTTTTTTAAAAGAAAACAAATTAAACTTTTATTATAATATACTATTTACAGTTATTATATTTTTAAACAAAATAAATATTTATCTTAATTATTTTGAATTTCAATTTAAATATCCAAATTCAAATTAAATTTCAAATCAATTTTACATATACATACACTTAAACAAATACAATTTCAACTTGTATATAATAATGCTATTTATATACATGATGGTAAATTCAGATGCCTTATTCAAGTAACCAGGTTATTAGAGCTGTTTGGAACAGTTTTCAGGATAATATTTACCATTCAAGTGCCTCTGATGAAATTCTATGGTATGGCAAGCAGCACTCTATATCCTCTGTATATAAAATGCCTGTCAAAGCACCTGTTGCTCCTGCTATAAAATGGCATAAGGTGATTTGGACTGTCAATTCAAATGCCAGAGACAACTTAATGTTGTGGAAAGTCATAAACAAAGCTCTCCTAACAAAAGACAAGTTATTGTCATATGGGATGGCAGTTGATCATATCTGTGTCATATGCAAGATGCAATCTGAATCAGTGGATCATTTTTTTTTTATTGCAGTGAACTAAGGGGATTATGGACTAGTCTTCTTAGTTATATGAATAATTACCAGAATCAGGGGCCTTCCAGTCTTGATTGGGACCTTATTGGGAAAGCAACTAAATGGAAGAAAAAGGATAGATTTGTGCACTTTTTTATGATCAAAAAATACATGACATTAGTTTGGGAAGAAAGAAATCAGAGAAGTTTTGAGAATAAATCAAGAAACAATCAACAGCTTTGGAATGCCTTGAAGGCTAGCATCAGGAAGGGAATGCGGGAGAGTAAATTTGATTTCAGTGGATACTGCCCTTCTGACTGGACATAGCTCTTTCTTCCTATTAATTTTTTTTCCTTCCTTTTAGCCTTTCTTTTTTATCATATGTGTTGCATGTTTCTTGTTCTTTTTTTCTTTTCCACTGTTGTCCTGTGAAGTTTGTGTGTGTTTTGTGACATGAGCTTGTTCATGTGACCTTTGTATTTTTCCTTTTATTTTCTCTTTTTATCAATAAACTGGTAGGGGACCAGTTAACCCCGCTTGCCTTGCAAAAAAAATGCTATTTAAAATCTATGTATATATATACAACACAATTACAAATATAAATATTTATTTGATCAGATTCATTTGTTCAATCTATAAATTCAGTATTTCTATTAATTAACCCAATTATATTATCAATTACATATGCCCAAAAATCCGGGTTATCACAAAGTCTCTGGAATATGATAAATCTTATAGTAAATAAACAATAAAATATAGAGACTCCTCCATTCAAATTAAGATAAAATACGTGTAAATACATAGATAAATATATGCAAACTTTATGATGTTGAAAATATGTATATAAGTGTATACATATACAAGTATATAAGTGTGTATATAGATATATGTATATATATGCCATGAGAAATAAAATATAAGGAAGTTTGTATGAATGTAGAAATATATATATATATATATATATATATATATATATATCATATAAAGCAATGTATGTATATGATAACAATACTCAAATAATTGTATATGCATATATGTCATATGAAATAGTGGCGAGGATAAAAGTAAATATACATATATATATATAACCATTGTCTAAGTAAATGAAATAGGTATGAACACTAACTTATATGTATAGGATAATGACAAATAAAATGCAAGAATAAAAAAATAAAAAGCATCACTATGTATAAATACATACAAAAGAGTATGTATGCATATATATATATATATATATATATATATATATATATATATATATATATATATCAATTTATATAAAAATATACAAGGAAACAACATCATGGGAAGCCTCTTTTCAAGCACACAAAAACATTTTATCAATGTAAAAATAAAATTAATCCATGGAAAGTAAATCGAATCCCTTAATTCAAGGGGATCAAATCAGTTTTTTTTAAGAGAGCTATAAACAGAAATCTACGGCTACATGGGTTGTTTGCTTAAAACATTTCCATCCTCTATATTTACATAAGCTATGACCCGTATGTAAAAAAATGAAGGCTGGGAAAAGAATAAAACTAAAGCAAGAAATAAAAGTGTTTGCAAGCCACCATCAAAATTTATGAGAAAGAAAAAGGGCATTCAAGATTTAGCAGACCAGAGCAAAGGGAAGCAGGGTTCTCCGTTCAAATGTGAGTACAACACTTATATTTCCAAATTGGTTATACATACATACAAACATACGAGCTTAGTCTGTGAGTAAATCTTTAAACTCCTACTGAAAGAAGAACTATATATGAGCGAAACATTTTAGTATTATTAGCCGAAAAATATACATATATATATATATACATATACATATATGAAGTTATGGGTGGATCCTTGAAATATGATAAGTATACATGTACCTGCAGAATGTACATGACTCGGTTTATATAGGTTAGGAATAGTAGTTCACCCTGCACTTTTTCTAAGAAGAACAACTATGTTACATATTTTTGTTAAAAGCAGCAACCGTCAACTTTGAAAAGTTAAAATCTCATTGTTTAATCTGTTTTTAAAAGATGATTCCAAAATAAAAGCAATTGGTTTTTGAGTATAGGATGTATTAAAGTTTGTCTCATTCCATTTCATGAAGTATAGAGGGAGGGGATCATATTCCATAGTATGCAGCTTAGGTTGGGTTAAAATTCGAATGGCATGATTCAATGAATGGATTATATAGGCTTGTTTGTTATTGGAAAACTTGAATTTTAGGCTTAGTTTGGAGATTTTTAATGAAGTATAGAGGAAGAAAAGCAGGGTTGAATGGAATTGGACGATGTGGTGAATTGCGGCGAGTGGCTCCATTTCGTGACCGGAGTTTTTGCCTGGAGGGAGCTTTGGGGTCGGAGATTCCTCTACAAATGAAGCGGAGATTTATTATTGAATGTGGAGGCAGGTCGAGCTCGTTCTAGGTTTTAGGTGGGACTTTTCTTGGATACGAGTTTGGGTAAATGGTGGCGACGAGGGAAAGCTAGAGAGGTGCGGTCCCAGGGTAAAGGTTAACTATGGGTGTGATGGAGCCGGAGGCAAGGTTTGCGAAGAATAGGGGCTGGAGTGGCTAGACGAGGAGACGTTGGGTTCGGAAAGATGTCAGGTTGGGTTTGGAGGTTCGAATAGTGAATGAGGGTTACAGTTGTGATTTTAGGAGTACAATCAGGGTGAGGAGGTCGGCGGTGACTTAGAGGGGTGGCCGACGGCGAGAGGGGATGGTCGGAGCGAGTGTGCATGTGCACATGTTCGTGCATGGTACGGTTGCTCTGGGAAAGAAGCTGGAAGGAGGAAAGAAAAGGAAGAAAGGGGAAAAGGAAGGAAAGGGTTTGGGCCAGAAATTTTATGGGCCGAAGTGGAGAAATAAAGAAAGAAATAAAATAAAAGAGAGAAAAGAGAATAAATGACAAGGGAAAATAAAAAGGGTAAAAGGAAAAGAATATAAGGAAGAAAGAAAAGAGAAAGAAAATAAGGAAAAAAATAGGAAAGTAAAAGAAAAAAAAGAGGGATAAATTTTGCATATTTACATATATAGAATAATTGATATTCCTTTCTTTAAAACTGAAAGCTATGGACATTTTAAAACCGAAATTTAAAGTTATTGATGTTTATAGATTTAATGGGAAAATTTATTATATTTATTTAACTTGAAAGTTTATCTAATTTGATGAATTAACCAAGAGGATATCAAATAGAATGTTAAATTTTAACCAATTAAAAGTAATTGTTTTTCCTTTTAATTTAGTTGGATTAAAATATCGAGGAATATTGTAAAATCAAGGTAAATTTAATTCGGATAGGAGGATTGTTGATATTGGTTAGTGATTGTTGAATTAGCTAGTCAAACAAACCGATAGTAAATTTAAAATGATATTACGTGTTGTTTGAATCAAAATTTGTAATAAATTCCTACATTTGAATTTTGTTACCCTAAATGATAAATTGTTTATTTTAAACAAATTACTTCCTTAAATTTAATACATAGATTTGAAGAGACTGAGACCGGATACCAGCGACATCCGGAACCACTTCGATTTAATAATCGGTAAATTTGTACGGCTTGATGTATAGAAGCTAATAGGCTGGAATTGTTAAGTTAAATCTGTTTATTATCAAATAAATACTATACTTGGACATTAGTATAAGTGGCTGCGGATTTCTGGAAAAGTGATTTGGTTAAATCAGATAAAACTAGTCGAGCTATACGAGTTACCTTGGTTTTCATGAAGCTTATATCTTAAGTGTAAATTTAAGTTGGTTTACTCACGCTGGTTTCCAGCCTGATTCAGGTATTACTTTATCGTAATGCTCGGGTCAGACCGAGTATTATAGATTTTCAGGTTAGGACGTTCTGGAACTCAGATAGCAAGCTAGATGGTAGAGAAGTATTGATTCCGTTGTGTATTAAAGACTGTATAGTCTGTATTGGTAGTATTCAGGGACAAGTTGTCATAACTGTCCAGACTCATTGTACTCTGATGTATATAAACGGTTACAGCTTTTCTTGTATAAAATGCTGCTATTTGTATATTATAAATTGTATCTACTGCGATTGTGAGATTCTATGCTGTTGTTTTCTGTTTCTTCTTCTGCCTCTTTTCTTCTTAACCCTAATAGTTTGGGATTTTTGGCACTGATTGCTCGGCATTCTATACAGTGAACGTGTTAGTATCGAATTTCGAGGTCAAAATTTTTTGGGACGTTACAAACGTAACCGTAGGAATTTGTATTAAGTAGAATAAGTGTAATATTGAGGAAAGACAAGACTTTGGTGATGAGAGTGTTGAAAGGAAGATAGTAAGAATTCCAAATATGGACAGGGGTAAAAGCAAAGAATCCCTTAGGAGGGTTGCCGATCATGTCAAAGGGACCTGAAACTCTGTCTTAACTCTAGAGATCCCAAAATGATGCAATAAAGAGTTCATATCCTTTCACCTTGAGAAATAAAATTGGCAGTTGGTGTAGATTTTCTCTTCAGATGATTTCTTTTATTTTGGAGTTCTAAGTGATCCTTTGGAACTTTACTTCTTGTTTCCAACCATAGTACTTATGTCATTTTAACCACATATGTAATTTAATAAAGTCATGGTTAAGAAAGGAAAATTCAAATATAAATTACTCAAAAAAATAGTTTACCTAATGAATTTCCAACATGATTATACTATTAAATTTCCAGCATTATTAGATAAAAAAGAAACGAATAAAACTATTCCATACTAAATGAACAAGTTAAGTTGTCAAGTGTTTGGGAAGATAGTAAATAAATAAATGGCATGGTTGTCACATATTGATTAAAAAATAAAGGAATCATTTTGATTTGATCAAGGTAAACAAAATAAGCTATTGTTTGTTGAATAAGGTAAATGAAATTAATGGGTTATCATTAGTTGAGCTATCGCTATTGAATAAGGTAAACGAAGTTATGATTTATCGATAGTTGAGCTATCGTTGAATAAATAAAGTAAATGAAATGAGCTATCGATAGTTGAGTTATCTCTAGTTGAATAAGGTAGATAAGCTAATGAGTTATCGTTATTTGAGCTATCAATCAATGAATAAGATGATTGAAAACGAGCCATCGGTAGTTGAGTTATCGCAAGTTGAATAAAGTAAATGAAGTCAATAAGTTATCGCTAGTTGAGTTATCACTAGTTGAGTTATCACTAGTTGAACAAGGTAAATGAAGTTAATAAATTATCACTCGTTGAACGAAGTCAATGAAATAAGATATCACTAATTGAACTATCGCTGGTTGAATAAGGTAAATGAAGTTAATGAGTTATTGCTAGTTGTGCTATTGCTAATCAAATAAAATAAATGAAATAAGCAATTAATAGTTGAGAAATCACTAGTTGAATAAGGTAAATGAAGTTAATGAGTTATTTCCATGTGAACCAATGCTAGTTGAATGAGGTGAATGAAAACGTGTTATTGTTGGTTGAGTTATTGCTAGTTGAATAAGGTAAGTGAAGTTAATAAGTTATCATTAGTTGAACTATCACTAGTTGAAAAAGGTGGATGAAATTAGTTATCGCTAATCGAGCCATCGATAATTGAATAAAGTAAATAAAATAAGTTATCGCATATTGAGCTATAATGGGTGCGAAAAGCAAAAAAATAGGCTATCATACGGTGAACTATTATATGCTGAGTAAGTTAGGAAAACTAGGCTATCGCATATTGACATAACATATATTTTTCCACTAACAATTTTTTTAAAATTGGTACTGGATTAAAGAAATCCAAAACCCACTAACAAAAATAACAACTTAAGCATAACAAACATCGAATCAAAACGAAAATTAAAGAGATATTTAAAGAAAACCATAAGAAATTATGAAATTGGCAAGTTTAAAAAGTCCAAAAATGGGTGGGGATTAAACTAAATCGACTAGAAATCGATAGCATGATCAACATGTTAAAAATAAGTAAGACATTACCAAGAGAGAATCTTTAAGAAATTGGGGCTTATCAGAAAAATTAATAACGATTTGAGATTAGTAATTTTTTTAGAAAACTAGTAAAGGGGAAGAAGAGGGGAAATAATACTTCTTAAAAAAGAAGGAAGAAAAGAGATTAGCCATTGGATCAAGAAAAAGGACAAAGGTATAGCCAGGATGAAACATTTCGAGAATATGAAGAGTTTAAGTCGAGAAGAGGCTAAAAGGAATAGTTTATACTAAAGTGTAAAATGGTTTTATAAAAGTGGGAGCAAATGCTATATTTAAAAAATGCTAGCTATCGTAGGTTGAAAGAAATCCATCGCTAGTTGATAATAAATGGGCTATCATAAGTGGAGAAGCCAAACAAGCTATCACAAGTTGATAGTATAGGCTATCGCAAGTTGAGAAGCCAAACAAGTTATCTAGAGTTGATAGTAAATGGGCTATCATTATTTGAGATCCAAATAAGCTATAGTTTATCACAAGTCGAAATTCTTACAAGCTATCGAGGATTAATGTGACGACCCGCCTTTTTGGATAGTTTAAACTGACGATCAAATACACATGTCGATTCCAAACCATTCAAAAGTGCAGATAGTTATTGGGGTAAATAAGAAAAGAAAAGAAATAAAGGAAATGAAACAACACAGAATCTCGCAGCGGACCGATAAAATATAATGGTCAAATAAACAGTTCATGAAGCTGTTTACTATACTTTGACAATTATTTATACAACATTTATCAGAGTTATACATTTACAGCAGAGCAAATAAAATAATGCAGCAGACAATCATGATGCAAAGATAATAATAGTAATAGTATACCAAATCTTCGTCTTCATCCTCCAGAATAGATCTTCAAAATCTGAAAAACTCAGGACTGACCCGAGCGTAATGAAAAGACAAAACACTCGAGTCAGGACTAAAACATCCTTATCAAAGTTAAATCAATCGTAAAAAAATATGAGTGTGACGGCGTCAGAGATGTTTACGGGGTTTGACATCTTATATCCAGTGTCAACGTGCGTGCAATAACTTAAGAGATGTTACGGGATTTTCCATCTCTTAAGGACCCGTTAAACTATCTACTATGTAGTACAATACGCTAAGTAGATAATGCCTATCAGTAATATAAAGTATCAAAATAGCTTTAAGGCGTTACCATAATCCCCCTTAACACATTTTATAATGCCATAGTCTATACAGCACCGTAAGCCCCACCGTAAACTGGTGGTTATCAGAGGGTACCCCATAGGTATAACACAAAACCAAACGTAGTGGTCGCGAATAGGATAATCAGTATGACAAGGTACATGAGGCGATACCAACTAGGATACTAGTAGTTGCGTGATCCGGACTGATGTTGAGCATAGCCAGCAGCTACCCCAACACCGCGAAACAACACTCCCAAATCAAGGGGTGCACCCAAATCGAATCACAAATGTAATAGATATGGTATCGAAGAAGTGTGTCCGCTAGAGGTGGCGAACCTCAATGGCCCGGCGCGGCTCCTGTTTTAGTCATGTCAGGGGTCATCCAATATCGTTCTCTTTCTTCAGCCAACGCGTTCACCAAACCATCCACTTCATTCTGGATCAACACTCCGCGTATAATAGTTATTAAAGTGGTTTTCGGTATCGATAGAGAGTATGTCCATATCCGATCCCGGTCTCTTTAATAACTACGTATTATTACACCGTTGGCTCTTTTACATTTCAAATCGATTCATAATTTGATATCAAAATATCATATTCGCTTCAAAAATCAAATCCATTTCAAATATCATTGTATCTATTAAAATGTCAGATTCCGTTTCAAAAATCATTTTTCGTCTCAATATCTTATTTCGATTTCAAAATCAATTCGGATTTCAATTTAGGTTGCAACTTCATTTAACTCAATTCGTATTTAAATTCAAGATTTAAATATAACATTTCTCCTTATTGACCAGCTTAGGATTTTAGAAAAATAGTTTTAAGTAGTTTAAAAGTAGTTTTTAATAATTAAAATAGTTAAAATACTTTAAAATCTTAAAATGGATTTGAAATAGATAAATTTAGTTTAAAATAATTTAAATTGGGTT
Source organism: Allium cepa (assembly GCA_030765085.1). Lineage (NCBI taxonomy): Eukaryota > Viridiplantae > Streptophyta > Magnoliopsida > Asparagales > Amaryllidaceae > Allium > Allium cepa. The sequence goes on along the minus strand of CM060940.1, from coordinate 807,856,987 downwards.
AAGTAGATTTAAAATAGACTAAAATAGTTTAAGTGTTCAGAATGGTTTATATAACCGAGTAATTTGGAAAACAAAATAAAACAGCTTCAAAATCAATCCATTTCAATTATAACTTCCCAATTCAAATCAATTCCAATTTCCATTCTACCGATTCAATTTCGATTTCAATTCAATCAACGTCAATTTTTACTTCGAATTAATTCAATTTTTTTCATTCACCTTTAATTTATTCAATTTCAATTTATATCGATTTGGAGCTTGATTTCTCAAAATATCAATTTATAACACTTAACAAAAATTTCCAACAATATTCAAGTTTAAATCCAAATTCCAAACATGATTCAATTCCAAACTCGATTTCAAAATATCATTTTTATACCACTTTTACTTAGTAATATTCAAAGCTCGAATTAAGGTTAAATCTATAAACAAATCAATTTTCGAAATTCAATCAAATCCCGATTTTTAAATTTCAAAGTCTCGACTTATATTATTTAACAATTTCTTTTAACCAAAATTTATTTCAACATTCCAAACTCAATTTTCTGATAAATTCGATTTCTATAAATTTATTTCTATTTATAACTTTTAAATCCAAAACATTTAAATAAATTTCAACTCGACGATTTTTAAAAATTATTAATTTAGCCAATTCGGTGTCCATATATAATTTTCTATCCTATGGCCAAGTAATTATTTATTTCAATTAAATGTCAGGGATGAATATGTATCACTTAAATCAATCATATTGTCATATGTATGCATAACTGGTTATATATATAAGCAATAAACATCCAAACATTTAAATATCAACCAATAGCATCCATCAAAATAAATCATCCAATAGACAATACAATTCATAGCAATTTCATAGTTATCAATGTCAGGTAATTTTATCGCAATTCAATTTCAATTTCAATTTTTAACAGTCAATTTAATTTTCAACGGTTAATTCAAATGACAATCCATATGGAAATTAAATTTATCAAACAACGACAAATAAAATTCATAACACTTCATAATGTCGAATTTAACTAGCATAAAGATATTCAGTACGTTGTGAGCGTTATAAAACACTCACCTTGATTTCAATGCGGTTCCAGCGGTTTATTTCGAATAAAATTAAACAAGCGTTTAATTTTACCTGAAATTTTCACTTGCTCCAAACGGCTCCAGTCTAATTCCATAGCGTAGTGCTCGTCCATACGGTTCCAACGCAATTTGATTCGTAATTTTTCGACCTCGTACGAAAAAGTTACATAGTTTTAAAGTTACACGAATTATAATATAAATATTTAAAAATTTAATTTACATTTCAACCCAGACTCCATCACAGCCGCTCGTTCCTTGCATAGCAGATCTGGGCCGCACCCCCTCCCCCTTCTTCCTCACGCGTGAAAACGCGTACGCTTCCCAGTACACGAACCTAATCGCCGTCGTTTAGCCCTAATACACGTAACCCATACATCGACTTCCAGGACGATCGGGATACGCCATATCGAAGAGCATCTCAAGAGCCACCTGCGCCTGCCATGGGGTGGAGCTCGGCCCCATCTACGGCCTGGAAATCGTGCACGAACGCGGCGCGTTCAGCTCCAATTGCCGTCTATTTTTTGCTCCATTCACGATCATTACCGTTGGATAAGAAGATCTTGTTGAGCTCTACGATAATCTAGTTGAGAGTTTCTCGCAAAGATCGATGGATTATGAGAAAAGGAAGGAAGAAGATTTGAGCATTTTCGGCCATTAACTAATAGAATGGCGGCCACGAAAACCCTATAGGGTTTCACTGTGCAAAATGTTTATATAAGATTTTATATATTATTTTATTATTAGTTCCAAAATTTACATGCTTTTTCAAACGATCTCTAAACAAAACATGCCGGCTGGCGTTTCTAGGGTTTACCCTGCGTTCCGGACACAATTGAACAGGTTTCGGAAGCTAATTCGATCGTATGTGTGAGTTACGGCAATAAACGATCGATTTGAAATTGAATCAGTTAATCAAATTTCTGTGCGTTTGGCCTCGCCCCGGACAAACGGTAAATCCGATTGACATGAAATTTGAAATCTTACAATAATACCACATTACGGATCCGATGAAACTGGTTTCGTCGAAATTCGAGACCGTTTAAAAAACGACTATTTTAACTCGCCAAATTAATATTAAAACAATTTCAACGCGTTTCGAGCTGCCATGGTCAAACGACAACTCCGATTGCTACGAAAATTGAAATCCGATAATAACTAACTATTACGGATCTAATAGAATTAGTTTCGTCCAATTCTGAGACTGTTCAAAATTTGGCTATTTTCCAGTCGATAATTAAATATTAAAATATTCAATTTTCACAAATTTACTTTTAATTCGATTTTAAAAGTTCTACAACCTCATTCAAACTTTAATATGATAAAATAAAATTTTACAAATCATTTTTAATCATATTAAACCCGTTATTCAATTTATCCAATAAATTCCAATTGTAGAATCTTATTAACTCTATTATAATCCCAATATAACTTACATTCACTTTGGAAACCAATTTGAATCATATTAAATCAAATTTTAATTATTCACTTTATTTTCATATATTAAATTTCAATGTCAAATTAATCATATCAAATTCGGAATTTAATTATTCAAACATTTATAATATTAAATTTAAACAAATTTGATTATTCTTAAATCACTATCTTTTGAAATATTCAAACGAACTTATAAAATTTAACAAATTCAAATTATATAACAACCATTTTCATTAAAACAGTTATTCAATTCCCGTTATTCAATTAATTCAATAGATTCCAAATATTAAATCTAAACAATTTAATTGTTCAATATTTGACGGCTTTCAATATTGGATTTTTAAATAAAATTTCATTATCAGTCGATTTACTATATTACATCAAATGAACCCTACATTATTATTAATCAACAGTTAGAGATAATGCACTCAACTAATATATGAACTTTCATTTCAATTTCAATTGGTTCACAAATTCAATTCGACTACTAAATGAATAGGTAACTTAAATAATTATCACCGTTAACTGTTAATTACTTATAAGTTTATTATTTACAAACAAGCGTCACAATTACCTATACAATACAAATTCATTCAATTACCTTTGACTACATATCATTTCGATTGATTTGGGATTTTATTCAATTCATAAATAATTAACTTAGATAAAATCTTGTTGCATTTCATTCTAGTTATTATTATTCCAAACGACTTACAATTTTTTTCTAACACTAAATCACGAAATCTTATTAAATTAGCTATTTTAATTATCGAAAATTTACGGGTCGTTACAATTAATATCTCCACAGCCATCGCATGTTGATTAAATAGGCTATCGGGGGTTGATATTTCCAAAGCCATTGCATGTTGACCAGATAGACTATCAAAGGTTCCAACGCCATCACATGTTAACCAGATAGGCTATCGAAGGTTAATGTTTTCATAGCCATCACTTGTTGGCCCAGTGAGCTATCAAAGCTTGATGATCCCAAAGCTGTTACATATTGATCAGGTATGTTATCAGGTTTTAATGTCTCTGCATCCATCACATGTCGATCAGATGAGTATCAAAGGTTGAATTCTTCAAAGGCATCGAATGTTGACCACTTAAGCAATGAAAGGATGGTATCTCCAAATTTATCACATGACGATTACTTATGCTATCAAAGGTTGACACATTGAAGTTACCGTATGTTGAAGATATAAGAAAGCTATTGCCTAATGAAAATTAAGGAGCTATCGCATGTTGAGAAGCATAACACCAAAAAACAATACTAACTGACCACATGGCATTCTGCCATTGGACTGACCATTCCATGTCATCATGAAGAAGTTGAGAAGAATTATGCCACATGTCATCTTGAGCATGTTCCACGTCAGGAAATCATGGCCGTTGTTTCTACTAGATGACACGTTACGTGAATCTAAAGGCTGAAGTTTTCTGTAAATAGGCATGTACCCTCTACTAGAAAGAGGTCGATTCCCAATAGTCCTTCTTCCTCATTTTACATTTTCTTGTAGGTACAATAAAAAGCTTGAGATTGGGATCTCAATGGTCGTTAGGTCAAATGAGAATTAGAATTTTGTTATTTAGGACTTGAATAAATTCTATTTTGCATAATTACATTCATATAAGCTTTTGACTTGTGCTTGTTTCCTATGGACCTATGACTTGCACTTATATCATTTAACTTGCATTTTGAACTCAAGAACCCACCATCCTTTGACCTTCAAGCATATAGGATTGGAACAGATTTTTACCTAAAAGTATGTATGTCTATATGCATATGTATCTATATATGTATATGTGTATGTATAAGTTTAATACACACAATGACATACATATTTACATACAGATATAAATTATAATACATATATGTAGAAGTTCTAATTTAGATATAAAATTATGTTCAGATAAAATGACTACGATACATTAAACCAAATTTTCATTTATTATATAGATATTTATCAAACATGATATATACTTTTGTGTGTGTATGGATATATGTAACGGTTCAGGCTTTCGACGCCCGAAGGTCGACATCGATACATCCACGGTATCCAATGCCGCACAGTCGAATGCCGAAAAACCGAACTGTTAGGGTTTAAGAAGTAGAAGATAGAAGAAGCAGAAACAATAACAGGATCTCACAATTCGCAGTGGAACAACATATAATAGATAAATGAATATCTTTAAAACAAAGAACTATATCAGTTTTACATACATCACATTATCAGAGTTTGCAGCAATACAAAACACAGCATTGACATTCATTAAATCGTGCTTACATGAAAAACTTGACTTGCACCAACCCAAACGCAGCGGACACTATATAGTATAAGTGATATGTTTCTCCATCCAGCTTGAACTCCATATCTCCACGACAACTTCTTGATAGACTTCGCTCCAGAATAATGATAACCTGACCTAGCCTGCCTATGTGGAAAAATATGGGCACCCAGAGTTTAGAAAGGGAACAATAAACTCCAGGTCAGTCGTAGTACTGGTGTGAGATCTTAAAAATAGTTATTTTCACAAATAAACGGAAAAGAAATCCGCTATGGTTTTGGAAAATGAAACTACCATAAGGCCTCCCGGCACACACACGACTTGGGGGAGATTTCTCCTTATGATAGTCAAACATGCTTGATACGCAAAATCCTTTTTAATATTATCATTAGTGCATAGTGTGGAATTTTTTTCGAAAGTATAATATTTATCTTAGCCAGCATAGGTACCATTATATTATGTCTGCTATAGCTACCTCCTGAGGAGGCAAGTTATACAATTGTAATCGTAAAGGGCTCGCATTGTTTCTTTGGATTTCCAACAAATGGTCAGGCTAAGGAACTTTCTATTGCTACATGGGTACGCCTCTGGAGGGATGCCCCGAGAACCTAATCGGATCTCTGCCAACACAAGGCCAGGTTACCTCTGTAACTAGGTAACTACTACACGAGTATGTCATCCCCCGGTCGTTTGCGACCTTTATCCGAGGATCCTCAACACCAACAACCACAAAGTAATAAATTTGCAGCATCGACATAGGTAAAATATTTGGGCTCCATACCATGATACTACCTTTTCCAGAAGGAAACGACATACCCTCAGGGGGAGCTACCCCCAAATAACATTGCCACATCTTTCCTGCTTTGACTATTTTCGGGGTGTGAGGTCCGACGAAGTCTCATCCACAAAGATACACTTTTCACAAAGCCATGCTTTGATCAACAAATGATCATCAGTATTTCGTATGCCACGTTACCAATCTGGGAATATGTCACTAGTAACTATCAACTACATAACCTCTAAGCTCGTACGTCTCAGAGAAGGGTGTTAAGCTAAGAGAATAAATTATCCGCCACCAACAGAAATGTATTTGATGGAAACCATCATTACATCTCAAAGTGTAACGTCAGACACACATCCATATAAGTCCGTTCCGGGATCGAGCGGAACCGAAAGCATTTCAAAGAAGCCCTTGCAAATCCGGATATTCACTAATCACGTTCGGAATCCCCATCACAAAGGGTGATAAAATCTCTATACCGGAGCAACCTGGTGCAGAGACATTGACAGGTAATCCTTTCGTTTTCGAAAATACCCGGTCTTCAACACCATCTTCGTATGCAATCTTATTTCATCGTATCATTATTCGAAATGGGTTTTATGACACAAAGTCCTCTCCCGGCTAATCCGAATAACGAGCGCTTATTTTAAAAATAAGTGTTACATTCAGATTTCAACAAATCACAACAAATTTCCACTTTGATCTTATAAACAAGAGATCCATCATAATCACAAAGGTTCGATGTGGTTTTCGAATATCCATTTGGAATCTGACCCCCGGTCGCATCGAAATTCAAATGTCTTGTAAAGGCAAATATTGATAGTCGGTTATTTAACTATCAATCAACACTCACAACAATTACCAGATTTAAATAATGTTCCCCAATTATTTATTTTCAAAATATCTTCACAAGGTATATTTCAAACTTCAACCATTTGAAAACAAATTTCAAATTGCTTTTCCTTACGCGGAATACATTTCCAAATTTATTTGTTTCCATTGAAAATCTGCCGAGTTCAAATGCTTTAAAATAATTTATTTTACTTATCCAAACATATACACTTGGAACATTCATAATGAAAACTATTTTAAAACACTTTATTTAAAACATTAGTTATGAAGATATTATATTTAAATCTCATATAAAAATTCAAGTCTAAACTAATTTTAAAATGAAATTAATAGATAGGATATAACTATTTAAATATCCATTTTCTAAAACAAATATCAATTAAAACTTTAAAAAATGTCTTCTATAATAATTTAAAATAAATCTTTACTTTAAAGATTTTCAAAATAACCCAAGTAAATAATTTCTCCAAGATAATCTTTCCTTAAAAACATCTTCACAACTTCAATTTCATATTTATAGACGTTATTGAAAACATACTCAACTTTCCAAGGAAAATACATTTTCCATTTCAAAATGGTTCATTCAAATCAATTAAAAAATCATTCTTGATTTATTTTAAATTTACATTCTGAATCCGTAAATTCCTTTCACACTTTTTTTAAAAATAAACAATATTTATTTTTAAAACAAATTTTCCTTTCCTTTATAAATTCTCATTGTGAATTTAAACTTCTAAATATCCATTGGTATACGATTTGCAAATCGATTTCCAAATATTCATTTTCAACACCGAATTAAATTCTAAATTGATTTCCAAATTTATTTTCAAATATCACATCAGTTTCCAAAATTGATTTCTAAATTTATTTCAACACCAAATTTATTATCTTTTGAATTAAATTCCTTCTTTTAAATTTATTCAATTTTCTAAAATTAATTTACTATAAATTTTCTACTAAATTTCAAAGATCAAATTTTATTTATTTATTTCCGGTATCCTATGATACCAAAAATATATTCGGCTAAACCATAGCCTTTAACGATTTCAACCACAAATATATTCACACTTAGATTATAAACAAATCAACACACAATTATTGAAACAAATTTAATCATTTGAGGAATCCAGTTGGATCCCTCCAACTTGTTTTCCTGCATCCAGAGACGTTATCACAACAATTAAATACCAATTCTACTTCGAGGTGGAATATCGCGGTATATGGGATTTATAAATTATCATCCGCTATTATGCAGAGCATTGGGTCTCATCCGCTATATAATGCGGGAAATCAATCACTCCAATGTGTATATATATACTACTATATATATAATATCACCCGGTGAATAAATTATTATAAATCAACCATCCAAGCGCACGCGGTCAACCAATATTAAATCTACGTATTCAAAATTTAAATCAGAACAATATTTGATTGAGTGAGAAGATCTCACCTTTGCTTTCGCATGAAACCCATTTTCAATCTGTCTTTTTTCTTAGCAATTTTGAACTTGTATGAACGATTATAAGGTTTTATTAATATCTGGACTAATCGAATAATTAATTTCCATTTAATAGATTAATTAACCAGTGATTTATATTTAAACTAATGGTTTTAAATCTTAAGCTAACTTTCTTTTTAACAAATCCTAAAATTGTTAAATAAGTTGATTAAATAATTTAAACACCTTAATATAACATTTAAATTCTAACAGCAGGTTAAAATTGTGAAACATTAATACTTTACTGTAAAATTCCTTTCTTTTAAATCTAAATATAAACATATGTAAGTAATTTAAAATTTAGTAAAATAGAAATCTCTTTTCTTTTCCTATACATAACAACAGTAAACTTTATGTTACTGCAAATATATTTTCAAATTAAATAAAACACAAAATAAATAAATAAATAAATAAACTGTTACCTTACTGACACGCCACATGCGACCTCCACCATAATGATCGCGAGCCATCCAGGTGACGACTCGCGCTCAACCACATCGTGCAGGCGACCCCACTAACTCCGAGCGACGATTCCCCTATCGATCATCATGCTCTATCCAAACTCACTAGAAGTTGCATCGACCATTACTTGTGAGGCCGCCCAGCTCGAACCCTAATCAGGCCCTGTCACGATGCCTTGCCGTCGCCTTACATCGCGAACCCTAGAAACCCCAGGCCCACTGTGACGACCTGGAATTTTCGAGCATTTAAAATCGGAATATTTAATTGATTTTAAATATTCAATAGAGTAATTTTAACTTGAATTACGAATATCACTATTTATTTATTGAATTTAATAATTGGAAATTGGGTAAAATATGAAATCTGGGATTTTAACTTGTTTAAAATAATTTAAAGGCTTGCAAAATTTGTATGATAACACAGAAGGTAGTAAAAGTGTTAAAAATCGATTCGAAAGTGTTTTGTTAAGTTTTAAAATTTTATCATTTAAATTGATATTTAAAAATAGCCTTCGGAGGCACAATCTCGGATTTCGACGAAACCAGTCCCATTGGATCCGTAATATTGTATTATTATCGGATTTTAAATTTCGTAGTGATCGGAGTTGTTGTGTAACCGTATGGTAAGTAAACGCCCTGAAATTTATATAGAAAATTAAAATATATATATTTGTGCTTGGTCAAAATGTTTCAACATCAGCCGCCTTCCTTTCCCCATCACAACTTTTCTCTGACGCTGTAGCTTGTTTCCCCAACACGTAAAAATCAAATCAAAGCTGACAACTCCCTTCGTTAAATCACGTATATTCCTTCCATCCTCACCAGTTCAAACCAAAACCAAAAATCAAAAAAACAAATAATGGTCGAGAAAAATCAACTGAACGAAATTATTTTCGTTCGAAATTAATGAAATATGATGGCCGCTCTTCTTCTTCTTTCTGGCTCAAACCGAAGTCGAGCCTCTCGTCTTTGAAATCAAAAATAAATATCAATCGTGTTTTTTTACTTAAATCGATTCTCGAAATCGATTTCTTTTTCGGATGATTCGACTTCAGGGAAGTCGCGACCCTAGTCGCGTGAAATTCTAGGGGGGCTTGCGATTTGGGGATCGAAATCTGAATGTGGCGAGTTCGTTGGGTAGGTGTCGCGACGTCGAGGTAGTAGATGGCAAGGTGGCGAGGGTCAGGGATGGCTCACGAGAGAAGCGGCGACGCCGTGGTGGATTAAGGTGAGGTGATGCTCGTGATTTCGAGGGCAGTGGGTCCAGGTTGCGATTTTGGGCATGGGGGTAGGTCGTGTGTCGAGCTCGATGGGCTCAGGTATTCGTGTGTGTTGCGATGATGTTAGGTATGTTTATAACTAAATTTAAAATTAGATGTTGGATTTTAATTTTAAATCTAGAAGTTTAAAGATAAAAATATATATGCACAGAAAGCAAAAAAAGTAAGATGATAGAATGTTGTTTTCAAATTTATATATATATATATAGTCAGATGCTGAAATTTTTATAAGTTAGGGTTTTAAATTTCAAATTTACTCGAAGATATGGGTTTATATAGGTTTGTGTGTATAGGCTGTAAAATAAATTGTTGAACAGTGGGTAAAACTAGATTTTTAAAATCTACGTAGACTATTTTTATAAGAAGTTTTTCAATTTATATATATATATATATAGTTTCAAAATAAAATAAGTATACACATTTTAAATTACTTGTTATTTTAGATAATGCATTATGGGGATTAATCTGTTAATAAACTTATTAAATTGTTTAGTTACAAAAGATTTCAAAAGAAAGGGGAAATTAGTTTAGGAAAATTTAATTATTTTTTTAAATAAAGATTTAGTTAAATTAAATTTATAAAATGGAAATCAATTTATCTAGTTAACTTATATAATTATTTGATAACTAGAAAATATTTTATAAAAAGAAAATTAGTTTGAAATTAACTTATTAGGTAAAATGAAATTTATTAAATAGAAATTGATTTGTCCAAAAGGTTCGAACATTCATAAAATCATCTAATATCTATTCAAGGTCAAAAATCGAGAAAACCAAGGGAATATTGAAGTGGATGGAAAATGCATAGTCAAAGGTGAGTTAATCTCACTCAGCTGAATTTTAATTTTAATTTAGATCGTCAAATTTAAATAATTGATTGATTGATTGGATTTGGTGTGTTATATTATATATAGTAGTATATAGTATATCTCGAAATGTTTGATTTCTCGCATTTTATAGCGGATGAGACCCTATGCGCCGCATAATAGCGGATGATATTATATTAATCCCATATACCGCGATATTCCATCTCGAAGTGGAATTGGTATTTTATATGGTGCTAACGTCTGTGGATGCAGGGAAACAAGTTAGAGGGATCCAATTGGGTTCCTCAACATTTATTTAAATTGTTTAATATTCTCTGTTATGATTATTTAGATACTCTATGATGGATTATATTGAAATATTGAATGCTATAGTTGCCTGTATATATTTCGGTACACTGAGTTATCGAATTATATAGAATTGGATATTTGAAAAGAAATAAGAGTGCATTTTTAAGTAAAATAATTAAAGAAAATTTGAATAAATTTAAGAATGAATTGGAAAAGAAATAAAGTGATTTTAAAATTTTTATATATAAATTTCGAGTATGGAAAAAGGGGATTTTAAATAAATAGAAATTAATGAATTGTAAAATTAAGTGATATCATTTGAAGGAATAAGAATTATTTAAAATTTAAGGTTTAAATTTATTTTAAAGGATAAAGAAGTAATTTGGGAAATCTAAAATTGGTATTTCCAGTTAAAAGTATTTTGAATCATAATTAAAGAACAAAATCTGAAGTTAATGGATTTTGGGATAAATGGAGTAAATTGGAAATAAATTTGGGAATTGATTTAAGTGTGTAAAACCGGGATTTTTAAAGGAGAATATGACTATGGAATTTATAAACATGGTTTGTGAAAGTGAAGTAATATATCAATGGGTATTTTGGAGAATAAATTCATGGTGGAATTTATTAAGAGGATGAGAAAATTTGTTTAAAAATAAATGGTGATTTATTTTAAGAATGTGAGAAGAAGTATATTTCCTTGGATAGCCAAGTACATTTTCAAAGTAAATTTTTAAATATAAGATAAAGTTTTAATGTTGTTTTGAAAAGCATGTTTTAGGAAATTTATTATTGCTAAATGTTTAAATTTCTAGAGTAAGTATTTTTCAAATCTATTATCGTAATAATTATTTAAAGGTGACTTAATATCTTATTTAAAGTAGAAAATCTAGTTTTATGTTTTATAAAGTAACCTTATTTTAAATATTCCTAAAGTATTATTTTGAATAAGTATTAAAGTATTTTTTTTTCTAAATTTAATGTTAAAGCATAATTTACAATAAAGTGTTTTTAAATTATTTTAAAAATATAAAGTTTTGTGCTTGGTGATTTCAGTGGAAACAGAAATATTTGGGAAATTTATTCTGTAAAAGGAAGGTAGTTTAAAACTGTTTTCAAAAGGGTTTGAAAAGTGGAAATATATCTTGTGAAAATATTTTGGGGTTAATAAATAATTTGGAAAATTATTTATTGTTTGATGGATTTGTGAATATTAATTGATAGTTAAATCACCGACTATCAATATTAGACCATGCGCGGATCATTTCCAAGAGACCGGGATTGGGATTAATTTCTCAAAAACTACTTCGATCCAGTTTGTACATTTTCGTGGAAAAATGAGTTCGGAGTCGAGGATGGAGCAGTGAAGTGAAAGGGTTAGTCGCTACTAATGCTGAGGATATTTCCAAAATGGATGTAGCAGGAGTAGTGCCTTCGGTTCCGTTCGAACCCGGGACAGACTTGTATGGATGAATGCTTTTGGAACATCGTCAGGTGGACGATGGACATTCTAAGTGAAACGATCTAAAAGGTAACGCTTATCCTCAAGCCTCATCAACCCAGAATGACTGAAAATCAGGGGTTATGCAGCAAGGCTAGGTAGGTAACACTCATTCAGGGTGAGGTCATCCCTGTCTAGATGTCCCTTTTTATTCGACTTAGTGGTGCGGTTACTGATCCCAACCGTGGGGTGATCTTACTCGGGATTATCCAGTAAGGGGTAGTCCCGATCTTGTGTTGCAGGGGGTCGAGAGTGATCCTCGGTATTGTGATCTAGGCCACGCACCGTGACAGGTGGTACCTCAGTGCCTAGTCATTAGTTGGAAATCCATTCTCCCTACGTGCCTTTTACGAGTTCTATTTGTATTACCCACGATTGTGGCTAGTAGTTGGAATTTAATCATGTAACAATTTCGGCTATTTTAATAAGTATTTGCATATAGACCCTATTATAATATCAGAGGATTTTAATAAAAAGTGTTTTAGCTATCATAAGGTAAAAACCCGACATGTTTATTTATGGCATGGTCTTACGGGATGCTTTTGTTTCCAAAGGGATTTTGGAACTTTAATAATCAATTTAAGTGTAATTTTCTCACGTTGGTATTCCAGAATGACTCGGGCGTTATTTAATTGTAATGCTCGGGTCAGACCGAGTATTATAGAATACAAGATATGATGCTGTGGAGCTCAAGAGACCAGCTGGATGGCGATACGTACTTCCGTATTTGATTATTATTTCACTGTGTATCCAGTTGTATGTTATTGATGTGGAACTCTGATGGTGTATGTAGAAACAGGTATAGTATTTATTTTTGTGTAAAGATCTGTCATTATCTATTATATTTTATTCCGCTGCGATGGTAAGATTCTGTTGTTGTTTTCTGTTTTTCCTTCTTCTACCTCTTCTTCTTTAACCCTAATGGTTCGTATTTCTGTTCAACTTGAGTTGATTGATGGAGAATAGAGTTGACTCAAGGGATACAGATTTGTGGGTCATTACCCTTGGTATCAAAGCTTAGGTTGGTGATAACCTTGGCTCCGGTGGGGATTATTCATAGAATAGAGTCCATAGTACTCTAGAATGAGTCTCAGTGTATTAATAGATACGAGTGCGTATTAGTTAGTGAATATAAAATTGTTTTTATATTGTGTTGATTTATCGGTCGAGTGTATATGGATTCTGGTCGATATATGGGATGCCATGTTATCGATAGGGGTTTCTAAACTCTTAAACAAAATAAACCGACACAGTATTTTTTAAATAGGTTAAATGAAATAATTTTACCTAAAATTATTTTTGTATATAAAGGAAATGATTTTTCGTAAATTTTTATGGTTATATATGGGTTTTTGGTTGTTAGAAAGTGATAATATTAAGTTATTATCATTGTATGAGAATTGAATAAGAAATTGAAATGATAACCAAAGATTAAGGAATAAATTAATAAAATAAATGAAATTTGTAAATGTGATTCATAATTGAATAAGGAATTGAAATCATAATTAAAAACTAAGAAACAAATTCATAAACAAATAGGATTTGTAACTGTAAACAATAAATATGAATTATAGCGTGATTAATAATTAAAATAAGATAAAATTTCAAAGTAATGTTTGAATATAAATTTAAAGGATTTGGAATTTGAAAATTTGGAAATTTAGATTCCTTTGATTTTGAAAATGATCCTCAAAAAGTTAGGAAAAATAAAATATATTTGAGAAATATTTTGAATCGGATTTGAAATCTAGAAAGATTTCAAATTTAAAAAAATTTGAAGGGTTTTAAAAGAGATAAAAGCATTGAACTCTTTACGGTCACTGGAAAATAATTCTGATGATGATCGCGACATCGTCGGTGTTCATTTTCGAGTTTCCAAAAGAGAGATTGCTACCAGGATGTTTTGGATTAATGTTTATTGGTGAAATTTGGTTTGACTTTGGAAATGCAAAGGAATAGATTGGTTCAGATATATGTGCTTTCAAAATTGAATTGAATTAAAATTCAGTGAGTTATAGAGAATATTAAATAAAATTGAATTCTTAATCAAATGAAGTTAAAAGAATAAAAGTGTGTCTTATAAAGATTGAAAAGTGAATATATTTGAGCTAAAATGAAAGGAAGTATGGGAATATAAGTGTATGACTTATAAAAGAGAAAATGAGAGAAATAAAGGCCAAAATAGAATTGTTTGACATTTTGGTGGACAATATGAAAATCCAATCTTGAATTATAAAATAGAATTGAATTCAAGTTAAGTTATAAAGTGATTTTTGAAGATAAAAATCAAATATTGAATTAAAAGTGAGAAATAAACTAAATTTGGGATAAATTAGTCAATGAAATATGGAAATGGAACTCGAAATTTTAAATGTAGAATTGAATTGTGAATAGATAATAGAGTTTGGAAATGAAGCTTGAGTTATAAATAGAAATTCAACTTAGAATTGTAAGTGAATTAAATATGAATTGAAGTTGTATGGAATTGGATTAAAATAAAAATGATTTGAGATGAAAATAAATCCAATTAGAGTATGAATAAATTAAAAATGAGAATGAATTTAAGTTATGAAATGGGAGTGAATTGAAGTAAATTAACATAAGTTTAAAGTTAATAGGAGCATGGGATGATGTCGAGTATAACAAAATGGCTTTAAACAAAACCAATGTGAAACGGGATGGAATGCAACTATACGGTTTGTAAATAAGTTAGATCGGAATGGAATTTATATACAGTGAGTTGGAATTTGAATAAATAAGCTTTGGAAACTTATAAAAGAATCGAAAGGCATTGAAAAAAAAACAAATCCAAACTTGGGATATAAAGTAAGATTGAACTCAAGAAAATTAAATAAAATGGTTTTGAAGATATTAAAAAAAAATCAAGTATGGGATTATAAATTTAAAGTGTGGTTGAATAAAATTGAATTGGATTAAAATAAATTTGGTGTGGGTTGTAAACAAATCCAATTCAAGCATAAATTGAATGACCTTATTATAAATAAATTCAATAATGAATTGTTAATGTGAATTGAAATTTAAGAATAGACACTACAACAAAAAGACCCTACAATAGCGCTCGAAAAACGCTATTAAAGGATATTATAGCGGTTCGATAAACGCTGTATAACGACATGTGATTAAAAACAACCAACATTAGATAGCACAAAAAAAGCGCTATAAAAATTGTTAATTTCATAGCGCAAATATTGTGTTATGTTATTTATTTTTATAGCGGCAAATAGGCGTTATTGATTAATATCACAGCGCTATTAGCCCGCTATGAAATTCATTATTAGCCGCAAAATACTTTTTGTTTTTCCTAAGATAGCACTAATATTGCGCTATAGAAAGTGGTAATAGCGGATAATTAGCGCTGTATTCGAACAGGATATTGTAGACGGTAACTTGTCACAACTCTAATATACCGCTATAAAATGTCAGCTACAATAGCGCTTGTACTCTGCTATAATATCTTATTTTATAGCGCTTACTGACCTATCATTCATCATTATTTATAGCGCTTTTTTGTAATACCATAGCGCTTTTTATGGTCTGCATCTTTAATACTAACAGATTTGATAGCGGCCATTAGGGGCTATTAAATATTATAGCGGTTTTGAAGTGCTATAATTTAATTTCACAATTCAAAAAATTTCTACATCCTACTTATAAACTGCAGTATTAAATACCAATATCAAAAGGCACAATAATAATCATAAAAGATAATAAATATAGAGATGTAACACATTACATTAAACATACCAAATATTCATACACATCAAAACGTATTAGCAAATATTTTAAGCACACCCCAAAAATTAGTAGC
Organism: Allium cepa; assembly: GCA_030765085.1. NCBI lineage: Eukaryota > Viridiplantae > Streptophyta > Magnoliopsida > Asparagales > Amaryllidaceae > Allium > Allium cepa. The sequence continues at coordinate 807,840,852 of CM060940.1, read as the reverse complement.
ATAGTTTAAAAAAAAAAACAAGTACATATTTGATTGTTTGCATTAAAATGAAGATCACAACTTTAGCATCTTCTTCTTTCACACACCTGCAAATAAGATAAATATTTACATTAAGAATGATACATAATTAATGATAGATGTTTTTACATGTAACAAAAAACTAAATTATTGCATATTATTGCATGTCTATTCGTACATGTTACTATCCATTTGGAGTTGGAATGTCCTATCCATAATTCTACCACAACGCATATTGTCAAACAAATAAGAAACTATGCAGCGATAGATTCTCTTGAAAGACAAGATAATCCAAAATTTGTTGAAAAATTAAGTGGTAGCACTATAAGTATTTGTTTCATCTGAGTGTAGACTGCTGTGTTTATCGAATCAATTATAGGAAATTTGTTTCATGAGAGCATGTTGTCCTATATATCGAAGGAAATTTGTTGAATTTGCCAATCTGTTGACTGCTGTGTTTATCGAATCAATTATAGGATCCTGTGTGTTACCAAAGTGGGATTCATATGCAAGAATGTAGTATATAATATAGTTTGTAAGGGACTGAAGAAAAAAATCACTTTTAAAGCTATGGATGGATGATCATAGATAGATGAGTAGCTCCCTTGGCCGAGAATACTTGAGTTATCATTAGCTTGAGTTTTTCACTACATGCTATGCTTATCTTCAGTTAACCCACTGATCTTGCGCTTCATTCTAGCGACAGATTTTTTTTTAAATCAATGGTGGTAGAAAAAAAGTGAAATAGTTAATGAAAAAAATTTAGAATTTATGGTCAAATTTGTACAAAAATTAGTCACAACTCTAGATAGTATCAAAAACACAACGCTAAATTTATATAAATAAAAAAATCAGTTTTGTTAACTGATTTAATAAGGTTGTTGCAATGAATAAACAGCTCAAATTAAGTAAAATTTGGATCACATCAGTATGATTGATCGGTATAACTTGGTGTTGATAAACTGATACATCATTCACATAGGTTGCTATAATAGGTTTACCAAAGCAAGTTTGTGAACTGAATAATTCTGGCGGGCTTCTTCAGACCTGGCATAGAAAGCCATGCACAATGCGCTTATCTACAAAATACAAAAGGCAGTCACAGTGAAATGAAAAAAGGCTACATTTTGGATGGTTTCACATGCATGATGCCTGATAGTTGCATATAACTGCATATAACCAGTACCTGAACCATATGTTATTTCCTTATTTTATTTCATGTTGCATTTCACAATAAAAGTAGCTTCTAGAAAGAAACCGATAAGTAACGATACCATTCCCTGTGTTAATAAAGATTTTTTCATTACATACATGTTCATATTTGCATGTGCCTTTTATCCTATGTTTACACGATGTTTTTCTACCCTTCTAATTATCTACCCTGAAAACCCAAATCCTTGATCATTCTATCAAATACCCAGCACGATGTAGGAAAGAAAAACAAGATAACTACAAATCAAGAATATTTCTACAAATTCATTTCTACCTGTAAACTAACCCTATTTCTGTAATTCAAGAATATTTCGTGTCAGCTACAACTGAGTTGAACTAGGTTAATTTTATTTACATATAGGGAACAACCAAAATACCTAGAAATGGATAAAAATAGTAAGTAGAAAAGCAGAAAACAAGAAAGGCTAGAGATTTTTTTCTCTTATACTTAACAAAAGCTTACCAATCATCATTAGATCCTGTAGGAGTTGCATAAATTGCATCGGCATTTTTCCATTTCTCTATCAACTTCTCATTTAAAGATTGACTCATCTTGTGCCCCATCAATTGCCTATTATGCACAATGATAAGTGGCCATTTCTTTGTTGGAAGTTTTTGCCTTATAGCATTCACAACTGCATTAACCTACGTCAAAAATACACATTATCAACTAAGAAAATGCATCTACTTCTATTTTTTCAAAAAAATGCAAACCAAAGCATGACACCAATCTCTGTACAATTTACTTATCAAACCTTCATCAAAGAGAACTGCCTTTGGCTAAAAAGTCCCACATTAGCAGTATCAACAACAGCCTCAAAAGGACCATAGTAGTCTAAACATCGCTACATGCATCAAAATCAGTTCAGAGTTCAAATCTTTATGAAAATATATACAGAAAAATGATATGAAATGGACACTTCAGTCAAAGGGACTTTACGCAAGCACATTTGTTCGTATATTTCAAATCCTCTTTTTCTTGCAAATAATCTAAATTCATCAGTCACTTGTATAGAGAAGCAACTATCATTGTTTGCTTCATCATTGCTGGAATTGCTATTACTGTTGCTATTATTGCCGCTTTTTGCAGGGTAGATTGTACCAATAGAAGTAGAAGAATATAAGTAAAGAAGCACATTATAATGATACAGTTCTAAATTTATACCTTCTTGTAAAGCAAACTCATACAATGAAATAGCACCCAACACATCTCCTGATTTTGAACACATGTCTAACTTTACTCGAAAATAAGGAAATAAGTGTTGTTAATCTCATTAACATCCAAATATTGGTCAAGGACTTCTTGATATTAAGAAAAATATCGAAATAATGATGGAGTATCAGTATGTTAGCAAGTTATTGGTTTCCATAATCAAAATTGTACAAACAACATAAAATGTCCACATTTCAAAAGCATGATCCATAGGCTATAAATTTATCACTAAATACTAGATTCCAATATATCAAATCTAATAATTTTCCACTGTGTCCTATTGACTAATCTAAGTAATTGATGTCCAATTTGCTGAACAGAAAAATGTAATAGTACCGCTGTCAAATACAACCATTCACTCATTCATCATCGACAATGGATCCCAGAACATAATGGATAAAGAATGAATTCAGAATAATTTTATGCATGAGCATGTGTTCCATAAAGGAAGTTTCCATATTATTGAAAATAGAAATTATGTTCTCCAATTTGGTGACAAACGATAATTTCTAATTTACAATCAATTTTACATATAGTCGAATAATAAATCTCAATTGTATAGAATGAACTTACCCTGAACCCAGGTTGATATTCAAATGGAGCAGCAGCCTTTCTCCAACGAAATGACCTTGACCGGCACGAGAATATCCTCTGTATTCTTCTCTGTCACTTCGCCAATCACCTTGACAACGTACATGATTGTCTAGGATGTGAAAACTTAACACGACAAAATAAATAAATTTACAAACTAAGAGCAACTATTGTACCGTAGAAAACTCGAAATTGGTTGACAAAATTGTTTAATAGATTTAAATGAAGAAAAAATAAACCAAAAAGTGGTTCACATATTCAAGATGCATGTGACAAAAGCAGGTAAATTAATTCATACAATTAATATGCCCAAGATCTTCATAAACAAATTCCTGGATATATGTACTAGCCTGTGTATAAGCCAAACATATCATCAACCATCGACCACAAAAGCATCAGACTACCATGTTCACTGACGGCTTGAATATATTATACAAAAATTTGTTCTTTAAATGATTTCCAGAAGAAGAAAAATATTAGAATACGGTGCATGGTTATCAAGTAAAAGAGTATATGAAGTTTTCACATATATACATTGAGATTAGAAAAGTTTAGTATGTTGTGTTAATTAGAAAATTTAAAGTTGTAAACTAGGAAGTTATGCCCTTTGCACCAAAGAGATAGGTGATGTTAAATCAAGTATATCTTACAATTAATCTAGCTAAAGACGATACTAATTGAACTTCCTTATTCCAAACACAATTTTTAAGCTTGTCTTGTAAGCTAAATCATTCCGTTATATAACTCAAACTAGTAGCAGAAAAGAAATTAACAATATTCTTCTACATATACTCAATTGATTAACCATCAAGGTCTATAGTTTTAACCATGTGAGAGTAATATTAAATCGAAACTTAATTTGAAATTAATCTAATAGAATTAAATTACAATGATTGCCAAGTCAAAAACGTAATGTAGAACAATCATTTTTCTTGTGACAGAATAACAGTGGAGTATACAAATTACAAACTGGAAAAAGTTTAGTAATGTATTGCACATATGAATCAAAGAAGAACATTAACTAGGACTACCTAAATCAGTACTCAGCGTGCTTCTTATCTGAACCACATTCTGTATTGAGAACCAGAAGGTAACCTGCGTTTGAAATCTATTATGGTAAAAAAAAATAGAACTTCAATGAAATCTTGTGCATGTTGTAACAATTATGTATTATAAACTTCACCGTTGTTACATAAAATAAAAAGAATACATGCAACATATTTGCAAACTAACTGCTAAGTTTATCCATTCTATCTAGTAAGAAGCCTATAGTTGGATCAATAATTGATAACCTGAAAATTAGACCAAAATGAAAATCAATAGCTGAACATTGACAGCAAGTTTGCAAGTTTTCTTACCTTATTAGCAAGGACAGCACCATTAGGGATTTCCAACTTCACTCTAGGTTTTGCAGTAATGGTTACATTACCCTTCAAACATAATAGATAAATGAATAAATAGTGAACGAATGATGCATATAAATGGGAAAAAAAGATTACTACAAACTAATACCTTAAGAACTATGTTTGATCCAAACCAAACTACTGCAGCTACACGCTTCCACCTAAACCATACCAAACCACTGTTAACCATAGTTCCATACATCCCCTTACACCATTAACCAAAATTATTGTCTTTGCCTACATTGCACACCCCTGCCATCTTCATTTAACTGCTCAACATCACTGTAGACACACTTCACCAACATCTCATCAACTCCATCCCACACCACTTCACAAACTTCAAATTTACTTCATCTTCATTTGTTCATCTGCCCTTGATACAACCCCGTTCTATACCACCACAGTCAATACCAGAACCACCACCATACTTCCTCCACCTGACAATCACCACATCCTCCTTTGTCTACATTTTACCCCACTGTCACAGTTCTTCATCATCAACCAAACCATCTCTATTACCATCCATCAACCACTAAATAACCACTTGAACAAACCCTCTGCAGCAACCATACCCCCTGTACACAACCACCCTATGCACAACCTTGCACACATTAATTCCCAATGCCTTGCCTTGACATTCTCCCATTGTCAACACATCAAACCATACCTGCTGCATACAACCCACTACCAGTTCACAGCCTCTGTCACTCTACGTACCACCCTACGGTCAGTCACCACCCCTTCACCACAAAAACTATCACTAGCCTTCACCACTTCATATTACAGTGCAACCCCTTATTCCTGTGCACAGTGCAAGTGCACAAAGACATCATAGTGCATTCGCTTACAACCATACAGCCCAACCCCACAAATACAAACATCAAAACTGCACATACTTACCTTACTACATCCTTCCTAGTGACATAACACTTATCGTTGCCACCAGTTCTGTATATACATCCACCAAACCTTCCTGCATTTCAGCCAGAAACATCATCTTATCCATCAACCTCACCTTACTGCTTCTACCATCACTCGCTACCAACTACCACAACACAACTGTGCACATCATCACCAACCAAACATTTTATGCTACTCCATTATCACCAACCAAAACATCATCACAAACCAAACATTATCACTAACCAAAAACTGCAACTCCATCATACATCCACTCATCCACATTTACAAATCCCTTCCACAGCATACCCACTGCTCTGTTACACTGCCTTGCCACCAATACAATAGCAAACACCTACACAAACCTCCAAGTAAGCAGAACCACTACTCACAATCACTCTACTTCCATCCTGCTTCCAGCCATACTGTCATCCACTATTTCATCACCAGTCAACCTCCTTTTCAAAACCAAACCTCACAGCCGAACATCCCCATATTTGCAATCGCAACCACAATCGAACCCTAATTCGATCACCTAAATCGGAATCGTAAACCCTTCTCTACCCATAAGCCCGAGTAGGAACTACTCAAAGCAACTTTCTATACCCTTCTCTTCTTCTCTACTGATTCAACAACAATAAAAAACACGACCTTCAGAAAAAATATATAAAGAAAATCAAACACGAGATTAAATAAAAAAAGAAAAAATTCCTGCTTGCAATCTGGTTTCGTAATTATAGTCTATAGATTCGTAATTGTTCATTTTAACCTCAACAACGAGCAACCAAAGAAGGGAATTCGATGAGGGATTCAGAAATTAACGAAGGAGACCGACAGGAAACAGACGGATCTATTGTTTGATAATAAGGGTTTACGAATGAGTGATTTAGGGATTGTAAGGTAGAGAGAACAATTTATTCTGGTTTGGGAGAGAGAGAGGGGAAGAAAGGGAACGAAAAAAAAGAGGAAAATAATTGAAAGAATTGGCGGCCATCAAAATAATTGAAGGGTCTGGTTTTCTGAAAGCGTTACATGTTAATTTCCTGCTTTATATAAAACAAATCAACATAAACAATAACACTATAGAAATTGGCGTTATCAAAAATAACTTTTCTTGTAGTGAGATAAAAGAATAAACTAATCGAATAAGTTAGTAAAATAGTTGGGATTAGATCAAGGGAAAAATCAAATCAAAAATTTAAAGGGAAGTTGGTTGAATAAAATAAACTTAAGCTATTGGGTGGAATAGTTTGAAGAAAATAAATAACTTAAATAAATTGTGAGATGGTTATTTAATATATAGGTTGTCGAGTCTAATAAGATGGTTTGGAATCAACTTTTGGATATGAAAGAAAATGCAACGAAACGATTGTGAATAAAATTAAAATGGGATGGAATCAATTTAAATGGTTAAAAAGCTTAAGCAATTATTTATTCACATTAATATTGTTGAGTTGCATAAGAAAATGGATCGTTTGATGTAAAGGAGATTAGATAAATCCTATGAGTTATTAGAAGTGAAATAGGATGATTTTGAAATCAATTGGAATGAATATGAGTTTGTTTTGCTTAGAATGAATCAAATATAAGCGAGTAAGTTGTAAATCACTTAAACTGAATGGAATGGTTTGAGAATTGGTTGTAAGCAATTGTAATGAGTGTCGGGACTTTATATGTGCTTATAGAAATTATATAACATGCATTATATGTGAAATTTATGTGTTTGTTTTTGAAAGTAAGAGAAATGTTAATAAATTTGCATGTATTCAGTACTTATATGTCTGAATTGAATAAGTACAGGTACCGGAAAGCCGTTTGGCCGGATTTGATCGCGCAAAATGCTAAAATACTAAGCCGCTTGCTTAGAAATGCTAAATAAAGGAACGCCTACGCAATAAAAATAGGAAATATGAACTGTTTTTGTTTTTTCGACCGTGTGGGTCGATGTATATATATTTATATCTTTTGTCAAATTGCAAAAGCTCCTCGTACAAAGGAGACTCTGCCAAAAAAATTTCGGAAATTTTGGGAGTTAGAAAATTTTTTGAAATTTTTTTAGAAAATTTTAGTTAACGACAAAACGATTTCAAATTGGAAATTGAAATAAATTAGGGAATGAAACCAATTCAAAATAACGATATGGATCAGTTATAAATTGAAGATAAAATTCAATATTCAAAGTTGAAGATAAACTAAATTCATATAGAAATAGGAGAACCAATTTGAATAGAAATAGATATAAACTAAATTGGTGAAGTGAAAATAAATAAATAAACATATAAAATGCTTATACTAAACTTAAGAAAGGAATGGTGAATTCTTGATTGGAAATAGATATTACAAATATATTCTAAGTGAATATTTGGATGAATAGATATTAACATTTGGTAAGGAAGTGAATAAAATGTTTTGAAAGTTGTGATTGGATATTACTGCTAAGTAGGATATGCAGGTATTATAAAGGGAAAAGAAAATTTTGGTTTTGATTTCAAAAGATAAATTTGAATTTCTTGACAAAAAGGTACGTGTTTAAAATTCTATATGAAATTTGATTGGGTTTTTGATCTAGCCACTTGGCTTTTGTTTTCTTTTGAAATTTGGGAGCCCGTAGAGGCATTTTGTAGTAGTACCAAGCTAGCCGTGCAAAGGAGACGCTGGTGAAATTTTTCGGAAATTTAGGGAGTTAGAAAATTTTTGAGAAAATTTTGATAATTCAAAATTTGATTTTAAATTGAAATTTGAATGATTGACCAAAAAGTATTGTTTGAAAACTATGGGAGACTTTGGGAAGTTAGTAAGAATGATAATGGGTCTTCTATAAAAAGATAGATTGGTAGGATGTTGAAATTTTTAGAAACTGTTTGGTTTTGGGAAAAAGGTAAACGGGTATTGGACCATTCTTCCTAGCTAGTAATTTCGACGACGAAATTCTTTTAAGGGGGAGGAATGTGACGATCCGGAATTTTCGAGCATTTAAAATCGGAATATTTAATTGATTTTAAATATTCAATAGAGTAATTTTAACTTGAATTACAAATATCACTATTTATTTATTGAATTTAATAATTGGAAATTGGGTAAAATATGAAATCTGGGATTTTAAGCCTGTTTAAAATAATTTAAAGGCTTGCAAAATTTATATTGATAACACTGAAGATAGTAAATGTGTTAAAAATCGATTCGGAAGTGTTTTGTTAAGTTTTAAAATTTTATCATTTAAATTGAGATTTAAAAATAGCCTTTGGAGGCACATCTCGGATTTCGACGAAACCAGTCCCATTGGATCCGTAATATTGTATTATTATCGGATTTCAAATTTCGGAGTTGTTGTGTGACCGCACGGTAAGTAAACGCCCTGAAATTTATATCGAAAATTTAAATATATATATATATATACACACACACTTGTGCTTGGCCAAAATGTTTCAACATAAGCCGCCTTCCTTTCCCCATCATAACTTTCTCTGGCACTGTAGCTTGTTTCCCCAACACGCAAAAATCAAACCGAAGCCGACAATTCCCGTCGTTAAATCACGTATATTCCTTCCATCCTCATCAGTTCAAACCAAAACCAAAAATCAAACAAAGAAATAATGGCCGAGAAAAATCAACTGAATGAAATTATTTTCGTTCAAAATTAATGAAATATGATGGTCGTTCTTCTTTTTCTTTCTGTCTCAAACCGAAGTCGAGCCTCTCGTCTTCAAAATCAAAAACAAATATCAATCGCGTTTTTTTACTTAAATCGAATCTCGAAATCGATTTTTTTCCGGATGATTCGACTTCAGGGAAGTCGCGACCCAAGTCCCATGAAATTCTTTGGAGGCTCGCGATTTGGGGATCGAAATCTAAATGTGGTGAGTTCGTTGGGTAGGTGTCGCGACGTCGAGGTAGTAGATGGCAAGGTGGCGAGGGTCAGGGATGGCTCACGAGAGAAGCGGAGACGTCGTGGTGGATTAACGGTGAGGTGATGCTCGCGATTTCGAGGGCAGTGGGTCTAGGTTGCGATTTTGGGCATGGGGGTCGGTCGTGTGTCGAGCTCGATGGGCTCAGGGATTCGTGTGTGCTGCGATGATGTAGGTATGTTTATAACTTAACTTAAAATTAGATGTTGGATTTGAATTTTAAATTTAGAAGTTTAAAGATAAAAATATATAAGCACAGAAAGCAAAAAAAGTAAGATGATAGAATACTGTTTTCAAATTTATATATATATAGTCGGATGTTGAAATTTTTATAAGTTAGGGTTTTAAATTTCAAATTTACTCGAAGATATGGGTTTATATAGGTTTGTGTGTATAGGCTGTAAAATAAATTGTTGAACAGTAGGTAAAACTAGATTTTTAAAATCTACATAGATTATTTTTATAAGTAGTTTTTCAATTTATATATATATATATATATATATATATATATAGTTTCCAAATAAAATAAGTATACACATTTTAAATTACTTGTTATTTTAAATAATGCATTATGGGGATTAATCTGTTAATAAACTTATTAAATTGTTTAGTTACAAAAGATTTCAAAAGAAAGGGGAAAAATAGTTTTGGAAAATTTAATTATTTGTTTAAATAATGATTTAATTAAATTAAATTTATAAAATGGAAATCAATTTATCAAGTTAACTTATATAATTATTTGATAACTAGAAAATATTTTATAAAAAGAAAATTAGTTTGAAATTAACTTATTAGGTAAAATGAAATTTATTAAATAGAAATTGATTTGTCCAATTTGTTCGAATATTCATAAAATCATCTAATAATATTCAAGGTCAAAAATCGAGAAAACCAAGGGAATATTGAAGCGGATGGCAAATGCATAGTCAAAGGTGAGTTAATCTCACTCGACTGAATTTTAATTTTAATTTAAATGGTTAAAATTTAATAATTGATTGGATTTGGTGTGTTATATTATATATAGTAGTATATAGTATATCTTGGAACGTTTGATTTCCCGCATTTTATAGCGGATGAGACCCTATGCGCCGCATAATAGCGGATAATATTATATTAATCCCATATACCGCGATATTCCACCTCGAAGTGGAATTGGTTTTTTATATTGTGCTAACGTCTGTGGATGCAAGGAAACAGGTTGGAGGGATCCAACTTTGATCTTTTAAACAAGAGATCCATCATAATCACAAAGGTTCGATGTGGTTTTCGAATATCCATTTGGAATCCGACCCCCGGTCGCATCGAAATTAAAATGTCGTTTAAAGGCAAATATTGATAGTCTGTTATTTAACTATCAATCAACATTCACAACAATTACCAAATTTAAATAATTTTCCCCAATTATTTATTTTCAAAATATCTTCGCAAGGTATATTTCACACTTCAACCATTTGAAAACAAATTTCAAATTGCTTTTCCTTATGCGGAATACATTTCCAAATATTTATTTACTTCCACTGAAAATCTGTCGAGTTCAAATGCTTTAAAATAATTTATTTTACTTATCCAAACATATATAATTGGAACATTCAAAATAAAAACTATTTTAAAACACTTTATTTAAAACATTAGTTATGAAGATATTATATTAAAATCTCGTATAAAAATTCAAGTCCAAACTAATTTTAAAATAAAATTAATACACAGGATATCCATTTTCTAAAACAAATATCAATTAAAACTTTAAATAATCACTTCTATAATAATTTAAAATTAATCTTTACTTTAAAGATTTTCAAAATAACCCAAGTAAATAATTTCTCCAAGATAATCTTTCCTTAAACACATCTTCAATATTTCAATTTCATATTTATAGACTATATTGAAAACATACTCAGCTTTCCAGGGAAAATACATTTTCCATTTCAAAATGATTCATTCAAATCAATTAATAAATCTTTCTTGATTTATTTTAAATTTACGTTCTGAATCCGTAAATTCCTTTCACACTTTTTTTAAAAATAAACAATATTTATTTCCCTTTCCTTTATAAATTCTCATTGTGAATTTAAACTTCTAAATATTCATTGATATACGATTTTCAAATCGATTTCCAAATATTCATTTTCAGCATCGAATTAAATTCTAAATTGATTTCCAAATTTATTTTCAAATACCAAATCAATTTCCAAAATTGATTTCTAAATTTATTTCAACACCATAATTATTATCTTTGAATAAATTCCTTCTTTTAAATTTATTCAATTTTCTAAAATTAATTTACTATAAATTTTCTACTAAATTTCAAAGATCAAATTTTATTTATTTATTTCTGGATCCTATGATACCAAAAAAAATATTCAGCTAAACTATAGCCTTTAACAATTTCAATCACAAATATATTCTCACTCAGATTGTAAACAAATCAACACACAATTATTGAAACAAATTTAATCATTTGAGGAATCCAGTTGGATCCCTCCAACTTGTTTTCCTGCAACCAGAGACGTTAGCACAATAATTAAATACCAATTTCACTTCGAGGTGGAATATCGCGGTATATGGGATTTATAAAATATCATCCGCTATTATGCGGCGCATAGGGTCTCATCCGCTATATAATGCGGGAAATCAATCACTCCAATGTGTATATATATACACTACTATATATATAATATCATTCAGTGAATAAATTATTATAAATCAATCATCCAAGTGCACACAGTCAACCAATTTTAAATCTACCTATTCAAAATTTAAATCGGAACAATATTTGATTGAGTGAGAAGATCTCACCTTTGCTTTCACATGCAACCCATTTTCAATCCGGCTTTTTTCTTTGCAATTTCGTACTTGTATGAAAGATTATAAGGTTTTATTAATATTTGGACTAATCGAATAATTAATTTCCATTTAATAGATTAATTAACCAATGATTTATATTTAAACTAATGGTTTTAAATCTTAAGCTAACTTTCTTTTTAACAAATCCTAAAATTGTTAAAAAAGTTGATTAAATAATTTAAACACCTTAACATAAAATTTAAATTCTAACAGCAAGTTAAAATTGTGAAACATTAATACTTTACTGTAAAATTCCTTTCTTTTAAATATAAATATATACATATATATGTATTTTAAAATTTAGTAAAATAGAAATCTGTTTTCTTTTCCTACACATAACAACAGTAAACTTTATTTTACTGCAAATATATTTTCAAATTAAATAAAACACAATAAATAAATAAATAAATAAATTGTTACCTTACTGACAAGCCACACGCGACCTCCACCATAACGTTCGCGAGCCACCCTGGTGACGGCTCGCGCTTAACCACATCGTGCAGGCAACCCCACTAACTCCGAGCGACGATTCCCCCATCGATCATCATGCTCTATCCAAACTCACCAGAAGTTGCATCGACCATTACTTGTGAGGCCTCCCAGCTCGAACCCTAATCAGGCCCTGTCACAATGCCTTGTCGTCGCCTTGCATCGCGAACCCTAGAAACACCAGGCCCACTGCACTGCTATCCCCTGACATCGCCTCGTTCCTCGATTTCAAACACTTGCATGCACGATTTCCTTCAACCCTAACACGACCGCACAACCCAGCCTTGCCGCGATCGATCGCGAACCCATAGAACTCGAGCAACGATCGGTTGATGAAGTCGTGATTTGAAATGATTCGCGAATCCCTACCATCTCGCGAATTTCATTATCGCCTGATTGTTTTTATTTATTTTAAGGAATGAAAAATATAGTTTGGGCATCAGCCGTTAATTTCTGATTTTTCGAACTGAGGGAGTAAGAAAGGAGGTTGCGTGATTTAAATGAGAAAAGGAGACAGGATCGATTACTAGGGTGGCTTATTTCAAAGGAGCTCTGCCGAGATAAAAGGCTGATGGGAAAGAAAAGCAGCTGACGGGATGAAATTTCGGCTGTTGACTAGAGTATATGAGTTTATATTAAATCGATTAATTATTGTTTAGGAGTTTATATCTCGTACGATCACACGATAACTCCGAAAGCTACGAAATTTGAAATCCGATAATAATTCAATATTACGGATCCAATGGAACTGGTTTCGTTAAATTCCAAGACCGTACCCCAGAAGGCTATTTTTAAATATCGATTTAAACGACATAATCCAAAACTGAACAAATTACTTTCAAATTCAATTTTGAAGCTTCCATTAACCTCAGTATTATCATTATAGATTTTCTAAGCCTTTGAATTATTTTTAATTAGCTTAAAATTGAAGATTCATATTTTTACCCATCACTAAAAAATTAAATTCAATAATTTAATTGCCAAATTCATATTTATATTCGAAATTCAAATTAAACTAACCTCCAAATATTTAAAATCAATTAAATATTCCATTTCAAATGTTAAAAATTTCCGCGTCGTCATAATATATGTGTCTATATGTGTGCATGTATTAATTTTAATGCACATACATAGCGATTCTTATGTATGTATATATGTGTGTATCAAATGATATACATACATTCATACACGCATACTCCAAAGTTAATGAATATCAGTATCGTAAACAAAATTTAGGTATTGTAAAGCTGACCATAATCCAATATTCAAGTTAAAAATGCTATATGCATTATCAAACTGACATATGTACTGAAAAACATCGGTACTGTAAGAGAAAATTAGATTGATTGTATCAGGTGATATTTTTATGCATGAGCATGGTTTTATATTTATATCAAAAGTATTTATTAGATCTCAAAACTTTATATATATATATATATATTTTTTTTTTGAAAATTATATATATATATATATATATATATATATATATAATACTAACACAACTTATTAAAAAAGGGTGGATAAGGCTTTAGATGTAGCTATGTCGGATGAACCACCACTGAATCCTCCATATGCGACTACAACCGACATCCAACCATAGTAGCAACTTCTTTGAGGCTACCACCAACCATGCAAACGAATTTCGATGCAAATAAAACATGGTTAAGTTCTTAGGCATATGTAGTTAGAAAATCTTATTTGGGGGCTTCAAAAGAAAAGGACACAGATTTACAATTCTACGCTCTAATTCAGCAAGCTAGAAAGTCGATAGTATTAGTGATGTAGACATTAAATAGGCTATCATGGTTGTTGCATGTGTAATTTAGAGAAGGCTTTATACGATCAATTCAAGATATATGTGCAAAATCTAATGAAACCATAAGCATAATTCGAATTTTATTACTGGCCAATGAGTTCATCATCATCATATTTACAAACAATGGTGATTGCAATAATGTGTTAAAGGAGGACCATATACATAAAATTCAAAGACTGTTATAGTGAAAAATAAAAAAAGTGGATATCGTTTATGAAATTATCTAGGAATATTTCTCCTCTAGTCCTATTTGGATTAGGCTTAAGGATTTAAACTTATTTTACTGGAATAGTGTAACGATGTGCCCCTGATAGTATTTAGAAACTTCGAACTAAAAATATATATGATTTCCACAAGCACTATTAAGGGAGAACCGTAGGGTTGAAAGTGCATAGGGATCTCATATAATATGGCTTAGACATGTATTCTAGTGCATATTCAATACTAATAAATTCTAACCAATAGAGCATAGTAAAGCAAAGTAAATAAAAATGATCACACTAGAGTTTTTATACCGGCTCGAACCTCCCATCCTACATCCAATCCTAGACTCCTTCTAGAATAAACTAACCAACCTTTACTTAACTCGGAGGAACAGGTATCTTACAAAATGCCTGAGTAGCAGAATAGGGCTTCAACCTTTGCCTAAAGATCTCGATTGGGACTTCACAAAACTAGAATAAATCTCTAACTTCTGATGACTTCACAAAACTCGAATATAGTCAATATTAGTACAATACTTCCTATAATCTCCTTGATGATTCAAGATGTGTGCACCGTGATTATGGAAGTATATATAATGATTCTTGAGTGAATAAAAGAGCGAGAACAATAATGTTCAAAAGAGATAAGAGATCAAGAAAGCAAGTTGTGAAGGTTAATTTGATTCTTGAATGTTGATCTCTATTTATATATATCAAGGAGTTACATCAAAGATTTATAATCGTTCAGAGCAGCCATTACTAATCCCAGAGATGCTCTTAAACAATCACAACCTTTCGAAGTGACTTTTCCAAAAATAGCCGTTATATGTTGATCAGTTGGCTGAGAATCAAAGGCAATTTACTAAATATAAACAATAAATTACGCAACAAATTTCAAAATTGGAATGCATGATAAAATATACTAGTTCAGTCAATTGGAAATATTTTGAGTCGACCGCCCTCGGTTGACTGAAAATATTTTCAGTCGACTGAACTATGTAAAAATCCTTTTTATGTAGACAGCCTTATTAAATTGCTTAACTCTTTGATTTTAAAAATTATTTGTAAGCAAGTGTGTGTGTGTGCATGTGAACTATTAAGAATATTTTATGAGTATATCTAAGACCAAATACATATATTTGACTTAATGGTCTGTATTGCCTTGGACATGTAGATGATCCGCTTTCTTTTCTCCTCGATTCTTTGATTCAAGACCTTATGGTACATTTGACTTAATGGTCCGTATTTTCTTGGCTTTTGATATGTAGATGATCCACTTTCTTTTCTCCTCGATTGTTTGATTCAAGATCTTTTGGTACATACATAATATAATATTCTAGATATATACATAGATATAGTTGTCATCGATAAAATAAACAAATGAGGTTCTAACAGGGGTAAGATTATAAAATAAAATAAAAATCATAGAGTAATCTTCATTTCTCACGTAGCAAAACAATTTAAAAAGTAATATAACGTTAAAGGGTATATAATGGAAAACAAATATTTCCTGACAAAATATCAAAAATAAGCAACATATGTGCCAACGATACACAAGATGGAACAAACAATCCGAATGATAAAAGCATGGATAGAAATATAATGCTAAATAATAATAATAATCTCCAAAGATACGCAGTGACTCCCTTCAAAAATACCTATCCCTAAATTCTCACTATCCTATTAAGGGGAAGGAAGGTAGGGAGTTAGAAAAAATCCTAAGTGTCGTAGAGTCAACTTCATAACATATAACAGAATATGTAAATGCATCAAAATTACCTTATAGTAAGGTGTATATATACCTTCCTAGTCATCAACTTCATAGTATGAGTTAGAACAATAATAAGAAGATGTATGAAATGAATAGATATATGGAGGAATCAATATTAACCCAAGGAGGTCAATTAACAAAAGTAATGACAAATATAACCTAGCCTTCTTAGTGTGTATAATCGTAACTATGACATAGTTATTGCATCGATAATAAAGGGTCCATAGGAACACGCCAACTAGTCTGTGTGAAGAACAAGTCCCATACATCAACACAATAGCAACATGCCAATCATAGGATTACGAGTCCTTATTCACCATAGTGCATAAATATCTATATGTATCTAAATCACAAACTAAAATGATATAATATCATGTGTGATGATTGATAAAAGAGCGGTGCCACATAAATGGATAGTCTAGGACACATACACCCTTAATTATCAATCATGCATGGTTTAAGTAAAGGATATGTGAAAGACTTATGCATGCGACGTAGTCTTCTGACCCAAATATGAAAATGCTTGAGTAATTTTCTCCTTCATTTGGATTTCCATTTTAATATTATGTTTCATTTCAAAAAGGTTTTATAACCAAAGGTCAGAAGATTTATTAAACATAGTTTTTAATTATAGTGGAAAACATTCAATTGGTTAGAATAATCATTATGTACGTAGAAATCCCAAACGAATACAACATACATATAATTATACTGTAACTTTTAATTTAGGTTGATTATTACCCATAAAGGATAAGTCATGTGGAATGGGCCAAATAGCTAATTAGTTGAGACAAACATCTCAACTAACTATAATTTCCTGAATGCTTCAGCTAAAAATTTTGGGATGACATTTTAGGGAAATAGCTATTGAAAACATGATTTTAGTGTTTTGATGATAATAACTATATTACAATGCTACTAATGTGTTTATTCAGTAATTTTAGGTCAAGTAGTTATACGACAGAGAGTAAAGTTTTTACAAGCTAAATTAAATGGTGCAAGTAGTAGGATCTGTACATCAATCAAATCATATAATGGATGTAAAAAGGTGGAAAATAACTAGTAAAAAAAGAGAAAACCAGGTCAACAAATTAGAAGACTTCATTTAACAAACCATGCTACAACCACACTTGCTTAAAAGTTTGCTTCATAGTTATATGTTAGGCTAAGAAAATAAAAATTAAAGGTGGTAAAATACAATCGCACTTGGAATCAAACTAGGTGGCTCCATAAGAATGCATGTCAACCAACCACTTACCAACCGTATTTGGATTCGATCTGTAGCCAACAAGAAGGAATGCGGCTCTCTACCAACTATACTACAAGTACCTTTGTAAAGAATTTGCTAGCAAAGTTTTCATACTAACAGAGAATCAAAAAATAAATTATTAAAAAGTGTATTTTGTAAGATTCGAAACCAAATGGCTAAAGATAAAACACAGATCTCAACCACTATGCCAAGCAATCTTTTAGTATATACCCTTCGAACAAATCTATATGACGTTAGAAAAGAATGGTTAAAGTGCACTTCTAAGAATCTTCTTTAAGTGTTGCGAACTTTCAATCGATGCATCTCTTCCAAACTGAATTTCTAAAGGGTTGCTTCTGTGTAATGGCTTCTTATCATTTCTATATAAGCCTCCTACAACACCAAAAGTAGTTACTCAATCCTATTCTCTTAAATTTCTCGTGTTTCTTCCAAAAGACTTAAACTCCATAATCATCCTAAAAGAAAACATAGACTAGCTCTCTTTCACCGTACAACATCGGGTCGGTCCCAGTTCACTTCCTAACCTCTTCAAGCTCACTTTGCACCATTTTGAGGGTTATGAAAGTTTGTACTATAATGTGACAAGTAATGTCTTAAAACACAAAATATTGTCAAAGAAATTAATATTCTACTTTATTTTAAAAGTTCGAGAAGTAGGAAAAGTGAAATCTTGTAGTGAGAGCCTTCAGGCAATGTTGTTGTAAATGTATTCTTCCGGGTGAAGTGAGTGTGTTAGCTAATGAAATGCCAGCATAGAGATTATCAGACTAAACATGGAATTTGAGGTCCGAATAGTATAAATCGACCGTACGATCTATTGTTATTTCTATTGCATTCTCATTTTTTTGGTCATCTTGGATCCCATGCATAACGATTAACAAGTGGTATCAAAGCCTAGTGTTCTACCGACCGTAACAACATCCTAGAACAATGGCCAAAGGAAGATCCAATTGAAGCACTACATATAATAGAGAACGTCATGTATGTTACTCTGCTACAAACACGACTATGAAGGAAACTAAGGATGAATGTCCCAACAAAAAGACATCGATAAGGTACTAACTACTTATAATCAATTATATGAGTTTTGTAGTGGGTTACTTAAGAAAATTAAAAATCTAAAAAAGGTGCATAAAGAAAGTTTGGATAAAATAAATAAATATGAGCTAGAAATTAGCATGTTGAGAAACATATTTTCAAAATAAAAAAAGCTACTAAAAGTTTTATTTGAAATTTTTTGTTTCTAAACTAGATCGTCTTGAAAAATTAAGTAATTCCTTAGAAATGGAAAATGAAATTTTTTCAAAGAAATTGGACAATTTGAAAAATGATTTTGAAATTCCTTCAAATAATTCAAAGTCCCAATTTTTGACTTTTGAAAATGAGAATTGTGTTTCAAGGAACAAGAATTTCAAATTGATTAAAGAAATTAATGCTTTGTGAAATAAATTTGAAATTAGTGATTGTAAGGTAGAAATTGAAAAATTGACGAAAAAAATCATAAATTCAGTTTTATCAAATTCTAAACCTTTTAATAATAAAAGTGGTTAAGGATATAACAAAACTAAATGTGGAAATAGTGCTATATACGGTATCATGTATAGTAAAAATGTTAAACCTAGTACTAGATTTTGAGTTAAATCTAAAACCAATTTTTATACAAATTCAAGTACTTATGACCAATAATGTTTTTAACATTCCTAGAAGTACAAGACAGTTGATAGAAAACATGACTAAATTATCTAAATATTTATGTTTCATTAATTGGAAATATAGAGAAAAATACATTAATGATTATTTAGATACAGTAATTAATAATGAAAATTTTATTTTCAAACGTTCCACCAAGCTCTCTTAGACATGCTTACCTTCGACCTAACCTCCTGGATGCTAATGTACGAAGAGGATACCAAAATATAAAATTTATTTTTTTGTAGGTACCCAAGAAAGATTAAAGGAAGAGATGAATTTTGATTAGCAAATGTTCCGCACATATAATGGAGAACTAGCATTTACGGATAATGGAACTGCAACAAAATCGGTACATCTAACTCATTTTTTTCACTTATAAATAGTTTGGGTTTGGTATTTTTAATATTATAGTATCACGAAGTAATATTTTTAAAAAATAATTAGATACTCTTTTTATAGGATATTGATTTCAGAAGCACTAGAAATATATATCATTTTCCTTTATGCTTAATGATTGCAAAAGATTATTTTAAGGAATTTTTTTTCTCAAAGTACCAAATATTTTTAACAGATATAACTATGCCTACTATTGGATAAATCATTTTTTATACCTAACATCAGCCAACATTATGTGCATTTTGTTAAAATATTTTCGAAAATCTTTAATAATTATGGATTTTTGAAAAGTCTTAAAAGGTATAATTTATATTCCCAAAATCCTACATAAGATAGTGCTAAAATATACAATAGCTCACATTAAAATTATTCTTTCCATGTGACGAGCATTTAAAAAATTTCAAGAAAATATCAAGGTTATTTAAGTAAATTATGTATGTTTTAAGAAAATTATTTTAACTAAATTAATAGACAACCCAGAACCTATGATGATTTTTAACTTTTTTGTTGATGACAATGGAAGAGAAATTGAGCATATCAATTGGAGGAGTATATAAATTTAGAAGGACCAAATAACGGAGCAATATAATATTATTTTAGAAAGTCATATGGTTGTCATCATCAAAAAGAGGGAAAATGTTGAAAACAAAATTTTAGTGTTCTGATGATAACAACTATATGACAATACTACTAATGTGTTTATTTAATTATTTCAGGTCAAGTTGCTATATGATAAAGGATAATTTTTTTCAAGGTATATTAAATGGTGCAAGTGGTGGGATCCGAACCTAAGCGACCAAAGAGACAACGCACATCTCAACCATTGCGCCATGCAATGTTCTAGTTTATAGCATGCGAACAAATTTATATGACCGTTATAAATGAACAGTTAAAGTGTCCTTCCAAGCATCATCTTCTACTATTGCGAACTTTCAATCGATGCATCTCTGCCAAACTGAATTGCTAAAAGGTAGATTATGTTTAATGGCTTCTTGTCACCCCTATATAAGTCTTCCACTATTCCTAAAGCAATTACCCAATCATGTGCTCTCAAATTATTCTATTATTACTTCCAAAAGCCTTAAACTCCATATTCATTCTAAAGGAAAACTTAGACCAGTATTCTTCAATCCATAACATTTGGGTCAGATCGATAAGCACCATGTTTCAACGGTTAAGTGATTCGACTTTGGTGCGGGAGGTCACAAGTTCGAAACTTGCGTAGCATGAATGGACATATATTGACATATGAGTTGTGATATGTTGTCCTAGTGACTACTTGTATCTAAGTACCATTTCAAAAAAAAAAAAAAATTGGGTCCGATCAAATTTGCTTCCTAACCTTTATACACTCACCTTGCATCATTTTGAGGATTATAGAAGTTTTTACTAGTTTGAAAAATTAATGTATTAAGACAGAAAATATTGTCAAAGAAATTTATAATCCACTTAGTTGGGAAATTCTAAGAAGTCGGCAAAGTGAAGTACTGCAAAGGGAGTCTTCAAGCAGTGTTTTTGTTAACCTTTTCCTCCGGGTGAATTGATGGTGTTAGCTTGTGAAAATCCAAAATAGAGATTATAGGACTGGATGTAGAATGGAAGGACCGAACCAGTAAAAATTGGCTGTGTGATCCACTATTATAAGTCTGTTGCATTTATAATATCTTTTATAAATTGGCTATCTTCGTCCCATGCATAGCGACTAATAGTAGTAAGGCGTCTTGCCTATATAGGAAACTTGTCTTATTTTAACAACCTATATTATAAGTTTTTGGATAAGTAACCTCTACGTATTTATGTTTACTCTAAACTTAAAATATCACCTTAATTATGATTTATATCCAGTACTTATTAAATCCATTTTAAGTAAAAGATGAAAATGAAACCTTATTAAGTTTAATTAAAGGAAGCCAACACAAGTATGACAATTATTCATACTTAACAAACATGCAACCATTGTTAGAAAATCAATTCTATGGTTTCGATGATAACAACTATACAATGGAAATCGAATATACATATATATATCTATATTTACAGGTAGTTGATAAAGTAACATTACCAAAGAGACAAAAACATGACTCAAAAGAAGTATCAAGAGACTACAAGTCTATAGAATTAGAAGAGAGATGACATAGGCACGGAAAAAGCAACATGCACAAATCCAAACGTCTGGGTGCACTAGCCAGATGTCTGATTGAATCCACTGGTTCGAAACTCAGAAAGAATCAGACGTCTTCTTAATAAACTCAGACGTCTAAAATGTAATCAGATACAAAAAATATATGAAGACCAGACGTCTGAAATATTTTCCACACGTCTCTTTTTGAACTCGGCTGTGTAAATTCAAAGTACAACTGTCACATCTAAAAAGATACGTTCGCTCCTCTTCACTGCAACTCTTCATCAACATGAGAAGCGACCTTAGAGCACTTACTAATAGTTGCAACTACACAAAGGATCTCTCCACCACTAATCTATACTTAATCTCTAGCAATCAAATACCTGCATTTAACTCTTCCATATATTCAGAACTCCTCATTCAATATTCTATATATATATATATATATATATATATATATATATATATATTGGAAGCATTTGTACTTAATAGTCAAACATCCATATTATAGAACACATTCTTGACAAAGAAGCTCTGCTATTGTAAATCTGTTCCTTTGAGTCAAGTGAGGGTTAATTGAAAGGAAATTCCGAAGAGGAGCTTCGGGACTGGACGTGGGACGGGAGGTCCGAACCAGTATAAAGTCCTGGTGTGATTATTTTTATTTACTTTGCTACTATCATCTATCAAGTTTTAAATAGATATATCATATAGTTAGTTGCTTATACTTACGTATATATATATATTCTACACAATCCACTCATATAGACTTTCAATTGGTATCAGAGCAAGGTTTTGATTAAAAAACAGTAACACGTTTTTGAAACACTTTACTATGGTAAGTATCTTTCAAGAAGGACAATCCACAGCACGACCCCCACTTTTTAATGGATCTAACTATGCATATTGATCAACACGTATGAGAATTTTTATGGAAGCCAATGGTCTAGAAATCTGGTTAGCCACACAAGATAAATATGAAGCACCTACTACTGCTATGAACACATGGACCGATGCACATAAGACCTTAGCTTCAAGCAATGCTAAAGCTATGAATGTTTTATTTTGTGCTCTAGACAAAAATGAATTTTCACGTGTCATGTTATGCACTACTGCATTTGACATTTGGCGTACCTTACAAATTACACACGAAGGTACAACAAAGGTCAAACAAACTAACATTTCAATTTTGCAAAACCAATTTTCGTCATTCAAAATGAAGTAAAATGAAACGATTGTTGACATGTATTCTAGATTTCAAACTATCCAACATGATCTTATGGCATTAGGAGTCAAATTTAGTGATTTTGAATTAGTTTCTCGAATACTCAACTCTTTAACATCAGATTGGGAAAGGAATGTATTATCTATTGAAGAAGCTAATGATCTCTCCACTCTTAAAGTTGAAGAGTTGATAGGAAATTTAATGTCCTATGAAGCTAATTTGCAGGCACGTAAAGAACTAAATTTGGAGAGAAAGAACATAGCATTCCCAGCAATAAAGAATGATTACTCTGATTTTGATGAAAAAGAAATAGTCTTCATTGCCAAGAATTATAACAGATTTAAGAAATTTAGAAAGATGACCAAATTCCAAAGAAAGGGAAGACCAACACAACAAACCTATCTCAAATCAAGTGTTATGAATGTGATCAATACGGACATATGAAGAAGGATTGCCCAAAAATCAACAATGATAAAAAGAAGAACAAATTTGAAAAAAGAAAAAATAAAAAGGCTTTCAAAGTAACATGGGATGACTTGGATTCATCATCAACTGAAAGTGATAGCGATAGTGATGGAGAACAAGCTAATGTATGTTTTATGGCACAAATCGAAGAGGTATGTCCTGAACTTAGCTATGACGAACTATTAGAACTTAGCATGGAATTAGATGATAAATTTAGACAATTAAAAATTTGAACAAAGAATATTTAGTCAAAATAAATAGATTAGAACTTGAAGTAGGAATGTTAAAAGATGAAAAAATTATTCTAGAAGAAGAACTTGAATTATCTCAAGAAAAAATCAAAAATAATTTGATAGAAAGTGAAGCTATTAATATTAATTTTGAAAACACTAAAATAGTGAAGGATAATTTGTTAAAAGAAAATGTTGACTTTAAAAATAGTATTGAATTATTGAAAATATAGAATTAAAAGAAAAATTAGACAAAATTACAAATAATGCGTCAAAATTTAATAAAGGAAAACAAGATTTGGAAAATCTTATCAAAACTTCAAAACCATCAGGCAATGGAAATGGAATAGGATTTAAAAATTCATCTAAACAAAAAGAAAATGATGCAAAAAATACTAATTATATAAAAAATAAAAAATTTACATAAGTCTAAATTGAATGCCAAAAATATGAAGATTTGGATTCCTAAAACAAATAATAATTTGACTAGACAAAAGTTTATTAATAATTACTTAGAGAATGAAGTTTATAATAAAAATTATATTTATAAAGGTACCAAACCATCTTAGGTGTGGCTACCTTCTTCTAACAATTAGGACCCTAACAAAATATATAGGTACCAATTAAAACATCTTTTATTTTGCAGGTACTCAAAATAAAAAATATGAAGAAATGGATACTAGATAGCGGTTGCTCCAAGCATATGACCGGAAATTCAAAAATGTTATCAAATATAACATACATTAATGGTGGAACAGTAACCTTTGGAGATAATTCAAAAGGATATGTCGTGGGTATTGGAGAATTCATCAATTCTGGTATATCTAACTCTCCTATTATTACAAATGTTTTATTAGTAGAAAATCTAAAACACAACTTACTAAGTATTAGTCAATTATGTGATAAAGGCTTTCAAATAAATTTTGAAAAGGATAGATGTAATATTTTAGATAATAACAAACAACTCATTTTTGAAGGTTTTAGAAACAAAAGTATTTATGTATTAAACATAAATGAAAAAAAATTCAAATTTATGTTTAACCGCCAAACATGACGATCCATGGTTATGGCATAAACGATTTTGTCATATCAATTTTAAGAATATTAATAAATTGGCAAAATATGAACTAGTTAGAAGTTTACCTAAAATAAATTACAAAGTAGAAAATTTATGTGACAATTGTCAAATTGGAAAATTAAAGAAAAACTCTTTTAAATCTAAAAATAATATTTCTACAAAACAACCATTAGAATTATTACATTTAGATTTATTTGGACCAACACAAACACGATTTATAAATCACAACAAATATGTTTTCGTCATAGTTGATGATTTCTCAAGATATACATGGACTTTGTTTTTAAAACATAAAAATGACACTATTGGTATGTTTAAGATATTTTCTAAAAGGATTAAAACACGAATGAACTTAAAAATTAAAAATATATGAAGTGATGATGGAGGAGAATTCGAAAACGATCTTTTTACTAATTTTTGTAATAAGAAAGGAATAACTCATAATTTTTCTTTTTCTCGCACACCTCAACAGAATGGTGTTGTGGAAAGGAAAAATCGTACATTACAAGAATGTGCATGAACATTACTAAATAGTAGTGCTCTACGAAAACTCTTTTGGGATGAAGCTATTGCCACAGCTTGTTATGTATTAATTCGAGTAACCATACGTCCTATGACAAAACAAACTTGTTTTCAAATATTTTTTGGTAAAAAACCTAAAGTACCATACTTTAAAACTTTCGGTTCAAAATGTTTTATACTAAATACAAAAGATAACTTAGAAAAATTTGATCTAAAGGCCGATGAAGGTGTTTTTGTTGGATATTCGAATCGTAGCAAAGCATATAGAATCTATAATAAACGAAATAATACTATTGAAGAAAGTTTACATGTTTCTTTCGACGAAAAGCTTTTTAACCGTAATACTAATGATGAAGAAGAAATTATCCCACTAACAAATTCAACAAATTCCATTAGTAATGAAACAAATATGCAAAATAACACGTCGATATCATCTCCCAGAATTCTCAAGAATCATCCAAAAGATAATATCATTAGAGATCTTAATTCTAGAGTAACTAGAAATCAACTCAATCAAATAAGCCATATAACATTTATGTCAAATTTTGAACCAAAAAATTATAAAGAAGCTTCAAATGACATTTTTTGGATAATAGCTATGCAAGAAGAATTAAATCAATTTGAACGCAATAACGTGTGGGAATTAGTACCAAACCTGAAGATCAATCAGTTATAGGAACACAATGGGCATTTAAAAACAAAGCAGACGAGAATGGAAATATTGTTAGAAACAAAGCACTTTTAGTTGCTCAAGGATATAATCAAGAAGAAGGTATCGATTACGATCAAACCTTTGCTCCAGTAGCAAGATTAGAGGCCATTCGTACATTACTAGCCTTTGCAACTTATAACAATTTTAAACTATTTCAAATGGATGTCAAAAGTGCATTTTAAAATGGTTTTACTAAAGAAAATGTATATATAGAACAATCCCCATTATTTGTTTACGAAAAATATCCCGATCATGTTTTTAAGTTACACAAAGCATTATATGGATTAAAACAAGCTCCACGAGCATGGTTTGAACGTCTTAAAAATCATTTAATTTCACCGGGTTTTCAAATAGGCAAAATAGATACAACTTTGTCTATCAAAAGGGAAAATAATGATATTTTAGTTGTGCAAATCTATATTGATGATATCATTTTTGGTTCAACTAACGAAAATCTATGTAATCAATTTTCAAATATTATGAAAAATGAATTTGGAATGTCACACATGGGAGAATTAAATTTCTTCTTAGGATTACAAATAAAACAGCTTGAAAATGGAATTTTTATTGACCAAGAAAAATATTGTAACGATTTATTACGTCGCTTTGAAATGGATAAAACCTCAAGCAAACCAACACCAATGAGTACTGCAGTTCACTTAGAAAAAGATGAAAACGGAAAAGATTTTGATGAAAAGTTATATCGTAGCATGATTGGTTCTTTACTTTATTTAACGGCTAGTCGACCTGATATTATGATGAGTGTATGTCTTTGTGCTCGATTGCAAGAAAAACCAAAAGAATCTCATCTAAGAGTTGTTAAGCGTATTTTACGTTATCTATCTAGTACTAAAGCTTATGGTTTGTTTTACCCTATCGTTTGAACTTGTTTCATATAGCGATGTAGATTTCGATGGATGTAGAATAGATCGTAAGAGTACTAGTGGAACTTGTCACTTTATCGGACAATCTTTAATTTCATGGTTTAGCAAAAAGCAAAATTGTGTTTCTTTATCTACTTGCGAAGCCGAACACATCTCTGCATATTTAGCATGTGCACAAGTGACATACATGCAACAAACACTAACGGACTTCGGTAAAATTATCAATAAATCTCCAATATATTGTGATAACACAAGTGCTATAAATTTATCAAAAAACCCTATTAATCACTCACGAACCAAGCATATAGATATACGACATCATTTTCTACGAGACAATGTTGAAAAAGGAACTATTTCATTAGAATACGTAAATACCGAAAATCAAGTAACCGGCTGTAAAAACCATTAAATGAATAAACTTTCATTAGACTCTGACGAAGTTTAGGTATTTGTTCACTTCATGACCTTTTTCCTTAAAAATTAATATTTCATTTAAGGCTAAGTTTAGTTATCTTCTTTATTACCACAAATTATACTTATTTCTGAACCTTTAAATTTTTAGACAGTTTTGTTTGTCTATAAATAATGTTTTCAGCTTATATATATACATAGTTACATAAAGACTATATACAAATAATTTATATTTTTTAAATAAAAAAATATAGCAATGTCTTCTGGGGACTCTTATATATCCATCTCCATCTCAAAACCATTGACGGACAGCTCGGTTGACACGCCACAAAGTCTTCCTACGCCTACACCAAAGCAGGGGCCAACGAATAGGTGGTCGTCGTATTATACGGGTTTTACTCCCGACAACAAGAAATCCAAAAGATCTCTATTTGTCACTCCTAACACAAATGAGAAAATTAATGAAATTCATCATTATCAAAAACAACAGATAGATCTTCAACGAGAACTATATTTCGAACAAAAAGTTGTGGCACGTCGCCTAAGCTTTTTGGAACAAGTAGCAATGAAGTTTTGTTAGTCCCGGAAGAAAGATATCCATGAACCACTTCCAAAACCATGTAGTTATTTGGATGCCTCCTCGTCATATCGTGCTCCTTCGGACCCTTCACATGACGATATTCTGGCTCTCCGAGAACCCATGAACGTGGAAATATATGGTCTCCACTTAAACCATGGACGGATGACAAGTCAAGAGATGACAAAACTCCATCACTTTAAATAATTTATATTTGCTATTATATGTATCTATGCATATTTCTCTTTCACAATAATAAAATTACTTATTATAAAAAGAAATTCGAAAAATAAGCAATAACCATTAATTTTATGCTATTTTTAGCCACGCTGGTTATTTCAGATGTCTGACTATAGCTTTCAGACGTCTGACACAAAGATATACGTCTAAATTATAAGCACTTTGCATATGTCAGACGTCTGAAACACCCTCCAGACGTTTGAAATTTTTCTCTGTCTTCTCCAAATAAAAAACAGAGCAATTCAAACGTTTGAAATAAGATCCAGACGTCTGCCCTACAACTCTGCCTCAAAAAAAATTCAAAAATGAACCAAACCAGACATTTGATATTTATACCAGACGTCTTAGAAAACTCTCTGCGTCCCTAATTTAACACATTCAAGCAAACCGGACGTCTAAAATCGAAAACCAGACGTCTAATTTTATCTTCTGTACAAAATTTAGATCAAACCAGACGTCTGCTTTCAAATCTAGACGTCTGATTCCCAGTCGACCATTTAAATTATCGCAGATAACGTCAATTTTCATTCATCTACAAAATTATTATCACCTACGATTTTCTCAGAAACAAATTTTCTTTCTTAATCAACATCTTTAAGCAAATTTAATCATAATGCCACCTTGTACTAAGAATCCTAAGATGTTGAAAAGAAAACAGGACCAACCGGCCTCCTCTTCAAATCCACATGTATGCTCCGACGAACAGATCGAAAGGTGGATGAATAAAGCGCCGCATTCCATCAAAAGATATGAAGACATCCAAAAGAAAAAACTCCACATATATCCATTCTATAATCTTCTTAAATTTCCTACGTATGATCTAGATGAACTTTGAGAAAATGCTGGATTAGAAACCCTAATTTCTTTTACTTCTAATGATATCCAAATAGACCAATTAGCCATCTTTTTATTCTATGCAAATCTAGACAGTACATCTGTGTAGACACTGAAAATGAGGATAACCGGCTCTGGTCTAGCGTATATGGAAACACGATTAGATTAACATCAGGCATAATAGGTCGAACCCTTGGATGCTCTAACACAGGGGAAGATCTATACAACATTCCGGATATGCGCTTCAAGCCACAGAACAGTATAACTCAACAAATTAGGGAGGACGAAATGCCAAAATTTGCATCCAAATTTCTACATCCAAAAGCTCGACTCCTAACTCGAATGATAATTAACACAGTCATTCCATGAATGGGAAGTCATAAACAAATCACCGAATTAGGGCACAAAGCCCTATATGCTCTATTTAGTGGAACAAAAATAAATTGGGCCAAATTCATCTTTGACGAGCTAAAGCACTTTTGGACTCGATCAAGGCCGTCAATTATTTATCCAACTTATATTATGAGACTTCTTCGTGCATATAACATTCCATAATACCTATCGACATTCGAAGAAATCTCACCTAAATATACTTCCACCAAATTCTTCTCTCTGATGCACCTACCTGAAATCCTTCCAGAATTCATGTCCTTCGAAGATTGGACGCACAATCGTCAATCTATAAGAGTTGAGCCTCCTCTTCAATCACACATTGATCCATCCCAAGAAGAGGAACAACATCGAGAAATCACTCTCCTCCTCCCGCACCATTTGATTATCCGGGAAAGGATGAAATTATGGGGACTCGAACGGATACAAATCCAAACGAAAGTGTTCGAGATCTCACTCTTCGAAAACAACAAATTCTATCTCAAAATCAGAAAATTTTGGCTAAGAGAATTGACAACTTCGAAACATCATTTGCTACATGCCTAGCCACAGTTGAAGAATCCCTTTCCACTGCCTTGTCGGCTCTTAAAGAGGTAATACAATGGGTTCGCGGTCCAACACCACCTTCTGAAGATTGGCCAACTCAGTACCTTCTCCTCCTGCAAAACTTTCCAAACTATCTGCGGATGAACCTCTCAAAGAAACTTTGACGTCTCCTTCAAAGGCTAGCACTTCTGAAAAAGAAGAACCAAAGGAAGATGATCAAAATAAAGCTTCTCCTAAGGAAATATAGATTTTGGGAATCGTAGTTTTTAACATTTTTGATATAAAGTTTGTACAAATTTATGTTTGTAACCACTTCAAGTTATTAATGAAACTTTCTTTTTGTTCGACGATTTGTTTCAACGTTATAATTCTTTTTGATAATGCCAAAGGAGGAGAAATATAGGTAGAATCCTAAAACATTAAAAATAAGCACATATTCAGGGGGAGATTTATAATCTATATATAAGTAAATTGAATAGTTGTCATCATCAAAAAGGGGGAGATTGTTAGGAAATTAATTTTATGGTTTCGATGATAACAACTACACAATGGAAATTGAATATACATATATATCTATATTTACAATTAGTTGGTAAAGTAACATCACCAAAGAGACAAAAACAAGACTCAAAAGAAGTATCAAGAGACTACAAGTTGATAGAATTGGAAGAGAGATGACACAGGCACAGAGAAAGCAACATGTACAAATCCAGACGTCTGGGTGCACTAGCCAGACGTCTAATTGATTCCTCTAGTTCAAAAATGAGGAGGAATCAGACGTCTGGTTAATGAACTCAAACGTCTGAAATGTAACTAGATGCAAAAAATATATGAAGATCAGACGTTTGAAATATTTTCCAGACGTCTGTTTTTGAACTCGGCTGTGTAAATTCAAAATACAACTGTCACATCTGAAAAGACACGTTCGCTCCTCTTCACTGCAACTCTTCATCACCATGAGAAGCGACATTAGAGCACTTACTAACAGTTGCAACTACACAAAGGATCTCTCCACCACTATAAATAGAATCGGGAATTCAAGTGAAGCTATCACCTTACTCACTTATGCTCTTAACTCTTATACTCTGATCTATACTTAATCTCTAGCAATCAAATACCTGCATTTAACTCTTCCATATATTCAGAACTCCTCATTCAATATTCTATATATATATATATATATATATATATATATATATATATATATATGTATGTATGTATGTATGTATGTATATTGGACGCATTTGTACTTAATAGTCAAACATCCATGTTATAGAACACATTTTTGACAAAGAAACTCTGCTATTGTAAACCTGTTCCTCCGGGTCAAGTGAGAGTTAGTTGAAAGGAAATTCTGAAGAGGAGATTCGGGACTGGACGTAGGGCGGGAGGTCCAAACCAGTATAAAATCCTGGTGTGATTATTTTTATTTACTTTGCTACTATCATCTATCAAGTTTTAAATAGATATATCATATAGTTAGTTGTTTATACTTACATATATATATTCTACACGATCCACTCATATAGACTTTCAACCATTAGCAACCACTAATCAAACAAAGCATGTAATTGTAAATAAATTATTAAACAATAACAACTACATTATGACACATGAACATAGCTATATTCCTTAATAATTTATTGTTACTAAAGAGAAACAACGATGAGACAACATATAAGAATCGACACAACAGTAAATAAATAAATGGAGTATCTTCTAAGGTTGATTTATTAATAGATTCAGTTAATTAGTTAACTTCTCCTATGAATCCATCATGCTCTCACTGAGTATCAAATCCTGATATATGAACATATTTTTTTGAACATGTTTCATTAATGACAACAAGTGAATTTTAGGGATCGAACTCATGACCTTTAACCTTGTAGTTTAATTCTATTTTTATTATAAAAAAAGTATCATACTCTCCTCACCTCGAGTATAAAATCAGAAAAAGAATAGGCCTCCAATAGCTTCTAGTGACTATTTGTAAACAAGTCCTATTCATTAGGGTAAAGTTAATCATTTTCAAATAAATGCATTGACTGGTTCTTCATCTCTTTCATATTGAATCATTTCTTTTTAAAACAAAACTCCATGATTAATGCTAGGTAATTTTTCATACTTAGTTATGTGTTACACATAAAGCCTTAAACATACGAAAAGGGAATTTGGAACCTCACCACATTAATTGTAGTAATTGCATTAATGTACAAGGCTTGAATGTTATTTATTAATAGTAAGTTCATTCGTTAACTTTATCTTTTATTATTATTTACAATATTCAATACAATTTTTTGGGTTGACCAGATTTAATTGTACACAACGATAAAATAAAAATGGCCAAAACAAGCTTTGAAACCAATAAACACTAAAAACACACTACATGGAAACATGCGTACACTTAAAGGAAAACACAAGAACAAAAAACATGAGCTTATTGCCGAGGAGAGAAGAGAATCATGAAACAAGCCAAATTCCCTCGTTCCTAATGCAATTTCATTTCTTAACACATTCCAGAGAATAACCATGCCCCTTGCCTTGTTTTCAAAACTTCTTTAGTTCCTTCTTCCCAGATCAACTTAGTGTATTTGTTCAAACCAAGTAAGAACAGTTCAAATTGTGTGGTTCTCCATTTTGTAGCTTTAAAGACTAAGTTCCATTCCTCCTCGCTCACTCTCAGCATATTCCTCCTCCTCCCAATCTTATCCATCATCCTGCACCACAACTGAAATATTTCAACACGGCTGAAAAACAAGTGATCACAACTCTCCTGCTCACTAACACAAAAAACACACTGATTACTTATATTCATCCCATACATATATAGTTTATCCTTTGTAAGCATCGCTTTCCTTAAAAAAATCCATAGCATCAAGTTATCTTTAGGGGCAAAATGCTTGGTCCAGATCCTATCACACCATTTGAAGTTCAGATGCTCCCTAGACCCGGTTAATTGCTTGTATACCCTAACTATTAAGTGCTCATGCCCGGAACTAGTCCATGCGTAGTTGTCATGTTGCACCACACAACCCTAATCTCGTAGTTGCTTGTGCATGGGAGATGAAGGTATACTTATGAAATATAATCACTTGCGATGGCATCCATGTTAATCCCCGACTGCAGTCTTTGAAGATAAATGAGAACTTGTGGAAAGAGTTAGAGCACAAGAGCCCCAAGGCTCATCCCAGAACCTGGCAGTGCTATTAAGGGACAGAGACTATCTGATGAGAGGAAGGAAAACATTTCTTAGACTAAGAATCTTTCTCCATGTCCAGCTGCAACTTTGTGGCACTTTCAGATCCAAGAATTTCTTTTTTCCTAATCATGCTTCCATGTCCATTCCACCCATACACTATCATCCCTCCTCAATAAGGAATCAAAGTGCTTATTGAAGGCAGAAACATTCATAATTCAATGTTCATAGCTCCCAAAACTCCTTTTTTTTCTAGGGCTTTCTAATTTCCTAAAGGAGTGGGGAATCAACTTCTTTGTGTGAATACTACTAGTCCAGAAGAATCTTAGCATTATGGCTTTGATAATCGCCCAAAGTTTGTTTGGCGAGATGAAAGTCCTTGCCCAATAGACTACCATTGAAAAACTAATTGACTGGATTAGCACAAGCTTGCCTACCTGAGAGGGAAACCTATTGGCCGAGCAATTCATTACAGCAGTTATTCTTGAGTACAAAAGGAGGCAATTAGTAGTTGTAACCCTAGAGGTTGCAAATGGGATGCCTAAGTAGTTCATGTCATTGGAGATCGGCTGAAAACTAGTTGAAAGGATAAGGTTATCAGCTATACTCTGGGAAACTCCAGAAAGCATAATGTAGTACTTATGGAGGTTTAACTTAAGCCCGGTCATTATGTAGAAGGTATATAAGGTTTTGATTACAGGATTGACAGATGTCTGGTCTGGTTTAGTGAAAATCATCACATTATCTGCAAACATAAATGATGATATATTAAGTTGCTTGCACTTAGGATGGAATTTTATCTATTTTAGAAAAAACTTCCTACCGATCATCTTTGTGAACACTTCCATAACGAGAATGAATAGGTATGAAGATATGGGGTCTCCATGCATTATTCCCTGTTTGCTTCTAAAATAACCAACAATTTTCCCATTGAAATTCAGAGAAAAGCTTGGCGAAGAGATGTAAGCATATACCCATGTAACGTATGGTTTTGGTAAATGCATCAATGCCATTATTCTAACAATTGCAGTCTAGTGAATACTGTCATACGCCTTTTTAATATCCAACTTCAACATTGCGCTTGAGGTTGTTTGATCCCTACCATATCCCTTGAGAAGCTCCTGGGCAAGCAACACATTATCCAGAATACTTCTCTCTGGCAAGAAAGCAGCCTGGTTCAGTGAGATAAGGTGAGAGAGAACGGAAACAAGTCCAGTGGCCACGATCTTGGAGATACACTTATAAACAAAATTACAACAAGAGATAGGTCTGAAAGAACCTACAAATGAAGCTAGGTTTGTCTTTGGTATGAGGACCAAGTTTGTTGCATTAACTTCTCCAAGCAACTTACATTTGATAAAGAAACTCTGGATTGCTTTGCAAAAGGATGGAGCAATGATGTCCCAGTAATGAATAAAGAATAAAATGTTGAAACCTTCTGGGCCTCCACTTGAATTCTTGTTCACGGAGAAGATTGCCTTTGTAATTTCCTCATCAGAAATGATAGAGGACATATAGCTTACCTCTTAAGGTTGTAAAGTAGGAAGATTAAGGTCAAAGAACAAAGCCGGGTCAGGAGTGAAAAAAGATGAGTTACCTACGAGTTTGGAGTGGTAGTTCAGCAAGGCGGTACCAATAGATTCTAGGGTAGAATGTAGATGTCCTTCTTCATCGTAAATTTTTTATATTTGATTTTTTTCTTGCTTAACTTAGTTGAAGCATGAAAAAATGCTGTGTTCTTGTCTTTTTCTTTTGCCCATTTATTTTTGAGCTTCTTTTTTTTTTCATACTCGCCTTCAATATCACGGGCTTTATTTAGAGCAGAAAACAGGCTTCCTTCCTCATTTGCAGCATCAGTATCATCTGGGTTGGCCATCATAAGATCTTGGGCTGCCTTTAGCTAAACCTTTAGATTGGTTGACAATAGATTCCCATTTCCATATTTTATTTGAGCCCAATTCCTTAGAGCTATCTTTGTTGCTTTGAGCTTCCTGCATAATATAAAGTATATGTTGGAATTCCTTGACAAATAAAATGAATGAAATATACAAAGTCCCACGTCGCCTAATATACTAAGAAAGCCAAGTATATTAATAGCTTTCTCAAGTAGAGGTTGGAGGCCTGGGGCTCCCAAATGTATGCTTCGTTGTGAGGAGGGAGATCATGCATCTCCACCACACACGCGCGTGCGACCTGACTGAAGCAGACGCGGCCGAATGGATGCGGCATGAGCGGGTGTGATCCGATTGAATTGGCGCGGGCAAACTGAAACAAATAGCAGGCGGGTGCGACTGTACGAAGTGGTACGGACGCGATTGTTTGAGCGAACGGGTGCAGACACGACCGTTCGGAAGAGATACTGACCAACTATAAATAAGAAGGAAAACTAATCATTTTCCCCACTCAATTTCAGAATCCGAATCTCCTTTTTCTCTTCTGCTACCATACTCTAAATCACAAAGTGATATACTCATTACAATCTCGAGCAGAATACGTCTGTTGTATCTTGGGAGAATTTTGAAATAAAATTCTTAAGGAAATCGTTACGACGAGCCTCAGACATAATCCGGTTAGAATTCTAGTCTGTTTGTATATTTATATACATTATTCTATATTCTATCCGTTATTTTGGCTATACTATTTATTCAAAATAGTATAACATTGTTGTTGTAATTTATTTACAACGTAAATTATAGTTACAATTATCTAATACAGAATTCCAGCGTAGTGGAATTCTAATTGATAAACTTGTGCGACGAGTTTATAGTTAGTTGCTATCTGTTTTAGTACACTAATCAATTAACACCTTAAGAATTTTACTATTTTCTTACTAAAACAGAGATGACAACAGTAGAATTTTCAAAGAATACTACTCACAACAGACCTGAACCGTTCAAGGGAGATGGTGATGATTTCATGACATGGCAGAATCAGATGTTGTTTTATCTCACCACACTCAGTCTGCAAAAGTACCTCGAGGAGGAGGAACCGATTCCTGCACTAGGCAAGGAAGCAGAGGTGAATAGGTGGAAGCATTCCGATTTTTTATGCAGAAACTATATTCTGAATTGTTTCGACAAGGTGCTATACAAAGTATATCAGCCTTTAAAGACATCAAAAGAACTCTGAATGCACTTACCATGAAGTATAAGACGCAGAATATCAGTCTTAAGAAATTCATTGTAGACAAATTCATGGACTATAAGATGGTTGACTCCAAACCGGTGACTGCTCAACTGCATGAATTGCAAATCATCATTCATGAACTCGAAGCGGAAGGTCATATGGTTGGAGAATCGTTTTTGGTTGAAGCCATCACGGGAAAACTGCCGCCGTCATGGAGAGATTACCGCAACTATCTAAAGCATAAGAAGAAGGAAATCTCTTTATAAGATCTCATAGTCCGATTAAAAATTGAGGCAGACAACCGTGCAGTTACAAAACCAAGCGAGGAGACATTTGTGACTGAAGGGTCAAAGACCAAAAACAAAAGGAAGAATTTCCAGAAGAAAAGGAAAGCTCAAGACAACAAACCAAAAGACAACAAACGAATCAAGAAATTTAATGGCGAATGTTGGGTTTGTGGAAAAGTTGGACATGCCGCTAGAGATTGCAGACTCAAGAAGGAACGCAATAAAGAGGCAAATATAGTGGATAACATAGAAGTAGATGAGTCCAACTTCTCGGCGGTGGTATCTGAATGCAATCTGGTTCAGAATCCTAACCAATGGTGGGTAGATACAGGCGCTACTCGTCCTGTTTGTTCTGACAAATCCATGTTTTCTACATATCAGAAATTCGATCATGATGAAAAACTCTACATGGGTAATTCTACAGTTTCCATGATCGAAGGCAGTGGCCCAGTAATCCTCAAGTTTACTTCTGAAAAAACTGTTAAGTCGAATAACGTGCTCCATGTTCCAGACATACTCAAGAATCTCATCTCTGGTGCAGTCCTATTAAAGAAGGGACTCAAGATGGTGTTCGAGTCAGACAAGATGGTTCTGTCCAAGGCTGGAATGTATATAGAAAGGGGATATTTATGTGATGGCCTATTTAAGGCAAATGTAGCCGTTGTCGGCAACAAAAATATGTATTCTGATTGTGCTATTAATAAAACTGAAGTTTCTTATTTGCTTGAGCAAGAAATTTTACTATGGCATGATAGATTGGGACACATAAATTTCTGCAAAATGAAAACATTATCAAACTTGGGATTAATTCCAAAATTCCAAGTAGATAAGAACTACAAATGTGAGACATGTGTAGAAGCAAAAATGGTCAAACAACCATTTATATCTGTTGACAGAAGCACCGAACCATTAGGTTTGGTACATACAGATTTATGTGATTTTAAATCACTACCTACAAGAGGTGGGAAAAAGTATTTCATTACTTCTATTACGCGATATTGCTATGTATATATTTTAAATAGTAAAGATGAAGCAATAACAGCGCTTATAAAATACAAGGCTGAGCTAGAAAATCAGTTAAATAAAAAGATCAAGATACTAAGATCTGATCGAGGTGGAGAATATGAATCACCATTTGAACAGTTCTGTGCCGAAAATGGTATGATTCATCAAATAACAGCTCCATATTCACCACAACAAAATGGTGTAGCCGAGAGGAACAACAGAACGTTAAAAGACATGATTACTGCCATGCTTTTAAATTCTGGTCTATCGACGAACATGTGGGGGGAAGCATTAAATATGTCTAATCACATATCAAACAAAGTCCCTCACAATAAAACAGGAACAATTCCGTATGAGTTATGAAAAGGACACAAACCAAGTTTTAATTACCTCAAAGTGTGGGGGTGCTTGGCAAAAGTTCCAGTTCTGTAACGCCCCACTCCGATACCCAATCTAGTAAAGAGTATTACGGAGTAATACCGTCTACTAGAACGGAGAATAGAGTATAATGGAAGCGACCATATATAATCAAGCTATAACTAACTACTAAATACGTCGAATAGGTGGTTTTCTTTTCTCAAGTGGTTCGACATATCCAATAGATATTTATAACGAAACTACAATGGCTAAAAGTAGATTTAGAACAAACATAATAACAACGATAATATATCCATCACAGAACAGTCACAGAGCATAAGTACATCATATCGTCAATACCAGTCCTAATGTAAAGAAAGTGGATACAAACCCACCGCTCACACATGTGAGTCAAAAATATATAAATAAGAGACTGAATAATCACAGTATCAAAATAATGGACAAATATAAAGAGCTATCTATCATCATAGCAGATATTGTCCAAGCGGAAGCACAGAAGCTAAGTCCAGAGACCTAACCTGAAACAACTCGGTCTGACCCAAGCAAAAACACTCGGGTCAAGCTAGCTAAACAATCAATAATAACTAAGATATATAAAAATGCAGTACATAAATAAAACAGAACTTCTCTGAAGAGGAGAGTATTATGGACCACATGAATAAAATGACGATCCCCAATCATCTATAAACAGTAAAAATCTCCAAAAAGAATATCAACACCAAAGTGTTGAATAAATAAAATCGCTTCATATCATCGGCGTAGCTAAAGCTATATAAAGTTGCCCATAGGCAATAATCCCAAGAGTGCCCAGAGTCTGTAATCAATGCCTAAGCAAAGATCGATGCTCCAAAGAGCAATAGGCACATACTGAAAAGTCAATGAAATCGAACACTGAAAAAGCTGTGTCCAGAGACACTGTGAATCCACAAGGTAATCGCACTTACATCGTATGGTTCCATAGAACCAACACTGAATGGAGGTGCTCGAATGGATATAAAAATCATCAGATAATACAAGTATAGCACGTGCGCCGACCAGAGTCGTTATTGCCAAGTACTGTAGAGTTGTGATCGATCACTCGCACAGATGCGGAACGCACGAGACGGCGAGATCCTTCCCAGAAGGATAAAGGCCCAGAGGCACAGGCCGAAAAACTGCTCCATAGAGCAGGTGTCCAGAGATGGTTGCCCAGAGGCGTGGTGACCCAGAGGTCCAGTATTGGCCACCCGTAGGCTAATGTGTCACAAACTTCTTGGAGAGGAACCCGTAAAGTGTTAAGAATGAGTCCCATACCCCACGTTCGCACTAAACGGTTTACTAACCAATAGCAAGCTCACACTCCAAACAATAAAAAGTCCACCTCATATCATCGGTAAACTAGACCCAAAGGTCAAAACGATCAATCAAATAGGTCGGGGATTAACCGGAAAGAAAATACACACGGTTCCATAGGCCGGAGACTTCCTAACCGTTTAAGCACCTTCCCACTTCGCTCGACGTGCTAAAAAGTGAGTGTGAGATTTTTATTATAGAAAATAATGGTGCGAAACGGATTTATAATTGGTTTTGAAATCACTTAAAAACGGCTTTTGAAAACTCTCCTATTATGGAGTAAGTAGTTTAATAATTTAAAAATAACATTATAAAATAATTTCGAAAGCCATTTAGGAGTGAAAAATCCTTTTAAAATAGTTCATAAAACCCGTGTACGAAATCTAGAGACAAATCTCAAAGAAATCGATAAATCAGAAAAATCACTGAAAACCAATATTCGTGTTGGAAAAATATTTCGAATGGTCGTGAACCAAAGTTCGACAAAGAAACAATCAATTTGAAGCGGTTGCACCAAAACGGTGCAACCCGGACTCGGTTGCACCAAAATGGTGCAACCGGTGGGTCGGAACCCGGCTGCACCAAAATGGGTGCAGCCCATTTTATAGAAGCCGGCTGCACCGCATATGCAGCCCGACCCGGCTGCACCAAAATGGGGAGAAATGGCAAGCCCCCAGCCCGCATGGGCTGGGGAAGTGGGGACGCGGGCTTCGGCCCGCGTCAGCCACTGAGTCGCGCGGGCCATGCGCCCGCGCGCTGAAGGCTTGGCTCGCACGGGTCTTGCGCCTGTGCGCTGGCATGTGGGCCGCGAGCCTTGTGCCTGCGCGGGAGAGGGTATAGCGAGCCGCATCGTGCGGACCCGCGCTGATTGTGCGCGCCAGCCCACTAAGGGCTGGCCTGCTACCGGCTAGCCCAACCGGGCTAGCCTGCTGCGCTCGAGCAGCAGCCTGGGTGCAACCCAGGCCTGCCCTGGTGCACTCTGACCACTGTTTCAGCCTGTTTTCAGGCTGAAGCATTCCAGCTAGCCGAAAATGCTGATTTTGGTGATTTTTGGGTGTTTTTTTCAAGTTTTTGGCATCAAATTTCACCAATATCAATCACTAACTACCATATAATGATTACTACACTATATTAAAGGAAACAAAGGGCCAAAGCTTAGCATTACCTTAGGAAGCAATATCACAAGCACCTTATGTGCACACCCCAAAATGAAAGCAAAGATGATCAAAGAGCAATGATTCACATGTTACATAATAAAACATGTGTTACTAAATGATTACCGAAATCAAAAGATGATTAAACACATATTAGAAGAGGTTTTTAGCAATATACCTCTCTAGAAAGCAACAAAGACCATTATAGCATCAACCCAAGTTAGCAAAAGATGATTAGGAGGCTATAAGATCAAAAAACACATAAAACATGTGTTACCAAATAAATTTCAGAAATTAGAAAGATATAAAAACGGATTTGAGGTGGGTATTTGCATTACCTTTGCATAGAATGACTTGCATAAGCTATAACTAGGAGGTGAAGATAGAGGCCATTTTTGTTAAGAAAGCTTTAGGAAATGATTAGGGTTTTGATTAGGGATGAATGAATGAGGTTAGGAGAGTTTAAGATAATTTATAGAGGAGGTTTAGGGTGGGTTATTGGGCTAAGTTTAGTAACCCAATAAGAAGAGAGTTATTTAAATGTTTCCAAAAATTAGTCTAAGTGTTCATATAAGTTTATAAAACTCATTTTAAAAATCCCATATTTCCCATTTAAATAAAATAGCCATTTTCAAATAAATTTTGTTACTCCAAATCCTTTTATGCTTCATTAAAATAAATAAAAATCCTAACTTTTATTTATTAAGTGGTAATGCAAATCCCGCGTTGTTACAGACCCCCCCTTAAGAAAATTGCGTCCCCGCAATTCCTTAAGATAGATGTCGTCTATAACGTCAAATCCACAAAAGAAGTGATAGAGATAAAATAGAGAATTCTTACCCGCGGAAGAAGATGGGAGAAAGCCAGGATAAGAGCGCTCGATAGATTCTCTGGTCTCCCAAGTGCAGTCCTTAGGATTCGGTAACCATTGAATCTTCACGAGTGGAACCTCTTTGTTGAGAAGGCGTCTAACCTCCGAATCAAGCACACGAAGAGGTTGCTGCTCCAAAGATAAATCAGGTAAGATCTCTAAATCAAGCACAACATGCGGCTCAATGGTAGAATCAGGATCACGAACACACTTGCGAAGCTGAGAAACATGGAACAGTTATGCATTCCAGAAAAATGAGCAGGTAGAGCCACACGATAAGCAACGGGGCCGATGCGTTCCGTGATAGGAAATGGTCCAACATAGCGATGAGCCAATTTCCCTGTAGAGCTGAAACGCACAACCCCCTTCATAGGGTAAATCCGAATGAAGACAAAATCACTAATGGAGAACTCAAGAGGCTTCCTACGGTTGTCCGCGTAGGATTTCTGGCGGTCCTGTGCCTCCCTCATTCTCTGACGGATAAGAACAATCTTTTCAGAAGATTCCCGAACTGAATCTGGACCAAGAATGAGCTTCTTGCCAGATTCTAACCAACAAGCAGGAGAGCGACATGGCCTTCCGTATAGAGCCTCGAAAGGTGCCATGCCGATACTAGACTGAAAGCTGTTGTTGTAGGAGAACTCTACAAGCGGTAAGTGATCCTCCCAACTGCCTCCGAAATCCAGAATACAACAGCGCAAAAGATCCTCTAAAATACGACTCACCCTCTCTGTCTGACCGTCGGTCTGAGGATGATAAGCAGTCGAGAGATTCAGCTTTGAGCCCAAAGCTGACTGTAGGCACTTCCAGAAGTGACTAGTAAAGATAGAGTCTCGATCACAGACGATAGAGCTAGGAATGCCATGAAGTCGAACGACTTCCTTCACATATAGCTTGGCAAGCTGAGGAGCAGTCCGAGTGGACTTAATAGGAATGAAATGAGCTACTTTGGTCAAGCGATCGACGATGACCCAAATAGAAGTATGGCCTGACCTCGATCGAGACAGACCGTCAATAAAATCCATGGATATCTGATCCCATTTCCACAATGGAATCTCTAGCGGCTGAAGAAGACTAGATGGACGATGATGCTCGGCTTTGATCTGTTGACAAGTCATGCAACGGCTTACATAACTTGCAACATCACGCTTCATGCCCTCCCAATAAAATAGGCGACACATGTCGGCATACATCTTACTCGACCGGGGATGAATAGTGTACCTAGTGCGATGAAACTCGTCTAGAATGTCACGCCTAAGAAATGAATCAGATGGCACAACCATACGGTTCTTCCTCTGAAGGAACCGATGAAAATCAATAGAATAGTCTAGAATTGTCTCATCACTAGATCCTGACTCGAGAAGATGAATGAAATGCAATAGGTCTGGATCCTGACGCTGAGCATGGGCAATGCGATCCAACAAGATGGGACGAGCTTCCAAGCTGGATAATAAGACAGGAGCATCAGGAGATGGAGCTCGATCTCTAATATCACATAAAGATAGAGTCTCAAGATCATTCCACTCGGCAATCATCATAGAAACAACTGCCGAGTGTTTGCGACTGAGCGCATCTGCAACACGATTCCCCTTGCCAGGGGTATACTGAATATCTAAATCATA
This sequence comes from Allium cepa, assembly GCA_030765085.1. Classification (NCBI taxonomy): domain Eukaryota; kingdom Viridiplantae; phylum Streptophyta; class Magnoliopsida; order Asparagales; family Amaryllidaceae; genus Allium; species Allium cepa. Next base: position 807,797,922 of record CM060940.1, on the reverse strand, counting down.
TGAGGCGAGAAACTCAAGCCATCGCTGCTGCCTCATGTTGAGATCTCTCTGGCTGAAAAGATACTTCAGAGACTTATGACCGGTGTAAAGAGTGAAGCGTTCGCCTAATAGAAAGTGATGCCACGTCTTCAACGCAAAGACGATAGCTGCCAACTCAAGATCATGAGTCGGATAGCGAACCTCATTCGGACGTAGCTGCCTAGAAGCATAAGCAACTACCCGATCCTTCTGCATAAGCACAGCACCGAGGCCGCTACCACAAGCGTCGGTGTAAACAACAAGATCCTGGTTACTCTCAGGAACCACAAGGATAGGAGCATGAGTGAGAAGTTCCTTCAATCGCTGAAAAGAAGTTTCACACTTATCAGACCAAATAAAGCGAACACCCTTACGAGTCAGCGTCGTAAGGGGAAGTGCAACTCGAGAGAAATCCTTGATAAACTGACTGTAATAACCGCTAGACCAAGGAAGCTGCGAATATTATGAACGTTCTCAAGCTGCTTCCAATTCTAAATAGCTTCGATCTTGGAAGGATCGACAGAAATACCCTCATATGATACAATATGGCCCAAGAACTTGACCTTGCTCTCCCAAAAATGGCACTTGGAGAGCTTGGCCTTAAGCTGATGCTGACGAAGAGTATCCAAGACGATCCGCAAATGATGAGCATGCTCTGCCTCAGATCTAGAATAAATAAGAATATCGTCGATGAAAACCAGAACGAATCTATCGATGTATTCCCGGAATACTTGATTCATAAGATCGACGAAGAAAGCCGGTGCGTTCGTCAAGCCGAATGGCATGACCAACCACTCAAAAGAACCATAACGAGTGCAGAAAGCGGTAAGAGGAATGCTATCGTCCGCAACTCGGAGATGATGAAATCCGGTGGCAAGGTGAGCTGTGAAAAGACCTTCGCACCGCTCAACTGATCAAACATATCGTCTATCCGTGGCAATGGATAACGATTTCTGATGGTCAACTCATTAAGCTTGCGATAGTCAATGCAAAGCCTAAGAGAGCCATCGGGCTTCTTAACGAAGACCACAGCAGCACCCCATGGCGAAGAACTGGACCGAATGAACTGCTTCGCCTCAAGCTCTACTAACTGCTTCCTGAGTTCCTCATTCTCTTTAGTAGACATCCTCGTGGGAGGACGCCCAACTGGGTGGGAGCCTGGAATGAGATCGATGCGGAACTCAATGGCCCGCTTTGGCGGCAGGCCTGATACTGGCTCGAATATATCGGGGAAATCCAGAACAACCGGAATACGAGATATGTCCACATCCTCATCTCGTGAATCAAGAGAAAATAAAATAATATCATAAATACCAACATCCTGAAGAGCAATAGCTAATGGAGCGGACGAGTCAGGATGACGAAGAAATAATATCCGCTCCGAACAAATGATTTTGGCGTCATACTGAGCGAGCCAATCCATGCCAAGAATCATGTCAAATCCCAAATACTCCATAACGTGCAGATTCGCACGGAAAGAAAATCCACAAAGATCAATATTTATATCCACACAAAGCAAGCTAAGGGTCGTGGATCCGCCGATGGGATTCACAATCCTTAGTGAAGAAACCAGACAAGTAATATCCAAGGATAAAGCATCTACAAGCTCCTTTGGTACGGATGAGTGAGAGGCACCCGTATCAAAGAGAACTCTACAAGGTCTATCACGAAATAAAAGAGAACCTTCAAGAACGGAAGGATGCGTACCTCGAGGCAGAGCTGAAGATGTAGGAGCCTTGGCAGCATTAAGCTTGCCAGATCTAGGAGGTGCAATAGGACAAGTGGAGATCCTGTGTCCCTCCTTCTTGCAGAAGGTGCAATAGAGAGGTTTGGGACACTCTCGAATAAAGTGATCAAGAGAACCGCAGTTGAAGCATTTCTTCGGGGGACGTGTCCCACTAGGTTGAGCAGGAGTCTAGGACTGAGGACGAGTCTGAGGCTGAGTCTGAAAAGTAGAACTGCCAGTCTTCTTCTTCTTGTTCTAAGGCTTGGTCTTCTGAAATGGACCCCGCTTCTGATTGGGGTTTTTGGAACCCTCACCATCCCCATCGCTGTCTCTCTCACGCTCCACCGCTTCTAGGTGAAGCGCTGCGTCTACTAGCTCATCAAAAGGGAGCTTAAGCTGGAGCATAAGCTGTTTCTTCAAATATTTCTTCTGGCCTTCTACAAACTTGAGATTCTTCTTATAAGGAGAGCTAATGAACTCGAGGCCATACATGGTCAGGGCATCGAAAGATAATGAATAGTCAGCAACATAGGTCTTCCCTTGCTTAAGGTCAATAAAGCGGCGTGCAAGGGCTATCTTCTCGGACTCGGGGACAAACTTGAGCAAGAAGCGCTCTCGGAACTGGTCCCAAGTGAGTGAGGCCTCATCGGTCTCGGAAATAAGGCGCTCGTACCAATCCAAGGCACGACCCTCAAGATGGCTAGAAGCAACAAGAACTCTGTCATGGTCAGGAAGGGTCATGCGAGTGAAATTACGCCCGCAAACTCTGATCCAAGCCTGGACCTCAAGAACAGTCTCGGAGCCATTGAACGGCTTCCCTCCAAGATGAATAAAATCGCTGCAGAGGCGTGCAAAAGCAGACTTGCGCGGAGCATCAGGAACCGGTGTAGGAGGCTGAGAGTTACGAACCAGCTCCATAAGCTGATCCGTAGTCATAAAAATACCCCCTGGATGAGGGTTGCCGGACTGACCAGCATCATCAGAACGAAGAGTCTCAGCAGAACGAAGATTCCTACCTCTACCAGCCACACTGAAAGATAAGGTAAGAAGGAGTTAAGCACGATTCAAAGATAATTCAAAGTAGAATACTACAGAATATAAATGTATTCCTAAACATATTCCTAACTTATCTATCCAATGTCATGAGGAAAGGGCTTTGTAATATTTGAATCATACTAGGATGTATTGTACTAAGTGTTACCGTTCTTTTTTTATTATACTTAGTTCTGAACCTGGCTCTGATACCAAACTGTAACGCCTCACTCCGAGACCCACTCTAGTAAAGAGTATTACGGAGTAATACCGTCTACTAGAACGGAGAATAGAGTATAATGGAAGCGACCATATGTAATCAAGCTATAACTAACTACTGAATACGTCGAATAGGTGGTTTTCTTTTCTCAAGTGGTTCGACATATCCAATAGATATATTTATAACGAAACTACAATGGCTAAAAATAGATTCAGAACAAACATAGTAACAACGATAATATATCCATCACAGAACAGTCACAAAGCATAAGTACATCATATCGTCAATACCAGTCCAAATGTAAAGAAAGTGGATACAAACCCACCGCTCACACATGTGAGTCAAAAATATATACATAAGAGACTGAATAATCAGAGTATCAAAATAGTGGACAAATATAAAGAGCTATCTATCAGCATAGCAGATAATGTCCAAGCGGAACCACAGAAGCTAAGTCCAGAGACCTAACCTGAAACAACTCGGTCTGACCCGAGCGAAAACACTCGGGTCAGGCTAGCTAAACAATCAGTAAAAACTAAGATATATAAGAATGCGGTACATAAATAAAATAGTACTTCTCCGAAGAGGAGAGTATTATGGAACACATGAATAAAATGACGATCCCAAATCATCTATAAACAGTAAAAATCTCCAAAAAGAATGTCAACACCAAAGTGTTGAATAAACAAAATCGCTTCATATCATCGGCGTAGCTAAAGCTATATAAAGTTGCCCATAGGCAATAATCCCAAGAGTGCCCAGAGTCTTTAATCAATGCCCAAGCAAAGATCGATGCTCCAAAGAGCAATAGGGATATACTGAAAAGTCAATGAAATCGAACACTGAAAAAGCTGTGTCCAGAGACACTATGAATCCACAAGGTAATCGCACTTACATCGTATGGTTCCATAGAACCAACACCGAATGGCGGTACTCGAATGGATATAAAAATCATCAGATAATACAAGTATAGCACGTGCACCGACCAGAGTCGTTATTGCCAAGTACTGTAGAGTTGTGATCGATCACTCGCACAGATGTAGAATGGGCGAGACGGCGAGATCCTTCCCAGAAGGATAAAGGCTCAGAGGCACATGCTGAAAAACTGCTCCATAGAGCAGGTGTCCAAAGACGGTTGCCCAGAGGCGTGGTGACCCAGAGGTTCAGTACTGGCCGCCCGTAGGCTAATGTGTCACAACCTTCTTGGAGAGGAACCCATAAAGTGTTAACAATGAGTATCATACCCCACGTTCGCACTAAACGGTTTACTAGCCAATATCAAGATCACACTCCAAACAATAAAAAGTCCACCTCGTATCATCGGTAAACTAGACCCAAAGGTCAAAACGATCAATTGAATAGGTCGGGGATTAACTAGAAAGAAAATAAACACGGTTCCATAGGCCGGAGACTTCCTAACCGTTTAAGCACCTTCCCACTTCGCTCGACGTGCTAAAAAGTGAGTGTGAGATTTTTATTATAGAAAATAATGGTGCGAAACGGATTTATAATTGGTTTTGAAATCAATTTAAAACGGCTTTTGAAAACTCTCCTATTATGGAGTAAGTAGTTTAATAATTTAAAAATAACATTATAAAATAATTTCGAAAGCCATTTAGGAGTGAAAAATCCTTTTAAAATAGTTCATAAAACCCGTGTACGAAATCTAGAGACAAATCTCAAAGAAATCGATAAATCATTAAAAATCACTGAAAACCAATATTCGTGTTGGAAAAATATTCCGAATGGTTGTGAACAAAAGTTCGACAAAGAAACAATCAATTTGAAGCGGTTGCACCAAAATGGTGCAACCCGGACTCGGTTGCACCAAAATGGTGCAACCGGTGGGTCGAAACCCGGCTGCACCAAAATGGGTGCAGCCCATTTTATAGAAGCCGGCTGCACCGCATGTGCAGCCCGTTTCTATGAACCAGGCTGCACCATGCGGTGCAGCTGGTTCAGTCAAGCCCCAACCCGCATGGGCTGGGGAGAAGCAGCAAGCCCCCAGCCCGTATGGGCTGGGGAGAAATGGCAAGCCCCCAGCCCGCATGGGCTGTGGAATTGGGGACACGGGCTTCGGCCCGCGTCAGCCACTGAGTCGCGTGGGCCATGCGCCCACGCGCTGAGGGTTTAGCCCGCACGGGCCCTGTGCCCGTGCGCTGGCATGTGGGCCGTGGGCCTTGTGCCCGCGCGGGAGAGGGTATAGCAGGCCGCACCGTGCGGACCCACGCTGAGTGTGCGCGCCAGCCCACTAAGGGCTGGCCTAAGGCTGGCGCGCTACCGGCTAGCCCAATCGGGCTAGCCTGCTGCGCCCGAGCAGCAGCCTGGGTGCAACCCAGGCCTACCCTGGTGGACTCAGACCACTGTTTCAGCCTGTTTTCAGGCTGAAGCATTCCAGCCAGCTGAAAATGCTGATTTTGGTGATTTTGGGGTGTTTTTTCAAGTTTTTGGCATCAAATTTCACCAATATCAATAACTAACTACCATATAATGATTACTACACTATATTAAAGGAAACAAAGGGCCAAAGCTTAGCATTACCTTAGGAAGCAATATCACAAGCACCTTATGTGCACACCCCAAAATGAAAGCAAAGATGATCAAAGAGCTATGATTCACATGTTACATAATAAAACATGTGTTACTAAATGATTACCGAAATCAAAAGATGATTAAACACATATTAGAAGAGGTTTTTAGCAATATACCTCTCTAGAAAGCAACAAAGACCATTATAGCATCAACCCAAGTTAGCAAAAGATGATTAGGAGGCTATAAGATCAAAAAACACATAAAACATGTGTTATCAAATAAATTTCAGAAATTAGAAAGGTATAAAAACGAATTTGAGGTGGGTATTTGCATTACCTTTGCATAGAATGACTTGCATAAGCTATAACTAGAAGGAGGTGAAGATAGAGGCCATTTTTGTTAAGAAAGCTTTAGGAAATGATTAGGGTTTTGATTAGGGATGAATGAATGAGGTTAGGAGAGTTTAAGATAATTTATAGAGGAGGTTTAGGGTGGGTTATTGGGCTAAGTTTAGTAACCCAATAAGAAGAGAGTTATTTACATGTTTCCAAAAATTAGTCTAAGTGTTCATATATGTTTATAAAACTCATTGTATAAATCCCATATTTCCCATTTAATTAAAATAGCCATTTTCAAATAAATTTTGTTACTCCAAATCCTTTTATGCTTCTTTAAAATAAATAAAATCCTAACTTTTATTTATTAATTGGTAATGCAAATCCCGGGTTGTTACAAGTTCCGCCTCCCAAGAGAGTCAAACTTGGACCAAAAACAGTAGATTGTTATTATCTTAGGCCATCCCAAAATAGTAGTGCCTACAGATTCTTGGTATTCAAGTCTGATATAACTGATATTCATGTAAATACAATCATGGAATCAAGAGATGTCTCATTCTTTGAAGATGTTTTTCCGCACAAAAGGAATGAAGGAAACAAGGTCCCAAAAAGGACAAGGGAAGAATCAAACGATTCGCATGAAGATGAAACCATCATGAAATTGAGGATGCTGAACCAAGAAGAAGCGTAAGGGCTATAACTTCCAAAACATTTGGTTCAGTCTTTTTTACATATGTATTAGAGCACGAACCTCAAACGTACAAGGAAGCAATGTCATCTTCTGAGTCCTCGTGTTGGAAAGAAGCAATCCAAAGTGTGATTGATTCAATTCTAAGTAATAAAACTTGGAAAATTATTGATATTCCACCAGGAATAAAACCAATTGGCTGCAAATGGATTTTCAAGAAGAAAATGAAAGCAGATGGCTCTATCGACAAGTATAAAGCCAGATTAGTAGCCAAAGGATATCGTCAAAAAGAAGGAGTAGACTTTTTTGGTACATATTCGTCGGTAACACGAATAACCTCTATAAGAATGCTAATAGCAATTGCATCTATTTATAATCTAGAGATTCATCAGATGGATGTAAAAACAACATTCTTAAATGGAAATCTCGATGAGGAGATTTACATGGAGCAACCTGAGGGATTTATTTCCAAAGGAAATGAAAACAAAGTCTGTAGATTAGTCAAATCACTATAAGGACTAAAACAAGCTCCAAAGCAATGGCACGCAAAATTTGATAGTGTCATGATGAGAAATAATTTTCGTATAAATGAATGTGACAAATGTGTTTATTATAAACAACTTGGACAATCATATGCGATGATCTGTCTATATGTGGACGATATGCTAATATTCGGTCCAAATACTCAGGTAATTGAAACCATAAAGAAAATGTTGATCAGCAATTTCGACATGAAAGACTTGGGTTGCAGATGTTATTTTGGGAATATTAATAATAAGAACACCTAATGGAATTGAGTTATCTCAATCACATTATGTAGAAAAAGTGATTGAAAGATTTCAAAATTTTGGAATTAAAGGAGTAAATACACCTTTTAATCCATCACAAGTACTGCATAAAAACACTAATGAGAGTGTAATGCAACTGGAATATTCTCATGTAATAGAATGTCTCATGTATCTCATGAATTGCACAAGACCAGATATAGCTTATGTAGTAAGTCAATTGAGCAGGTATACAAGCAATCCAAGGAAGGAAACTGAAAAGCACTAATGAGAGTGCTTGGATATTTAAAAAATACCACTAAGTATTCCTTACACTATGGAAAATATCCTGTCGTCTTAGAAGGATATAGTGATGCAAACTGGATTGCAGATTCAGAGGAATCAAAATCAACAAGTGGTTATGTCTTTACCCTAACAGGGGCAGCAGTGTCATGTAAATCTACTAAACAAACATGCATAGCTCGATCCACTATGGAATCAGAGTTCATTAATTAGATAAAGTAGGCGAAGAAGCAGAATGGCTTCGTCACTTTTTAGAAGATATTCCATTTTGGCCTAAACCTGTGCCGACCAAATGTATACACTGTGATAACCAAGCTGCGCTAAGTAGAGCGCACAACTTTATGTATAATGAAAAGTCACGACATATTCGTCGACGCCATAATACAGTTGGGTAGTTACTCTCAAATGGAACAATTTCCATAGACTATGTGAGAACAAATGATAACCTAGCGGATCCATTTACTAAACGTTTATCAAGAGAGAAAATTGACTGCACATTGAGGGGAATGGGTTTAAAAGCCGAAATCACAAAGAGCTATCTTATACAGAAACCTATCCTAGCGACTGGAGATCCCACGGACTAGGATCAATAGGAAAACCAGTTCTGAGTAACTCAAGACGTAATGCATTTGCGTGGACAAAGTCCAACTCCATTCCTATGGTGCACAATATAAATGCATGCCTACAGAAGTATTTAAAGGTTAAAACTATGTTTTTTTAATGATAACCATATCTAGGAATTAACAAGTGGGGTATATCTAGGATACTCTTAATGGTTGCGATCACCTATGTTAGTGTGAGCTGGGTCGGCTCTATAAGAATATTAAAAGGCTTTTATTCTCTAAAACACTCGCAGAAGCAAAAATTGTTCAGGACCAAAATGAACACAACCAAGAGATTGGATGAGAAGGGAATCAATGCTTCGTAAAGCTTATTGTCTGGATATACAATAAAGGCCGACGGTTCAAGATGAAATAATTCACCAATTAGCCAAGTAGATCCGACAAGTTTTAACTAGGGAAAGTTCAAAGTGAAATATCTACTTATCCACGATAAAGCATTATTCCATATATACTCTGTGATATTTCACTTTGTGTGGGGGATATGTATATTATCATTCATGTGGGGGATTGTTGGAATTCCTTAACAAATAAAATGAATGAAATATACAAATTCCCACATCGCCTAATATACTAAGAAAGCCAAGCATATTAATAGATTTCTCAAGTAGAGGTTGGGGGCCTGGGGCTCCCAAATGTATGCTTCGTTGTGAGGAGGGAGAACATGCATCTCCACCACACACGCACGCGCCGCCGCCATCCGTCCGATCGACCGAACCGAACCGGGCCGGGCTCGGGTACGGGTCTAAAATGACTATTCTTTTTGCTAGGCCATCGTTTAACGGTTTTGGGCTTCGCCTGAAACTGGGCTGGGCCTGCAATTTGAAGAGAAGCAGGCGGGTGAAGACGGACGCGACTGTTCATAAAGCGGACTGAAGAGGCGCGACCCGTTAGATGCGAATAGAAGCGGGTGCAACCCGACTGAAGCAGACGTGGGCGAATGGATGCGGCATGAGCGGGTGCGGCCCGATTGAATTGGCACGGGCAAACTGAAGCAAATAGCAGGCGGGTGCGACTGTACGAAGTGGTACGGACACGACTGTTTGAGCGAACGGGTGCAGACACGACCATTCGGAAGTGATACGGACCAACTATAAATAAGAAGGAAAACTGATCACTTTCCTCACTCAATTTCAGAATCCGAATCTCCTTCTTCTCTTCTGCTACCATACTGTAAATCACAGAGTGATATACTCATTACAATCTCGAGCAGAATACATTTGTTGTATCTTGGGAGAATTTTGAAATAAAATTCTTAAGGAAATCGTTACGACGAGCCTCAGACATAATCCGGTTAGAATTCTAGTCTATTTGTATATTTATATACATTATTCTATATTCTATCCGTTATTTTGGCTATACTATTTATTCAAAATAGTATAACGTTGTTTTTGTAATTTATTTACAACGTAACTTATAGTTACAATTATCTAATACAGAATTCCAGCGTAGTGGAATTCTAATTGATAAATTTGTGCGACGAGTTTATAGTTACTTGTTATCTGTTTTAGTACACAAGTCAAATAACAGTATAAACATAGGGTTGCTATAAAGGCGATTAGACCATGAGTTAGATATTATATTTAAGAACTCTGGATCTTTGATACAAGCATTGTAAAATTTGAAACTCCTTCTCTCCTTAACAGCGGGATGGCTAGATTAAACGATAAGAGGAGAATGGTACAAGAGAATGGATTGAGGCAGGAAATTGATATGGTTGGCCAAAGATAATAAGGCAGGATAATCTCAAAATGCATGGTCAAGGGTTGTGAAAGTTCTGACCCCACTTCGACTCCTATTACTCCAAGAGAATTTGGCACCTAATTTGATAATTGGCAGAAGGCAAGATTCATTACTTGCAATGTTGAGAGGAAGGATTTCTCTTAGGGTAAGACGGAGGCCACCTTTCTTGTCATTGAAGTTAAGGCAGCTGTTAAAATTTATTAGCACAATCCAAGGATGAGATTCCTGTCTAAATGTAGGGAGAAGATTGAATAGGCTTTGTCTAGAATCAGCAAAATTGTCAGCATGAAAAATTGATAGATAAAAAGAAGTGCTGGTAGGAATGATGAGAACAAGGAAGTGGAGAAATTTTCTGGTGGATAAGATGGGAGATAAAGTTAAGGTAGAGGGATTGTGTAGCACCATGATTCTAACATACAAAGGTTGTGAAAGAGGGACCATATGAGATTAATGTATTTGGCTGCAGAGATAGAAAGCTGGAGATTTAATTTGGTATCAAGAATTACTATAAGATTGAAGCTATAGAGATGAATAAGGGCTTTGATTTGGTCTAATTTTAGTTGTTATGAGCACCAAAAATGTTCCACGCTGTAAAGTTTGTATCATTGATTAAACTAAAGGGAGAGGTGGGTAACAATTTTCTTGCTCCTAGTATTTAGAGAAGAGGTTTTGCTTGCCTCATGGGTAAGTTTTAAGGATATTGGATCTTTCATTTTCTTTGCATCCTTGTGATTCCTAGTAGCATGAGAAGATTCAAAACTTGCTAATCCAAGAAAATTGAAGGATCCACAATGGGGAGAGAAGATGGTGAGATCCATCCAAGCAGACAGTTGTTGTTAACATAAGGTTGTGAAGAGACTTTAGCATTTAGTACACTGTCTTCAATACAAATGGATGGATTTTGAGGAATATGGTTAGGGTTGGTGGGACTTGAATGGTTTTTGGCTTGAGCAGGGTGCAAGCGTATCGGGATTAGGATTAGGAACAGGATTAGGGGTGTTACATTAGGCTGCACAAAAACTGGATTTATTAAGGCATGAGATTGGTTATTGGCATGCATGGGAATATTGAAAATGTTTTGGGGGGAATCAATTGCAGTTATGATAGATGCTTCTTGAACCACACTTTTTTCATGTAATAAAGCAAGGGAATATGATTTTTGAATATTTGGTTGGTGGGTGGAGTCCTCTGGATCACTTTGATGTTTCAGACCCACCCTTTGTGCAACATGCGCATCATTATTGTGCACACGCACACTCTTAATTCCACTACATTTGCTGTAATGTCCGGCCTTTTCGCACGCTTCAAATCGACACACGTGCCAATTCAAACCATACGGAAGGGCGGATTGTTATGGGGTAAATAAGAAAAGCAGGGAAAGGAAACAAAGACAATCTCACAGCGGAAGGATAAAATATATTAATAAATATACAGTTCATAAAACTGTCTACAAAACATTTGATTCTTCTTTATACAATAAATATCAGAGTTCACATACCAATAAATATTAATGCAGCGGAATTAAATAGTGTAGTGGAATAATATAGTAGGTAGTAATACTACAAATCTTCGTCTTCGTCCTCCAGAATAAAATCTTCAAATCATGAAACGCTCGGATTGACCCGAGCGAATTTGGAAAGACAAAAACACTCGAGTCAGAACTAAAAGATCTTATGTGAGTAAAATTAATAGTAATAAATATGAGTGCAGTAACTCAAGAGATGCTCGAGATTTACATCTCCTAAGGATCCGTTAAACTATTTACTATATAGTATATTTCGCTATTATAATAGTGTCTAATTGTAAAATAAACTTACTTTTAAATAGCGTTAAGGCTTTACATTTTCCACCTTAACACATTTATATATTCCCATAGTCTATACAGTACCGTAATCTCCCCCGTACTGGGCGTCGTCAGAGGGCACTCCATAGGTATGGTACAAAACCAAAACCGTATAAGACGCGCTAGGGTAGGTGACACGGCACAACTAGGCAATGCCAGGGTAGATATACCAATTATGCTTCCGGGTCGGTGGTAACGCGTAGCCGCAGCTACCGCCCACCTCGAGCCACACCCCCAATAAAAAAATCAAAAGTGGCCACCGAATCCGAGTTAAAGTATAATATCGAAGGGATGTGTCCGATCAAAGGTGGTACCTTATTAACCCGTCAATCGCTCTTGTTTTAGCCACCTTATGCCAACTCACGGGAGTTGGGTCCACGTATTTACCTTATAGGAAATGCCGCCACCAACCTACTTCATTCTGGAATCTCCAACGCATACACGGTTGTTAAAGTGGTTTTCAAAGTTGGCAGAGAGTATGACAACTTTCGATCCTGGTCTCTTCAATAATCAAATGTTATTATAACACCGCAGTCTTTTAAAAATAGTTTATACTTTAAAACCAGAATTAAATTATTCGTTTCAAAACCCAAAAATACGATATCATTTCTTTTAAAACCCAAATCAATACGATATCATTTTATTTCAAATATATTTCTTTCCAAAATCATACCACTTTTAAAATTTATAATACCTCAAAACCAAATATTTGAATTTTAAATTTCAAGCATAACACTTCGAAATCCATAGTTTTAAAACTATAACTTTCCAAACTTAAATGGTTTGGATATTCAACAGTATATAAAATAAAACAGTTGAATTTAAAATTTCTTTATAAAGTAAACACTTTCCACGCCTTGATGATTTTATTCACTTTAAATTCCTTCTAAACCCATAAATTTTAAATTCACTTTCAGTTAAATAAACCACTTCAAATTCAATATATTTCTAACCTTGCGTATTTAAAAATTTCAAAACTTAAGGTTGGGAATTTCTATTCAACAATTCATTGTCTTATTATTTAGTTTTGAAATGTTTACATAATAGATCCATAACCATTTAAAATGAAACTCAGTTTATTAACACTAATTATTTCCTTCCATTTATTTATACTAGAGTTATTCATTAAATCCAGTTATAAATATCATATCTTTAAAATTTCCAATTTTAATAAGTTTACATCAACTATGGAGTTAAATTTTTAAATAAGCTCAATTCCAATTAAATTTCCAATTTATATTTCAATCCTAATTGATTTAAATCATTAAAACTCCATTATTCAACTTATTTAGTTTATTTAACAAATTTATACATAGCTTAAATTCAACAATTTAACTATATATGTATATAAAAAAATAATATTTATAAAATATCAAAATTTAATATTTATTAAACCATATCCTATCTAAACCATAGAGATTATTTGAAAAATAATTACACACACACACACACACACACACACACACACCGCGGTGTCTGTATAAAATTTTATATCCTATGGTCAAGTGATACAGATATTTATAATTTCAATCCGCAATTTGAAAATAAGAATTTCGGTTATATATCATTTCAAACTGCAATCCCGAATGAAATGAAAATGCATAATAACTTGCAGATTATATAATATAAAACACATCATCCATTCATCAAACATCAATCATCAACCATTTATTACAATCATCATCCAATTTGAACAAAACATCAATTTATAGCATATAAAATATGACAGGTATCAATGAACAGTTTATATTCAAAAATAAATTAATAACTGTTTAATTGAAAATTTATATGCAAAATAAATAAATTTAACTGTCAATCTATATGCAATAATAAAATTAAATAACGATTTTATTTAATAAATGCAATCTAACTGAGATGATTGATAAAATATGCCAAACAGTCATAAATGAATTCCTACTCATATCATAAATCAATTTAACAAACATAAGAAGTATTAGAAGTTGTGAGTGGGTTAAAACACTCACATTTTGAATTTAAATCCAATTTAAAACCAAAAATTTCGCAGTCTCCAAATTCATTCAAACTAGCGTCAACAGATCCGAAATTTTATTACGATCATAACAAAAAAAATCGCGTGTGAAACGGAGTTCGTATGACGAAGTTATGCGATTCAGAACGATTGAAATCAAAAATAAATTAAAAACAAATAAAACAAGTTTACCTTCGTCCACGTCACCGCTTCTTCACGTGCTCCAACCCAGGAAACGCGATCTCCCCCTTCGAACCAGAGGAAACACTAGCCGCTGCGATAAACGCAATTAGCGCTGTGTCCACGTCGACTTTCGCCTCGATCGAACCCTCGCGTTGGCTTCACCAGGTCGAGCCGACCCTAACTCATACGGCCCGATCCTCTAAAACCGCTTCCACCGCTATGTGGCCCCCGCCTTTCATCATCTGATCGTGGCGAATCCGGCAAGCTTCGATGCCAAGCAACCATGTGGATGGATGTTGCTCAAACCCCTCTACGCACCAATACCTTCAGACCGTCCCAAGGTTGACGATCTGCCGTCAAATCAAAAAAGCCAAAATGAACGGCCAAAACAGCGAGCCACTTTCTGATCAAACAATAACTCCATTTGAAAAAAAAATACACCATTGAATTACGCTCGTAGAGAGCATCAACATATATATTTTTTTGAATTTTTCTAAGGACTTTGAATTTTAGGCTTTGGATTTGATTTTTGAATTGTGTTTGGATCTAGGTTTGCATCCATTGATGAAGAGAAAGAGTGGATGAAATGAACGCACAAACAAATGAGAATAGATGGAGGCCAGGGTTTAGCAAGTTATTTATAGATAAAGCTGAAAAATAGATGGATCGGGTTGATAGATATACGTGCTACCGCTAACGTGGCCCAAAAAGCCCGTTCTGACCCCGGAACGAAATTGGTTAAACCCATATATCCAAATAGGTGTTTAAAAATATTCTGAACGCGATGGAAAAAGTTTCACGTCCAAATTCCATCGTATGAAGAAGTTATGCTAAAAACAATATTTTCAAATTGATTTCAATTAAATCGATTTCAAGGCGTTTCGCGTTCATACGATCTAACGACAATTCTGATCGCTACGAAACTTGAAATCCTACAAAAATTCACGGTTACGGATCCGATGAAACTGGTTTCGTCGAAATTCGAGTCCGTGACCAAAACGGCTATTTTTATGCTA
This sequence comes from Allium cepa, assembly GCA_030765085.1. Classification (NCBI taxonomy): domain Eukaryota; kingdom Viridiplantae; phylum Streptophyta; class Magnoliopsida; order Asparagales; family Amaryllidaceae; genus Allium; species Allium cepa. Next base: position 807,782,909 of record CM060940.1, on the reverse strand, counting down.
TTTAACTAAATTTAAAATAAATTAATTAAATCAAATTTCGCATTAAAAATTCTGAACTATGCAATCTTTATTACTTTAAAATCCTCAAACGTTTACAATGATTTAAAAAATTTCAAATGTCAATTTATTAAAGATTAATCAATAGAAATCTTCAATTTCATAAAATTCAAAATTAGATAAATTTCCAGAATTCCCGTTAAATTGAATTTACCCATAATTATTCCATTCATAATTTAAAATAGATGGGTTTACCATTGGTTTTAAAATTATCAAATAAATATTTCTCGTTTTCAACTTAGTTTTTAAATTAACTTAATAATTTCATATTTGATTTCATTCATTTGCAATAAATCCAACTATTATAAATTAAATAAATTAACCCACTATTAAAATTCAAATTCTATAATTCATAAATTTTAACGTCTTGATTTACTTATAAATTTAATTCTTTAAACCAATTCCCATCTCAATTTTAAAGTAACTAAATTCATCCATTATAGAATTTATTTCAATTTCTTAAAATTATCCCTTAAATGAAATTTATATCCAGGTATAATACTTACCCCATTTCATTCATTGAAATTTATTCTAATTGCTAGTAAATAGGTTTTAAGTCACCATTTATAAAATTTAATTTAGCGTTCATTTCAATATTTGTTTATAAAGTTTTTTTTTCCTACTAAATTTAATTACAAAACTCATTAATTCAACCAAATTAAAACCACGAAATTTATGGGTCATTACACTCTCCCCCACTCAAAACTTTTCGTCCCCGTAAAGAAAAAAGAAGGGAAAAGAAGAATTAGGAAACCCATATATCTTATTCAAAATACTAACTTATAAACAATAATTTACAAAACTTATTATTTAAATAAAATACCCATTTTATAATCATTATATCTTTTTATACTTAAATAAATAAAGTTTGGAAAAACATTTTCAAAATAATTTCTAAGTCCAAAAATTTTACGAAAAGTTTCGGCAGAGTCTCCTTTGTACGGGGAGGCTTGGGAGAAAGTATAATATAAATATAACAATATACAACAAATATTTTACAAATTAATATATCCCAACACGGGAAAAACATATAATAGCGCTATAAAACGTAATCCGAAGACGTACCTATTTGTCGGGCAATTAACGCTTAATTTATGAAACCAAATGCAGTAGCAATTGCTTCCATAGCCAGCATTTCACTTATAAAATCCAAAGGGTTAACAATTTATATAAAGTGAAATATTTATGTGGTTTCAATCACTAATAACAAATCAATACAACAACCATCAATTTCAATAACAGCATACACAACAAATACAAATCAACCATTCAATCAAACAACAAATAGTTGTTCGGGTTCGATACCTTTAAATTGTACGGAATGAAGAATAAACTACTAGCGCATCATTTACTCAACGGTCTTAGATAAAACTAAATGGATTATTCATTCACCCAAATCTAATTTAAAAGTATCCTTGCCCAAACAACCATCAACTAAACAACAACAAATCCTGACAACAATCAACTTAACTTATTATTAATTTTATTTCATACCTTTGTTGTTGGATTTTTGTTTTTTTTATTTATACAGTGATTTATCTTTTTAATTTACATTTACTCATTAAATGTTTTCTTCATTTATTTTTACTTATTACTTACAATTATTCAATCCCATTAACTCAGGTCATGGAAGTTTCTTTTATTGTATTACATTTATGCATTTCTCCATTTCATTCATTTATTTAATGCTTACTTTTCTATTATATTTAATTATAGTAACCCTTTTTAGTTACACTTAAATTTTTAACCTTTATAACACCAATTCTTATTTATTAAAGAATTCCATTAATTATTTTCATTATCTCAAGTTAATTACTTGTATAATATCTATTACATTTTTTTATTAACATTTTCAACTTTTATAAAATTTGGTAAGTTATATATATATATACTTTTTAAAGAATGTAATTGAAAGTTATACAAGTTCCCTCATTTCTTTTAATTAATTCATTGTTCACTAATTATATCTTTTATTTCATAGGTTACAATTTCCAATTTCATTTAATTTCATTCATACCCTATCACTAAATCTCTTTTTTAATTTTGGGTTTCAATTATTATTTAAATTCCATTTCACTACATTAATTAAACTATTAATAAATGGAAACTTAAGAATTAAATACCGGGTTTAATTTCAAATTATTTTAAAATATAGATAAATATACTTACCACTTATCTATATCTAATTATATTTAAAACAATTCAAAATTTATATTTTTCTTCAAGATGAATCTGCAGTAAAACTACTACAGTGGCCTTCCCCCTTCGAAACTCGAAAATGAAAGTCGGTGATGCGGCCGCCATCACCGGAATTATTTTCTAGCGACAGAGAGGAAAGTACAAACTTATTTCTTTCCAAAATCTCTTTAAAACCATACTTTCAAATTATATTGAAATATTTATATCAGATTTTTTTTCTAAATACTATTATTATATTGTCAAAATCCTTTGGAAGCATTTTTTCAAAATCCCGGATTTAAGTTCTAAAATTTCCAAATTTCATTGATTTTATTTTCAATCATATTTTACCTATTATTTATAAATTTTAATCCTAATAACTAATATATTGCAACCAAATATAATCTTTATAAAATTTATTCCTCTATATATAGAAAATATAATAGGCAAAATTATTTCATTCACTTATATTAAAGCAAATATTATGTCGGTCTATCCTATTAAGTTTTTAGATATCCCTATTGATGTCACAGCGTCCCATGCATCAATCAGAATTTATAAATACAAAACGAAATAGATTAACACAATATTAAAATCTTTTTATAATACTAACAAATACGCTCTCTCATATATACGCTCAGCGACACCCATAGGGTATTACTACCCTATTAGTAAACAGCCAGAACCCACAAAGCTAAGGTTTATCGCTAAACCAAAGCTCTGATACCAAATGTAATGTCCCGCCTTTTCACATGCTTTAAATTGACACACGTGCCAATTCAAACCATACGGAATGGCGGATTGTTATGGGGTAAATAAGAAAAGCAGGGAAAGGAAACAAAGAGAATCTCACAGCGGAAGGATAAAACATAATAATAAATATACAGTTTATAAAACTGTATACAAAACATTTGATTCTTCTTTATACAATAAATATCAGAGTTCACATACCAATAAATATCAATGCAGCGGAATTAAATAGTGTAGTGGAATAATATAGTAGGTAGTAATACTACAAATCTTCGTCTTCGTCCTCCAGAATAAAATCTTCAAATCCTGAAACGCTCGGACTGACCCGAGCGAATTTGGAAAGACAAAAACACTCGAGTCAGAACTAAAAGATCTTATGTGAGTTAAATTAATAGAAATAAATATGAGTGCAGTAACTCAAGAGATGCTCGAGATTTACATCTCCTAAGGATCCGTTAAACTATTTACTATATAGTATATTTCGCTATTATAATAGTGTCTAATTGTAAAATAAAATTACTTTTAAATAGCGTTAAGGATTTACATTTTCCACCTTAACACATTTATATATTCCCATTGTCTATACAGTACCATAATCTCCCCCGTACTGGGTGTCGTCAGAGGGCACTCCAAAGGTATGGTACAAAACCAAAATCGTATAAGGCGCGCTAGGGTAGGTGGCACGACACAACTAGGCAATGCCAGGGTAGATATACCAATTACGCTTCCGGGTCAGTGGTAACGCGTAGTCGTAGCTACCGCCCACCTCGAGCCACACCCCAATAAAAAAAATCAAAAGTGGCCACCGAATCAATCCAAGAGTCAAAGTATAATATCGAAGGGATGTGCCCGATCAAAGGTGCTACCTTATTAACCCGTCAATCACTCCTGTTTTAGCCACCTTATGCCAACTCACGGAAGTTGGGTCCACATATTTATCTTACAGGAAACGTCGCCACCAACCTACTTCATTATGGAATCTCCACCGCGTACACGGTTGTTAAAGTGATTTTTGGAATTGGCAGAGAGTATGACAACTTCCGATCTCGGTCTCTTCAACAAACAAATGTTATTATAACACCGCAGTCTTTTAAAAATAGTTTATACTTTAAAACCAGAATAAAATTATCCATTCAAAACCCATAAATATGATATCATTTTCTTTTAAACCCAAATCAATATGATATCATTTTATTTCAAATACATTTCTTTTCAAAATCATACCACTTTTAAAATTTATAATACCTCGAAACCAAATATTGGAATTTTAACTTTCAAACATAATACTTCGAAATCCATAGTTTTAAAATCATAACTTTCAAAACTTAAATGGTTTGGATATTCCATATTATATAAAATAAAACAGTTGAATTTAAAATTTATTTATAAAGTAAATACTTTCCACGCCTTTACGATTTTATTCACTTTAAATTCCGTCTAAACCCATAACTTTTAAATTCACTTTCAGTTAAATAAACCACTTCAAATTCAATATATTTCTAACTTTGAGTATTTAAAAATTTCAAAACTTAAGGTTGGGAATTTCTATTCAATAATTTATTGTCCTATTATTTAGTTTTGAAATGTTTACATAATAGATCCATAACCATTTAAAATAAAACTCAGTTTATTAACACTAATTATTTCCTTCCATTTATTTATACTAGAATTATTCATTAAATCCAGTTATAAATATCATATCTTTAAAATTTCCAATTTTAATAAGTTTACATCAACTATGGAGTTAAATTTTTAAATAAGCTCAATTACAATTAAATTTCCAATTTATATTTCAATCCTAATTGATTTAAATCATTAAAACTCCATTATTCAACTTACTTAGTTTATTTAACAAATTTATACATAGCTTAAATTCAACAATTTAACTATATATGTATATAAAAAAATAATATTTATAAAATATCAAAATTTAATATTTATTAAACTATATCCTATCCAAACCATAGAGATTATTTCAAAAATAATTTTATATATATATACCGCGGTGCCTGTATAAAATTTTCTATCCTATGCTCAAGTGATACGGTTATTTATCATTTCAATCTGCAATTTAAAATAAAAAAATTCGGCTATATATCATTTCAAACCGCAATCCCGAATGAAATGAAAATGCATAATAACTTGCAAATTATATAATATAAAACACATCATCCATTCATCAAACATCAATCATCAACCATCTATTACAATCATCATCCAATTTGAACAAACATCAATATGTAGCATATAAAATATGACAGGTATTAACGAACAGTTTATATTCAAAAATAAATTAATAACTGTTTAATTAAAGATTTATATGCACAATAAATAAATTTAACTGTCAATCTATATGCAATAATAAAATTAAATAACGATTTTATTTGATAAATGCAATCTAACTGAGATGATCGATAAAATATGCCAAATAGTCATAAATGAATTCCTACTCATATCATAAATCAATTTAACAAACATAAGAAGTATTAGAAGTTATGAGTGGGTTAAAACACTCACCTTTTGAATTTAAATTGGATTTAAATCCAATTTAAACCCAAAAATTTCGTAGTCTCCAAATTCATCTAAACCTGCGTCAACAGATCCGAAATTTTATTACGATCCTAACAAAAAAAATCGCGTGTGAAACAGAGTTCTTATGACGAAGTTATGCGATTCAGAATGATTGAAATCAAAAATAAATTAAAAACAAATAAAACAAGCTCACCTTCGTCCACGTCACCGCTTCTTCACGTGCTCCAACCCAGGAAATGTGATCTCCCCCTTCGAACCAGAGGAAACCCTAGCCGCTGCGATAAACGCAATTAGCTTCACCAGGTCGAGCCGACCCTAACTCATACGGCCCGATCCTCCAAAACCCCTTCCATCGCTATGTGGCCTCCACCTTTCATCATCTGATCGTGGCGAATCTGGCAAGCTTCGATGCCAAGCAACCATATGGATGGATGTTGCTCAACCTCCTCTACGCGCCAATACCTTCAGATCATCCCAAGGTTGACGATCTGCCGTCAAATCACAAAAGCCAAAACGAACGGTCGAAACAGTGAGCCACTTTCTGATCAAACAATAACTCCAATCGAAAAACAAATTACACCACTGAATTACGCTCGTCGAGAGCATCAACATATATTCTTTTTGAATTTTTCTGAGGACTTTGAATTTTAGGCTTTAGATTTGATTTTTGAATTGTGTTTGGATCTAGGGTTTGCATCCATTGACGAAGAGAAAGAGTTGTGGAAATGAACGCACAAACAAATGAGAATAGATGGAGGCCAGGGTTTAGCAAGGTATTTATAGATAAAGCAGAAAAATAGATGGATCGGGTTGATAGATATACGTGCTACCGCTAACGTGGCCCAAAAAGCCTGTTCTGACCCCGGAACGAAATTGGTTAAACCCGTATATCCAAATAGGTGTTTAAAAATATTCTGAACGCGATGGAAAAAGTTTCACATCCAAATTTCATCGTATGAAGAAGTTATGCTGGAAACAATATTTTCAAATTGATTTCAAATTGATGCAATTAAATCGATTTCAAGGCGTTTTGCGTTCATACGATCAAACGACAAGTCTGATCGCTACGAAACTTGAAACCCTACAAAAATTCACTATTACGGATCCGACGAAACAGGTTTCGTCGAAATCCGAGTCCATGACCAAAATGGCTCTTTTTATGTTAATTAAATAAATTTAAAATAAATTAATTAAATCAAATTTCGCGTTAAAAATTCTGAACTATGCAATCTTTATCACTTTAAAATCCTCAAACATTTACAATGATTTAAAAAAATTTAAATGTCAATTTATTAAAGATTAATCAATAGAAATCTTCAATTTCATAAAATTCAAAATTAGATAAATTTCCAAAATTTCCATTAAATTGAATTTACCCATAATTATTCCATTCATAATTTCAAATAGAAGGGTTTACCATTGTATCTAAAAATATCATATAAATATTTCCCGTTTTCAACTTAGTTTTTAAATTAATGTAATAATTTCATATTTGATTTCATTCATTTGCAATAAATCCAACTATTATAAATTAAATAATTAACCCACTATTAAAATTCAAATTCTATAATTCATAAATTTTAATGTCTTGATTTACTTATAAATTTAATTCTTTAAACCAATTCCCATCTCAATTTTAAAGTAACTAAATTCATCCATTATAGAATTAATTTAAATTCCTTAAAATAACCCCTTAAATGAAATTTATATCTAGGTATAATACTTACCCCATTTCATTTATTGAAATTTATTCAAATTGCTAGTAAATAGGTTTTAAGTCACCATTTATAAAATTTAATTTAGCGTTCATTTCAATATTTGTTTATAAAGTTTTTTCCTACTAAATTTAATTACAAAACTCATTAATTCAACCAAATTAAAACCACAAAATTTACGGGTTGTCACATTCTCCCCCACTCAAAACTTTTGGTCCCCGAAAAGAAAAAAGAAGGGAAAAGAAGAATTAGGAAATCCATACATCTTATTAAAGTATTAACTTATAAACAATAATTTACAAAATTTATTATTTAAATAAAATATACCCATTTTATAATAATTATATCTTTTTATACTTAAATAAATAAAGTTTGGAAAAATATTTTCAAAATAATTTCTAAGTCCGAAAATTTTACGAAAAATTTCGGCAGAGTCTCCTTTGTACGGGGAGGCTTGGGAGAAAGTATAATATAAATATAACAATATACAACAAATATTTTACAAATTAATATATCCCAACACGGGAAAAACATATAATAGCGCTATAAAACGTAATCCGAAAACGTACCTATTTGTCGGGCAATTAACGCTTAATTTATGAAACCAAATGCAATAGCAATTGCTTCCATAGCCGGCATTTGACTTATAAAATCCAAAGGGTTAACAATTTATATAAAGTGAAATATTTATGTGGTTTCAATCACTAACAACAAATCAATACAACAACCATCAATCTCAACAACAGCATACACAACAAATACAAAGCAACCATTCAATCAAACAACTAATAGTTGTTTGGGTTCAAAACCTTTAAATTGTACGGAATGAAGAATAAACTACTAGCGCATCATTTACTCAACAGTCTTAGATAAAACTAAATGGATTATTCATTCACCCAAATCCAATTTAAAAGTATCCTTGCCCAAACAACCATCAACTAAACAACAACAAATCCTGACAACAATCAACTTAACTTATTATTAATTTTATTTCATACCTTTGTTGTTGGATTTTTGATATTTTATTTATACAGTGATTTATCTTTTTAATTTACATTTACTCATTAAATGTTTTCTTCATTTATTTTTACTTATTACTTACAATTATTCAATCCCATTAACTCAGGTCATGGAAGTTTCTTTTATTGTATTACATTTATGCATTTCTCCATTTCATTCATTTATTTAATGCTTACTTTTCTATTATATTTAATTATAGTAACCCTTTTTAGTTACACTTAAATTTTTAACCTTTATAACACCAATTCTTATTTATTAAAGAATTCCATTAATTATTTTCATTATCTCAAGTTAATTACTTGTATAATATCTATTACATTTTTTTATTAACATTTTCAACTTTTATAAAATTTGGTAAGTTATATATATATATACTTTTTAAAGAATGTAATTGAAAGTTATACAAGTTCCCTCATTTCTTTTAATTAATTCATTGTTCACTAATTATATCTTTTATTTCATAGGTTACAATTTCCAATTTCATTTAATTTCATTCATACCCTATCACTAAATCTCTTATTTAATTTTGGGTTTCAATTATTAGTTAAATTCCGTTTCACTACATTAATTAAACTATTAATAAATGGAAACTTAAGAATTAAATACCGGGTTTAATTTCAAATTATTTTAAAATATAGATAAATATACTTACCACTTATCTATATCTAATTATATTTAAAACAATTCAAAATTTATATTTTTCTTCAAGATGAATCTGCGGTAAAACTACTACAGTGGCCTTCCCACTTCGAAACTCAAAAATGAAAGTCGATGATGCGGCCGCCATCACCGGAATTATTTTCCAGCGACAGAAAGGAATGTACAAACTTATTTCTTTCCATAATCTCTTTAAAACCATACTTTCAAATTATATTGAAATATTTATATCAGAATTTTTTTTCTAAATACTATTATTATATTTTCAAAATCCTTTGGAAGCATTTTTTCAAAATCCCGGATTTAAGTTCTAAAATTTCCAAATTTCATTGATTTTATTTTAAATCTTATTTTACCTATTATTTATAAATTTTATTCCTAATGACCAATATATTGCAACCAAATATAATCTTTATAAAATTTATTCTTTTATATATAGAAAATATAATAGGCAAAATTATTTCATTCACCTATATTAAAGCAAATATTATGTCGGTCTGTCCTATTAAGTGTTTAGAAATCCCTATTGGTGTCATAGCGTCCCATGCATCAACCAGAATTTATAAATACAAAACAAAACAGATTAACACAATATTAAAATCTTTTTATAACACTAACAAATACGCTCTCTCATATATACGCTCAGCGACTCCCATAGGGTATTACTATCCTATTAGTAAAGAGTCAGACCCCACGAAGCTAAGGTTTATCGCTAAACCAAAGCTCTGATACCAAATGCAATGTCCCGCCTTTTCGCACGCTTAAAGTCGACACACGTGCCAATTCAAACCATACGGAAGGGCGGATTGTTATGAGGTAAATAAGAAAAGCAGGGAAAGGAAACAAAGAGAATCTCACAGCGGAAGGATAAAATATAATAATAAATATACAGTTCATAAAACTAATCACAAAACATTTGATTCTTCTTTATACAATAAATATCAGAGTTCACATACCAATAAATATCAATGCAGCAGTAAATAGTGTAGTGGAATAATATAGTAGGTAGTAATACTACAAATCTTCGTCTTCGTCCTCCAGAATAAAACCTTCAAATCCTGAAACGCTCGGACTGACCCGAGCGAATTCAAAAGACAAAAACACTCGAGTCGGAACTAAAAGATCTTATGTGAGTTAAATTAATAGAAATAAATATAAGTGCAGTAACTCAAGAGCCGCTCGAGATTTACATCTCCTAAGGATCCGTTAAACTATTTACCATATAGTATATTTCGCTATCATAATAGTGTCTAATTGTAAAATAAACTTACTTTTAAATAGCGTTAAGGCTTTACATTTTCCACCTTAGCACATTTATATATTCCCATAGTCTATACAGTACCGTAATCTCCCCTGTACTGGGCATCGTCAGAGGGCACTCCAAAGGTATGGCACAAAACCAAAATCGTATAAGGCGCGCTAGGGTAGGTGACATGACACAACTAGGCAATGCCAGGGTAGATATACCGGTTACGCTTCCGGGTCGGCGGTAACGTGTAGCCGCAGCTACCGCCCACCTCGAGCCACACCCCCAATAAAAAAAAAATCAAAAGTGGCCACCGAATCAATCCAAGAGTCAAAGTATAATATCGAAGGGACGTGTCTGATCAAAGGTGCTACCTTATTAACGCGTCAATCGCTCCTGTTTTAGCCACCTTATGCCAACTCACGGGAGTTGGGTCCACGTATTTACCTTACAGGAAACGCCGCCATCAACCTACTTCATTCTGGAATCTCCACCGCGTACAGGGTTGTTAAAGTGGTTTTCGGAGTTGGCAGAGAGTATGACAACTTCCGATCCCGGTCTTTTCAACAACCAAACGTTATTATAACACCGCAGTCTTTTAAAAATAGTTTATACTTTAATACCAGAATAAAATTATCCATTTCAGAACCCATAAATACGATATCATTTTCTTTTAAAACCCAAATCAATATGATATCATTTTATTTCAAATACATTTCTTTTCAAAATCATACCACTTTTAAAATTTATAATACCTCGAAACCAAATATTTGAATTTTAACTTTCATACATAATACTTCGAAATCCATAGTTTTAAAACCATAACTTTCAAAACTAAAAAGGTTTGGATATTCAACAGTATATATAATAAAACAGTTGAATTTAAAATTTCTTTACAAAGTAAATACTTTCCACGTCTTTACGATTTTATTCACTTTAAATTCCTTCTAAACCCATAACTTTTAAATTCACTTTCAGTTAAATAAACCACTTAAAATTCAATATATTTCTAACTTTGAGTATTTAAAAATTTCAAAACTTAAGGTTGGGAATTTCTATTCAACAATTCATTGTCCTATTATTCAGTTTTGAAATGTTTACATAATAGATCCATAACCATTTAAAATAAAACTCAGTTTATTAACACAAATTATTTCCTTCCATTTATTTATACTAGAATTATTCATTAAATCCAGTTATAAATATCATATCTTTAAAATTTCCAATTTTAATAAGTTTACATCAACTATGGAGTTAAGTTTTTAAATAAGCTCAATTCCAATTAAATTTCCAATTTATATTTCAATCCTAATTGATTTAAATCATTAAAACTCCATTATTCAACTTATTTAGTTTATTTAACAAATTTATACATAGCTTAAATTCAACAATTTAACTATATATGTATAAAAAAAATATTTATAAAATATCAAATTTTAATATTTATTAAACCATATCCTATCCAAACCATAGAGATTATTTCAAAAATAATTATACACACACACACACACACACACACACACACACACACATATACCGCGGTGCCTGCATAAAATTTTCTATCATATGGTCAAGTGATACAGATATTTATCATTTCAATCCGCAATTTAAAAATAAAAATTTCGGTTATATATCATTTCAAACCGCAATCTCGAATGAAATGAAAATGCATAATAAGTTGTAGATTATATAATATAAAACATATCATCCATTCATCAAACATCAATCATCAACCATTTATTACAATCATCATCCAATTTGAACAAAACATCAATATATAGCATATAAAATATGACAGGTATCAACGAACAGTTTATATTCAAAAATAAATTAATAACTGTTTAACTGAAAATTTATATGCAAAATAAATAAATTTAACTGTCAATCTATATGCAATAATAAAAATAAATAACGATTTTATTTAATAAATGCAATCTAACTGAGAAGATTGATAAAATATGCCAAACAGTCATAGATGAATTCCTACCCCTATCATAAATCAATTTAACAAACATAAGAAGTATTAGAAGTTGTGAGTAGGTTAAAACACTCACCTTTTGAATTTAAATTGGATTTAAATCCAATTTAACCCAAAAATTTCGCAGTCTCCAAATTCATCCAAAACAGTGTCAACAGATCCAAAATTTTATTACGATCCTAACAAAAAAAATCGCATGTGAAACGGAGTTCGTATGACGAAGTTATGCGATTCAGAACGATTGAAATCAAAAATAAATAAAAAACAAACAAAACAAGCTCACCTTCGTCCACGTCACCGCTTCTTCACGTGCTCCAACCCAGGAAACGCGATCTCCCCCTTCAAACCAGAGGATACCCTAGCCGCCGCGATAAACGCAATTAGCGCCGTGTCCACGTCGACTTTCGCCTCGATGGAACCCTCGCGTTGGCTTTACCAGGTCGTGCCGACCCTAACTCATACGGCCCGATCCTCCAAAACACCTTCCACCGCTATGTGGCCGCCACCTTTCATCATCTGATCGTGGCGAATCCGGCAAGCTTTGATGCCAACCAACCATATGGATGGATGTTGCTCAACCCCCTCTACGCGCCAATACCTTCAGATCATCCCAAGGTTGACGATCTGCCGTCAAATCACAAAAGCCAAAACGAACGACCGAAACAGCGAGCCACTTTCTGATCAAACAATACTCCAATTGAAAAACGAATTACACCACTGAATTACGCTCGTCGAGAGCATCAACATATATTTTTTTTGAATTTTTCTGAGGACTTTGAATTTTAGGCTTTGGATTTTATTTCTGAATTGTGTTTGGATCTAGGGTTTGCATCCATTGACGAAGAGAAAGAGTTGAGGAAATGAACGAACAAACAAATGAGAATAGATGGAGGCCAGGGTTTAGTAAGGTATTTATAGATAAAGCTAAAAAATAGATGGATCGGGTTGATAGATATACGTGCTACCACTAACGTGGCCCAAAAAGCCCGTTCTGACCCCGGAACGAAATTGGTTAAACCCATATATCCAAATAGGTGTTTAAAAATATTCTGAACGCGATGGAAAAAGTTTTATGTCCAAATTCCATCGTATGAAGAAGTTATGCTGAAAACAATATTTTCAAATTGATTTCAGTTAAATCAATTTCAAGGCGTTTCACATTCATACGATCAAACGACAAGTCTGATCGCTACGAAACTTGAAACCCTACAATAATTCACTGTTATGGATTCGATGAAACTGGTTTCATCAAAATCCGAGTCCGTGACCAAAATGGCTATTTTTATGTTAATTAAATAAATCTAAAATAAATTAGTTAAATCAAATTTCGCGTTAAAAATTCTGAACTATGCAATCTTTATCACTTTAAAATCCTCAAACATTTACAATGATTTAAAAAAATTTAAATGTCAATTTATTAAAGATTAATCAATAGAAATCTTCAATTTCATAAAATTCAAAATTAGATAAATTTCCAAAATTTCCATTAGATTGAATTTACCCATAATTATTCCATTCATAATTTCAAATAGAAGGGTTTACCATTGGATTTAAAATTATCATATAAATATTTCCCGTTTCCAACTTAGTTTTTAAATTAACGTAATAATTTCATATTTGATTTCATTCATTTGCAATAAATCCAACTATTATAAATTAAATTAATTAACCCACTATTAAAATTCAAATTCTATAATTCATAAATTTTAACGTCTTGATTTACTTATAAATTTAATTCTTTAAACCAATTCCCATCTCAATTTTAAAGTAACTAAATTCATCCATTATAGAATTTATTTCAATTTCTTAAAATAACCCCTTAAATGAAATTTTATCCAGGTATAATACTTACCCCATTTCATTTATTGAAATTTATTCAAATTGCTAGTAAATAGGTTTTAAGTCACCATTTATAAAATTTAATTTAGCGTTCATTTGAATATTTGTTTATAAAGTTTTCTTTCTACTAAATTTAATTACAAAACTCAATAATTCAACCAAATTAAAACCACGAAATTTACGGGTCGTTTCATTTGCTTTGCAGTTTGTTAATTTCCATTGATGCAATCACTCTACCTCAACATTCAATTCACTTTCCTACTAATTAATAGGGCTTACTTCCCTTTCTTCCACCACATTAGTTTCTCTTTCATCATCAGTTTCAATTGAATTTTCATTCTCCTCCCTAAGAGCATCAAATTTATTTGAGACAATAAATTCATTCTTCTTCACACTCTTTATCTCATCTCCTGAGTTCATTGCATTTTCTACCTCCTCAGCATGCTCCATGCTTTTCAATATAACATTCAGTTCATCCTCTTCAACTATATCATTTCTTATTCTTTGCTTTACTTCTTTGTGCCCCTTTTCTTTTTTTTTAAATATGTTACCTTCTGCCAAATTTGCTTCTTGTTAACCATATTAACTCTCTTCTCTTCCTCCCTTATAGATTTAGCCTTCACTTTATCCCCACTTTCCATTTCATCTTTATGCTCTTCTTCCATTCTTCCTACATGATGACAGGTTGCATCAGTATGACCAAATACTTTGCCATGCACATGTATTTCTAGCTTCCTAAGGTATTTTACTTAAACTAACTGCTCTGTTCCATCAGGTAATTGCACTGGGAATTGATCTACTAAATCCTTGTCAGGCGGTACTTTAACCACGCACTTCGCAAATTCGATTCTCTCAAGTTTTTCAGTAGATTCATACATACAAAGATATTTCCCCACCCTAGTCGCAAGTCAATGAATGCCGAGATGGGACCATGTGTAAAGGGGTATGTCAAAAAATTTAATCCATACTGGCAAAGATTTTATTCCACTGCAACCTTTGCCAATCGAAGGATCCCAGGGTTTAACTATGCACAACTTTTTCCTCATGATGATAGGGTCGGCCTCTGCAATTCTCCTCCAATTCTCCTTACATGAAACGAGGGAAAGGATATGAAAACCATTAGATTTCACTCTTATAGATCATTTAAGGTGCTAGACTTTCTTCAAATGTTGTATAACCGCTGAGTAGGATAATGGCGTATCGAGGAAAAAGACCTACCAAGCACTCACGCCACACTTCATTACCTACTTGGACAACTTCCTGGGGGGGGGGGGATCATCACATCACAAGAGAAGATAAGACGAACGTCTTTGAGGAAGAAATTTCTTGCATTCGTGGCTTAGTTTTGAAAAGAGAGTTCCAAGAATGGATGGGAGAGGGTTAGATGGGCAGATTAGAGACGAAGAGGAAACTGAAGGGACGGTCGAGGGCATGGGAGGAGGAGGATCAGCGACTAGAGAGACAAGGATCAGAGCAGTGCTAGAGGGAGGAGAAGATGAGGTTGAAGTAGGGTTAGGGAGGAGCGGGAGATTCAAAGTTGGGGAGGAGGGAGAAGCGGGAAGAGAAGCCATTAAGGAGAAAATAATAATATTTCAATATAATTTATTTGTTTTAATAGATAAAACTTGGATTTTATTAATTAACATTAAGTCTATCTTTTATTTAAATTATACTTTAATATCATTAATGATAGTAACTGGAATCAGGTTATTTTTAAAGAAACATTAAACATCTTTCTTCTTGAACATTTATATTATTTGCACTAATTTGCATTTAGTTTATTCATACTCGTACGTGTCTGTGCTTTGCACACGGGCTGTTTGTGTTATTATATACGTTGATATTTTGTTTGAGCGCCGAAAAGTAAGGGCATTTTTGGAATTTCAAAAAGACACCGAGTAAATTAGTTCAACGAATTTTCTTTATTAGTAGTAGAGATAACATAAATGGAATTAATTCCCATTTAAGTATGCATTAATTGTAATTAATTCTCATTGATTAGATTCATTAATTCTTTTTTTTTCTAAATATGAAAAAATCTAAATTATTTGGCTTTGTTGTCTCACATCAGAAATGATTATTCACAAAGTTGGTAGCAACTTAAGGTGGGAAGGCTTCTATTGTAAATAATTGTTGACCTCATATATATATATGGAGTCAAATAATTTATTTGATTTCTCTATTTTAATTTATGATATTAATGCATTCAGCGCTAATTTTCAACTCTTAGCATAATTTCCTAGTAAGTACATTTTTATGCACATTAATGAATTTATACCTTCACTATTACTCCAGGTTTTTATAGAACCTTTATTTTAAACTTATTTGTGTTTACACACAAAAGTCCAATTTTATTTACACATATTAAATTATCCCTTTAACAATCTCATTGCATAAGTTTCTTTTTACATACATAATTAATTTCACATAAATTTGTATATATTTAAAGTTAAACCACTAATGTATATATATATATAGACACAGACACACACACACACACACATATATATATATATATATTTGATACAATTACATTAGTAATTAACTCAAAAGACATTCTCTTTTATTCAAAACATGCTAACTTATGTCAATTTTTATTATCAAAATTCATTAACCATATTTTATACCTAGTTTTATTTATTTACATTTGACAAATTCCCTTTTTAACGTATGAAAATAAAGATTCAATCTTTTTGACATATTTAGACATTTAATTCTACTAACAGGAACTAAATAAAAACAGTGTATAAAACATATTGTTTGAAATCTTACATTTTTAATTCATGTAATCAGTTACAATTTCATCATGCAACACATGTTGCATATAACATTAACAATAAATTTAAATGATACTTATTCTCTTAATCAACAAACTTTGTAACAATCTTCTCTATATGTATTCATTTAATTTACTCAACTATAGAAGTTTGAATATTAACAACTTGTTCCATTTGAACTATTCATAAATGAAAACATTCGAATCTACAAATCAATCAAAATAGAATTAATAGAATGTTCACAATATTTCCAAATGACTCGACCTTTGTAGTTCAGTATTGTTAAGCTATGGAGGTAAACACACATCCCCTTGCGAGTAATAACCAAACTAAACTAAAAGATTCGGTACAATTGTATGCATGTTGAATTCCTTTAGGATTGCCATATATGTATGATTATTCCAACCAAATGGATGTTTTGTATTTTAACTGAAAAGTGTGTTTAATAAATCTTTTGGCTTTTGGCAATAAATCTTTTTGATATGAAATAAAATATTAAAATGGTGATCCAATGAAGGAGAAATTTATTCAGAAATTGTCATATTTGGGTCAAGAGACTACGTTGCATGCGTAAGTCCTTTCCATGTTATTTTCGTAAACCATGCATGATTAGTAATTGAGAGTGTGTGCTCTAGACCATCCACCCATGCGGCACCTGCTCTTTTATCAGTCATCAAGCACGTTATTATACCGTGTTAGTTTAGCTTTAGATAGATTTAGATATAGATGCATAATGGTGAATAAGGAATCGTGTTCAAGTTATTGGCGTTGCAATTATTGTGCTAACATGTGTGAATTGTTTGTCACACACCAGTTATTGGCGAATAAGGAATCGTGTTCAAGTTATTGGCGATGCATAATGAGAATTTAGGAATGAGTATTTCTGAAGGGAGTCACTGTGCATCTCTAGAGATTATTATTATTTAGCAATAAAAATCTATCCATGCATTTATCATTCAGACTATTGGTTCCAGCTTATATATTATAGGCAATTGTGTTACCCCTTTCAGATATTTTATCAAAATAAATTTGTTTTTTGCTATATACTTTGGTACTTTAAATATTATATTTTAGTCATTCCATTGTGTGAGAAATGAAAATTACTCTACGGGTTTTGTTTTATTTTATAACCTTACTCCAACAGTTCTCCCTTAATAGTGCTTGTTGCAATCAGATGATGTTTTAGTTCTAGGTTTCCAAATACTATTAGGGGAGGGTCATTACAAATAGAGGGTGCATGTCATATTGCAAGTGCATTAGGTAATCCTATCAAGATGGATAATAATACTAAAAGGTAGTTAAGATTAAACCATGCTTTAGTTCTAGTGACACAGCACAAATTCAGAAGTATGATGGCAAAACTGAAATGGTGGAACAAGAGTACGAATACAAACCTAAATCAAGTACTTACATGATTTATGGTAATAATTAGGAAAATTGTAATATCACAATAACAAAAACATGGCAAGCAAAGGATACGTCATCTATGCAATAGTAAGGGGATGTTAACTTAGAATAGTAGAATGTCAAATAGTTCGATGGGGGTCTACATCCCTTACTAAATAAGAAAAATAGAATGTGTTTTTACCGATAATCATGTAGTAGAGTATAAGGTCATAGATAATAAGAGATGGAAAGTTGGTTGCCAAATGATAACGTAAATTATAATATAAATGTAGAAAAAAAGTTTGCCTATTTAGATGATCAATCTGAACAAGTACTTCTTCGACCAATTATTCATCTACTTCAAGCTCTCTTCCAATGTAGAAGAACCAATGAGTGCTACCACTCCTCCTTGTCAACCTAAGCCAGTGATACAACCTAACCCTCATATACCTAAACCATATCCTGTAAAAGAAAAGGTTCTAGCAGAGGATGCCGATGAAGATGATTCGAGTAGTGATACTTTCATACCAGTAAAGGACTATTTAGGTGATGGATATCAACAATTTATTGATAATGTTTCACATTCGATTCAAGAAACTACAACTCATTAAGTATACCTTATATAAAATATTTCCCCTATGTTAGAAGCAAATCATATGTATTTGAAGAATCATGAAACTATACCCAAGTAAGCTTCTCCTAAAAGAAGCACAAGCAGCTCCTCACAGGTAAAATGAATGTATTATCATGGAATGTTAGAGGTATGAATCCATATACTAAAATTAATCATGCATTCACACTTCCATACACTCATAAGCTCTATGTTATGAGCTTGATTTAGAATAAAATGGGTACTAGTAGCAGTTTATAAATTTAAATCAAGATTTGGACCAATTACGAATACATACATTATAATGACATGGGTGAAAAGCTGGAATCCTTATCATTATTGATACTAACATTGGTCATATGATGAAGTAGTCAAAAGTGATAAACACGTTAATAAGTACATGAATAATAAAGGAGGGCTGCAGTGTGCTTTTTCTTTCATATATGCAAGCAATTTCTACAATGATAGGGAGAAGCTATGGAGGTATTTATGTCTCAATGCTTCTTTTGTTGATATGCCTTGTATAGCATAGGGATTTTAATAACGCTTTAAGTCTAAAAGATAAAAGGGGATTTTTTTTCCAATACCTTTCTCTTATATTAAAAACTTTATAAATTGTAGTTTTCAACATGGATTGGCTAAAACTTGTTTGCAGGGGTATAAGTACACATGCAGAAAGTGGGGCACGAATGTCAGCCTTGCACACACTTCTCGCAAAAAACAAGAATCAGGGGGTTTAGGTACCATGACTTGAAGCGAACAGGCATAATTTAACTTGATCATCCCTTGGAGTTGGTCGGTCATCTGCCCTCCTGGAGGTCCCTTTTATCGGGGAGCTCCAAAAAAAAGAGGAGCATGGAAACAAACATAGACAAAATACTGGCTAGTTTTGAATCCTTGACTAAATTTTTAGATTTATTCACAATGTTTTCAATGACCACACACCCTTATTAGCCAAGCTCTCAAATCAAACCAAAAACCAAAAAGGGCAACGATTTAGATATTTAAATACAATGGATGCCAAATTGCATATTTGATGGACTCAATGCTACTACATGAGATGATATAACTCATAACTTGCAATGTAAACTTCAAGCTATTAAGGAAAATCTAAAATAATGGAATGGAAATAATGGAATGGGATCAGAAATAAGTCTAATTCAGTCTAAAAATTAAAAGAATAATATAAGAGTGTTTTTATGCAAAATGATGCTAATTCTGTGATGATGCATTATATGAAAACAAGTTACATCTGAATATGCAACTTAAAGACAAAATGAAAATTCAAATAACAAGAATTAAAATTATGTGGTTGTGGTTCTTATACTAACTCTAAAAAAAATTCTTTGCAAAATTAGCTATGAGAAAACGTAGAAATAGAATTCAAGCACTATTAGATGTTGATGATAACTATATCTATGATAATAAGATAATAGCTGATGAGGTTATCTCTTACTACACCATTTATTCAACAGTTCAAATTAAAAAAAATTCCACCAATGCAATCCATAATGTTGATAAATGATGTGGGAAATAGTACTTATATGTTGCTAACACTGTAGAGGAGATGAAAACTGCTATGTTTCAATTGATGATTTAAAAAGTCTTGACCCGGATGGTTATTCTATAATGTTTTTTTAAATTGCATTGGGACCTACTTTAGGAAGAGTTATTCAAAGTTATTATAGATTATTCCAAAGTGAGATAATTGCAAGGGACTGGACCATAACTTCATCACACTTATACTTAAAAAAGTTAAGGCACAAGTTATTTTTGAATATAGGCTTATTTCATAGGCACGTGTAATTTATAAAATTGTTACTTAAATTTTATGTTTTAAAATAAAGCAATTTCTCCCATATCTTATTGTAGAAAATCAATTAACTTTTATAACACATAGAAGAATTGGAGAAAACATATTTCTGGATCATGAATTACCAAGGAACTTCATTCCACCATCAATCCATCATGTTCACCAAGAAACAAGCTCCAAGCATTGCAAACAAGATTTGAAACATGAAGCAAACAATCAGTCGCTTCATCACAAAGAGTTTATAACAACACATAAGATAATTTTATGGTTCGGTACCGATTCATGCCTTTGGCTTGGTACTGATCCATAATAAATGATGTTGTGGCCATATTTGTTGATGAGAGTTGCTGCCATAACATGGGAGAAGTGATGGAGATCGTGGAAGAGCATATCTCGATGATCTACAACTATAAATAGAGGGGTAAAATCTCATTTTGGAGATCATTGTGCTTCCTTTCAACTTTTCCATATTTCTTTGTAATCATCCGTGGAGTGGTACCATCCATAAAAATTGTACTTATAAAATAGCAATATAATCGAAAGAAACATTAAGTGGACGTAGGCATTGATCGGCCGAACCGCTATAAAACTTATATGTCTTGTCATTAATCATTTTCATTTACTTTACTTCAATTTTTTTCTTTCCTAAATCTATTAGGTGTTTGTGCCCTTTTTGGTTCAAACATTTTAGTACTTCCATTGAAAAGCACTTAAATCCGTTGATTTGAGACTTGGAAAGATTAAATGACAAGACAATCTACTAGAAAAACTACTGCTGGAGGAAATCAACAAGAGGTAGCCAAGAAGTATCCTCAGGATCCAACTCCCCATACATGTACATAACCAGGGATAGGATTGAGACCATGATTAACGAAATGCAGGTAAAGATGATTGCCTGTCAGGAAGAAATGATGAAGAATTTATGTATGAAAATGAGATAGTTGGGAATGGCTAAAGTAACTGCCAACCAGAATCAAAGACCTGAAGTTGGAGCGCAAGCACTTAGAATTAGAGTGGAACAAACTGGAGTGAACCCCATACCAACCATACAGATCAGTACCGATCCCCATGCAATGGTTAGTACCAAACCACAATAACTCAAGCGCATGGGTAATCTTGGCTTAGCTGGAAATTATGCATGTCCCGAAGATAATGCCGAGCATTTGAATGTGAATAAGAATGTCAAACTACAATCGGAAGAGTACGTACCAGAATTCCCTCGTGGAAACAGGAGACAAGTTGAGAATGATAACTTGAGAATTCCTTTAAATGACAATGAAAGGTTTGCAGAAATGGTGAGACGATCTATGAGGGGTGGATTGCCTAATCGAATCCTGGAGGATGTGAATAGGAGTCCATTCACTCCGAATATTTTGTATGATATGAATCCGCCTAATTTCAAGTTACCTACGTTGGAGAAATACGACAAGAAGGCACATCCAACGGTTAATTTACATCCTCTAGGTGGAGGTGTTAAGTGCATTTGAAGATGTTATGGGATGGTGTTTCCCTTAATATCTGATAGATTTTGTGGCATTATGGTTTTGGTAGCTTGAAAACGGTTCCATTAGCACATAGACCGAGTTACTGAATAGATTCATGAGTGATTCTGGGTCCATACCCAAGAATGTTATGACATTATCAAATGTGAAGCAGAGAGCCAGTAAGTTCTTCAGGTGTTTTTTGACAAGATTTGATGTAGCGGCTGCCAGGTAGATAGGACAGACCCATCAGTGGTTCTGATGGTAGCAGTTTTAGGAGTGGCTAGTAAATCAAATTTTAAGGTTGCTTTGGAATCAGATCCAGCAACGGATCTCATAGAATTTTATCATGAAGCCAAAAAGTATTTGCGTCCGGAGAACCTTGAAGTTGAGCAGGAAGAAATGATAATGTGGATGGTGAAGGACCATTCGGAGCAGGATTTGGTAAGGATAAAGTCAAATGAAGGATGGATGATGGCTTTAAAGGATCAAAGTAGCAAAGAAGGGAACCAAGAGAATTTACAAAGATTTGAATGAAACATCAAAACGGATTTATCGTTACACCAGAGGTAGACCCTTTATCGAAAACCAACAAGGAGGGAACCCACAGATCATGAAGGGACATCCAAATTTTTTTGCCTATTCCATGAGCTGGATGGGCATAACATAAATGACCGTAGACACTTGCACGACTTGATTGAGGAACTGGTTAGAAACTACCAATTACAGCAGTATGTGAAAAACCGAGTTGCGATGGTGGAACAAGAGCAACCATCATCCGCGGTGAATGAAAACGGCCTTGGATTAAGGTCGAGGATAGTCATCTCTTGATGGGAATGGTAGGGAATCAGATTTAGTTCTCATACTATATCTATTCTTTCAATAAATAGGGCAAAGCTACAGTCGAGCCACTTACTAATGTATGGGATCACGATTGGTCCCTAGGCATACTATGAGTTGGATACTAGGCTGTAACACCCGAAAGGGTGATTATTATGATGTTCGACTCTGTGTTTGTTAATATTTGAATTCTGATCCAATAGATGGTTCCTTGCTTATTGAAATCCACTTGAAAGCAATGACAAATATTGATCGTGGTAGTAACGATCGGAGAGACGGCGTGATGACCACAAGGTGCAAATTCCCATTTCGAAGAGCAAGCGGATGGACTAGTACGATGTTGATCGCATTGTGTCCTAACCGGAGAATCGAGACCGCAGTGCAAGGTGAAAATTTCCTTGCTAGAGAGCAAGTGGATGGACTTGTATGATGTTGATCATGTTAGTTCCCAACCAGAGAATCAGGACCAAAGAGTAGGAAGTTAGTCCCCTCGCTGGAGAGTAAGCGGATGAGCTTGCTTGTTGCTGAGTCCCTTCACCGAAGATGAGCGGATCGGGCTCAACTAGGGTCCAGAGAGACCATGGATTTGATTATTAGCCCCGAATGGCCATGGATTTGATTAATGGAACGAAGAGACCATGGATTTGAATATCGGCCCAGAACGACCATGGATTTGATTATCGGTCCGGAGAGACCATGATTTGATTATCGACCCCGAATGACCATGGATTCGATTAACGATCTAAACAGACCATGGATTTGATTATCGGCCTCGAAGGGCCATGGAATCAGTTAACGGTCCTGAGAGACCATAGACTTGATTACCGGCCCTGAACAGTTATGGATTTGATTAACAGTCCATTTTAGGGACCATGGAATAGATTATCGACCCCGAACGACCATGGATTTGATTAACGATCCTGAGAGATCATGGACTTGACTATCGGCTCAGAACAACAATAGATAACTCTAACGATCCAGAGAGATTTACACTAACGATCCAAAGAGATTGAGCTTTCAATTAATGATCCAGAGCAATCGGTGACTAAGTCGATCTTCGAATGCTTGATTCGGAGACATCAAAATCCATACTTTGGTTTTGAACGCCGTTAGACATTGAAAAAATTCCTTAGCGATTATTGAATCGAGCCATTGATTTCAACTTGTGACTGTTGACTTTCAGAAGAACACGGAGTGATTATTTGTAAATGATACTCAAGCAAGGACTCAAGTCCTTAGTTATCACAATCTGGAATGACCACTGATTTACACGTGAATCCAAGAGAATAGGATGACCTATGACAACTCAATCAGCTGATAACTAGAATATTCAGTTACTAATATTCCTTCTAATTTGATACTTGTTCCTATACAAAACCCACCTTCCATTCGCAAAGGCATGCTTTGGAGGGGCAAGTGTTATCCAATCATTTGACCAGACGGCACTCTAATGGATATGACGAACTAAGCTTGAAAGTTATCAAGGAAGGATGCCCGGAGAGATAACTAAAGAGCCTAAAAACCAAGCACAACCAAAATAACAAGGTGGAGAAAAAGCTACCTTAGAAATTCAAAAGTCAAAAATCACTAAGTGATGGATCGGTACGATCCATAACTGGTGCGCAATTCACCTCAAACTTTCCACGCTCATCAACCATAATGCCAATAACCCTCTTTTAGCTTCAGACCTTCAATCTCATACAATTTGCTAGCAATCTCCTCGTTACCTAAAACTAGCAACTTCATTCCACCACCGATCCATCACTTTGACAAAAAAACAAGCTCTAAGCACTGCAAATAAGATGAGAAAAACGAAGCAAGCAAGAAGTCGCTTCATCACTGTAACGACCCATAATTTTCGATAAATTAAAATATTTAATTAAATAAGATTTTGGAAATGTGATATTCGTGAAATTAAAATTTATGATTTATTAATGAGAAAAATAATTAAAATATGATTTAATAACGTTCTTTGAATGTTATTGACAATTATTTTAATGCAACCTCAATCAATTGAAATAGTTGTAAAGTTAATTTGGTTATAATTGAAATTAATGGAATTAATGAAATTGAAATATTACCGTTAATATGAGTTTAGATGATAACCGTAGAACTTGAATTGATAAAGTGTGAATTAATGTTAATTATATTCATATGATATTTTATGATTCAATAATAAAAGTCAAAATTAAAATATAAGAATTTGATTGAAATTAAAGTTTAATTGACTAGGTTTTTATTACAATGTAATTAAACATTGAATTTAGTGAAATATTTTAATAGTGAATTTAACATAGAAAATTTATTTTGATAGATTATTAATTTCTATGTAACCTAGAACGATGAAATTGCTACCTAGAAAATTTGAATTTAAAAGTGATTAAACTAATTTAATAATAATTTATTTAATTAACGTGAAATTTAGCCATTTTGGCCACTGTCTCGGACTTCAATGAAACCAGTTTCATCGGATCCGTAACAGTAAATTATTGTAGGATTTCAAGTTTCCTAGTGATCGGACTTATCGTTTGATTGTGTGGACTCAAAACGTGTAGAAATCAATTAAAGGAATTTAAATGAATATAATCTGATTTTGAAAGATAACTTCTGTATGCAATAGAATTTGGTTTTGGAGCTAGTTCCATTGAGTTTCAAAATATTGAAAACATCTATTTTGATATATGGGATGACCTATTTTCGTTTCGGGAAAGAAACGGGCGTTTCTGGTCGTCGTTATCGTTTCGATCCAAATCGATTTGGTCCATCCATTTCTATTTCAGCTCTGCCTATATATAGACTGTTATAAACACTAGTTGTTTCTCATTTCATTATTTCTGTACGCACATTTCCTTATCAGTTTCTCCTTCTCAAACGTCGGAATACCAAAACCTAATTCCCAATTTAAATTTTCAAATTAAAAGCAATTCCAAAAATTCAAACTCTCCAAACCCTAGCATATTATATATCGTTGGAAAGCTCTCAACGAGTGTAATCTATTGCAATAATTCATTTTTTGATTTGATGCATCATTTGACCAAAAAACTATGAAGAATCTCGGCCGCTCATTTCTAGGGTTTTCGATCCAATGGTGGATCGTCGATTTTACGACGATCAGAGGTTGTGGGCTTGTAGAGCTCGTCGAGCAGAGTAGATCCATAGTGTTAGTTTGGGTCGTAGGTCATCAAATCACCAGAATTTGGCCAGATATAGGCGGCGGTGGCAAACGAGGCTGGAGGCGTCGGAAGACCGCACATGTGGAGCCAGCGGGCGGTGTGAGGAGGCCGTTTCGTTGAGGTTTGTGGATCGTATCGAAAGATGCCTGTAGCGGCGGCATTGGTAAAGAATTGGGTGCGGTTGTGGTCATCTCAAGCAATCGCGTGATGAAGGGTAGGGTTTCCGGTAATGTGTCATTATTCCATTCTCCATTGAAATATTTAAATTTAATTTCAAAAGTTCTAATATCGATAACTTTTGCATACGGGCTCGGATTTAGACGGGTTTCTTTCGTTGCGATCGTATCGAAATTTCAGACATTTTGGAACTAGTTTGGTCAAATTCTCAGACTGTTGGATTTGTGGGCTATATTTGGATTTTAAATCAATGACAAACCAAAGGTGAGTGTTTTAACCAAATCGCAACTACTAAATCATCCTATGTCAGTTAAATTAATTTATGTTGTGATTGGAAATTTATTGATTGCTGTTTGGTATTTTAAATTATCATTTAAATTTAATTTGAATTTATTGAAGTAAATTTCCATTTAATTTAATATTGAATTTAACTGCCAGCTAAATGCCTGAAATGATAGCCAGTTTATTTGTTGTGATTTAATGGTCGATTTGAATGATGATTGTGATGGATGTTTAATTGTTGATATTTGGACGATTGGATATTATATTTATTTTATACGTTACTATCACACTACAAGTTCCCCTAGTTATATTAGGAAAATCATTGTGGGTTGAAATGATACATACCTGAATAGTCTTATAGATTAGGGAAAAATCGTTATGGATTGAAATGACAAACTCGAGTGATTCTGTGGATTTTGAATTTTACTCGAGATTGCGGGTGGAAAAGATATACCCGTAAATTTAAATCATTGCGTATTGAAATGATAAATATCTGTATCAGTTGATCATAGGGTAGAAAATTATATATGGACACCGGATTGGTTAAATTAAATGATTTAAAATCCTAAATGTTTTTGAATCTTGTTAAACGATATTATGAAATAAAATTTGATTTATAGTACCGAATTAGTTTCAAAATCCAAGCTTTAAAATGTTGAAGTTGAAATTGATTTAAATGAATGGTTTAAAGAATTTAATTTAAAATATTAATTTTGAATTTTGAAATATAAATGAAATTTATCTAATTTGAGTTATTATAAATGTTTGAATATTTAAACTTTCAAACCTGTTGAATTTGAAATGGTTTAAATTTGTAGTTCAAACATGGATTTGAAATTGATATAAATTGAAATGGTTATTAATGAAATTTGAATTGAAACCTTTAGCCTTTGAATTGAAATCGTTGAACTGAGATTGATTTAAATTGAATTTTTGGAACTAAAGTTGATTTGAATTAATTTGTGAAATTGGAAGAAACAATTCTAATTTAAAACTATTTTTGGTATAAACTATTTTAATAAACAAACTCTTTTAACATATAAACTATTTTTCTCATATAAACCATCTTAATATATTAATAAATTTTAATACATTAACTATTTTTAATATATAACCTATTTTATTATACAAACTATTTTTAATATATAAACTATTTTAATCTATAACTTAATTTTAATATATAAACTATTTTAATGTATATATTATTTTAAATTTATAATACAACTTTTAATATATATATTTTTTAATATATAACCTATTTTAATATATAAACTATTTCTAATATATAAACTATTTTAGTCTATAACCTATTTTAAAAATATAAACTATTTTTAATACATAACTATTTCGATATATATGTCAAGTCCAATATTCATACTGTTTATAGTTGGAACTTTTATGATTTAGATTTGATTGGTTCAAAATGCGAATATTTTGATATGTTGGTTTAACCTATTTTTGTGGTTATGATTTGAAACAAATATGATTTAAAGTGAATAATAATTTCGAAACTGAATATGATTTTGAAAAGATTACGAGTTGGAAGTGAATATAATTTCGAAAGCGAAGAATGATTTTGAAAGTGATATGGTTTTGAAGTGAATATGATATTTTAATATGAAGTATGAACTATTTGAAATTTAAAAGAACCAACGGTGTGAAATAAGCGTTCGGCTGTTAAAGAGACCAGGATCAGATATTGGCATACTCTCTGCCAATACCGAAAACCACTTTAACAACTGTGCACGTGGTGGAGAATCTAGAATGAAGTACGATGGTTTGGCGAACGCTACTAGAATAAAGTAAGAGAATGATGATGGATAGCCTAGACTTTTGGGTCATAATTAAAATGACTAGAACAGGAGCTATACCGGGCCAAGTGGGCCGCTCACCCTATCGGGCATATTACTTCGATACCATATTATTACTTAGTGATTGATTTGGTGGTCACCCCTCAGTTTGATTATGGGATGTATTCCAAGGTGGGCGGTAGTAGCTGCTATGCGTTACCACCAGTCCAGAAGTGCAAAACGGTAGTATCATACTCTGGCATTGCCTCGCGTGCCTTGTCATATTTATCCTGATCTCGCCCACTATGAGTTTGGTTTGTGTCGTACACTATGGAGTTCCCTCTTTAAGCTTTAGACCATCAATCTCATGCAATTTGCTAACAATCTCCTCGTTACCTAAAACTAGCAACTTCATTCCACCACCGATCCATCCCTTTGAAAAAAAAACATGCTCCAAGCACTGCAAATAAGATGAGAAAAACGAAGCAAGCAACAAGTCGCTTCATCACTGTAACGACCTGTAATTTTAGATAAATTAAAATATTTAATAAATAAGATTTTGGAAGTGTAATATTGGTGAAATTAAAATTATGATTTACTAATGAGAAAAATAATTAAAATATGTTTTAATAATGTTGTTTGAATGTTATTGACAATTATTTTAATGCAACCTCAATCAATTGAAATAATTGTAAAGTTAGTTTAATTATAATTGTAATTAATGGAATTAAATTTGTAACTAACGAAATTGAAATATTACAGTTAATATGAGTTTAGATGATAATTATAAAATTTGAATGTGATAAAGTGTAAATTAATGTTAGTTATATTCATATGATATTTTATGATTTAATAATAAAAGTGAGAATCAAAATGTAAGAATTTGATTGAATTAAAATATAATTAACTGGGTTTTTATTACAATGTAATTGAACATTGAATTTAGTGAAATATTTTAAAAGTGAATTTAACATAGAAAAATTATTTTGATAGATTATTAATTTCTATGTAATCTAGAATGATGAAATTGTTAACTATTAAATTTGAATTTAAAAGTGATTAAACTAATTTAATAATAATTTATTTAATTAACGTGAAATTTAGTTATTTTGGCCACTATCACAGACTTCGACATAGCCAGTTTCATCGAATCTATAACGATAAATTATTGTAGGATTTCAAGTTTCGTAACTATCGGACTTATCGTTTGATCGTGCAGGCTCGAGACGCGTAGAAATCAATTAAAAGAATTTAAATGAATATAATCTGATTTTGAAAGCTAACTTCTGTACACAATGGAATTTGAGTATGGAACTAGTTCCATTGAGTTTCAAAATATCGAAACATCTATTTTGATATATGGGATGACCTATTTTCTTTTTGGGAAAGAAACATGCTTTTTGGGTCATCATTATCGTTTCGATCCAAATCGATTTAGTAAATCCATTTCTATTTCAGCTTTGCCTATATATAGGCTATTATAAACCTTAGCTGTTTCTCATTTCATTATTTCTATACGTACATTTCCTTCTCTGTTCCTCCTTCTCAAACGTCGGAATGCCAAAACCTAATTCCCAATTTAAATTTTCAAATTAAAAGCAATTCCAAAAATTCAAACTCTCCAAACCCTAGCAAATTATATATTGTTAGAAATTTCTCGACGAGCATAATCTACTATAGCTATTCATGTTTTGATTTGATGCATCATTCGAATAGAAAATGATGAAGAACCTCGGTCGTCCATTTCTAGGGTTTTCGATCCAACGGTGGATCGTCGATTTTATGATGATTAGAGTGTATGGGCTTGTAGAGGTCGTCAAGCAGAGTAGATCCATGGAGTTAGTTTGGGTCGCAGGTCATCAGATCACCGTAATTTGGCCAGATATAGGCGGTGAAGGCAAATAAGGCTGGAGGCGCCAGAAGACCGCGCACGTGGGGCCAGTGGGCGGCGTGAGGAGGCGATTTCGCGGAGGTTCGTGTATCGTGTCGAAAGTACCTGTAGCAGCGAGATTGTTTGAGATAGGGTGGCGGCTGTGGTCGTCTCGAGCGTGTTCGAACGCATGATGAAGGGTAGGGTTTTTGGTGATGTGTCATTTTTCCATTCGCCATTGAATTATTTAATTTGATTTAATTTCAAACATTCTAATATAGATAGCTTTTGCATACAAGCTCGGATTTGGACCCGGTTTCTTCCATTGCGATCGTATCGAAATTTCGGACATTATGGAATAGGTTTGGTCAAATCCTAAGATTGTTTGATTTTTGGATATATTTGGATTTTAAATCGATGACAAACCAAAGGTGAGTGTTTTAACCCACTCACAACTACTAAATCATTCTATGTTAGTTAAATTAAACTTATGATGTGATTGGAAATTTAATGATTACTATTTGGTATTTTAAATTGTCATTTAAATTTAATTTGAGTTTATTGAAGTAAACTGTCATTTAATTTAATATTGAATTTAATTGCTAGTTTAAATACATGAATGACAACTAGTTTATTTGTTGTGATTTATTAGTTGATTTGAATGATGATTGTGATGGATGTTTAATTGTTGCTATTTGGATGATTGGATATTAAATTTATTTTATATGTTGTTATCACACTGTAAGTTCCCTTAGTTATTGTTAAGAAAATTACCATGGGTTGAAATGATACATGCTCGAATAGTATTATAGATTAGGGAAAAATCATTATGGGTTAAAACGATAAACAAGAGCGATTGTATGGATTTTGAATTTTACTCGGGACTGCGGGTTAAAATGACATATACCCATAAATTTAAATTATTACGGGTTGAAATGATAAATATCTGTATCACTTGACCATAGGGTAGAAAATTATATACGGACACCGGATTAGTTAAATTAAATGATTTTAAATCATTAGTCTTTTTAAATCAAGTTAAAAGATATTATGAAATAAAATTTGATTTATATGAACCGAATTATTTTAAAAATCCACGCTTTAAAATGTTGAAGTTGAAATTGATTTAAATGAGTGGTTTAAAGAATTTAATTTAAAATCTTAAAGTTGAATTTTGAAATATAAATGAAATTTATCAAATTTGAGTTATTGTAAATGTTTGAATGTTTAAACTTTGAAACCTATTGAATATGAAGTGGTTTAAATTTGTAGTTCAAATATGGATTTGAAATCGATATAAATTGAAATGGTTTTTAACAAAATTTGAATTGAAACCTTTAGCCGTTGAATTGATATTGTTGAATTGAGATTGATTTAAATTAAATTTTTGGAACTAAAGTTGATTTGAATTGATTTGTGAAATTGGAAAAAACAATTCTAATTTAAAACTACTTTCGATATAAACTCTTTAATATACAAACTCTTTAACATATTAACTATTTTTCTCAGATAAACCATCTTAATATATTAGTAAATATTAATACATTAACTATTTTTAATATATAACCTACTTTAATATACAGACTATTTTTAATATATAAACTATTTCAATCTTTAACTTATTTTTAATATATAAACTATTTTAATGTATACATTATTTTAAATTTATAAAACAACTTTTAAAATATATATTTTAATATATAACCTATTTTAAAATATAAACTATTTCTAATACACAAACTATTTTAATTTATAACCTGTTTTTTATATATAACTATTTCGATATATATACTAAGTCCAATATTCAAACTGTTTATAGTTGGAACTTTTATGATTTAGATTTAACTAGTTTAAAATGCGAATATTTTGATATGATGATTTAACCTATTTTTGTCGTTATGATTTGAAACAAATATGATTTAAAGTGAATAATGATTTCGAAAGCGAACATGATTTCGAAAGTAAATAACGATTTTGAAAGTGATATGATTTTGAAATGAATATGATATTTTGATATGAAGTATGAACTGTTTGAAATGTAAAGGAACCAACCAGTGTGAAATAAGCGTTTGAATTGTTAAAGAGACCAGGATCGGATATTGTCATACTCTTTGCCAATACCAAAAACCACTTTAACAACTGTGCATATGGTGGAGAATCCAGAATGAAGTAGGATGGTTTGGCAAATGCTACTAGAATGAAGTAGGATAATGATGATGGATAGCCTTGACTTTCGGGTCATAATTAAAATAACTAAAACAGGAGCTGTATCAGGCCAAGTGGGGTCGCTCCTCTATCGGGCACATTTCTTCTATATTGTATTATTACTTTATGACTGATTTGGTGGCCACCCCTCGATTTGGTTACGGGAGCGTGTTCCAAGGTGGGCGGTAGTAGCTGCTATTCGTTACCACCAGTCCAGGAGTGCAAAATGGTAGTATCCTACCCTGGGCTTTGCCTCATATTCCTTGTCATATTTATCCTGATCTCGCCCACTACGAGTTTACTTTGTGTCGTACATTATGGAATTCCCTCTGATAGCCCTCTAGTTTATGGAAGAATTATGGTACTGTATAGACTACAACATTTATGTAAAAATGTATTAATGGGGATATGGGTAATGCCTTAACGCTATTTTAATACTTTATTTTACTGTAGACATATTATATTAACGGATTGTACTGTGTATGTAGATATTTTAACGAATCCTTAGGAGATGGAATCATGAACATCTCTTAAGTTATTGCACGCACGTTATACATTGGATAGGAGTGGTAAAATTCTATAAACATCTCTGAAGTCGTTACTTATTTTGATTTAACTTACATTAGATCTTTTAGTT
Source organism: Allium cepa (assembly GCA_030765085.1). Classification (NCBI taxonomy): domain Eukaryota; kingdom Viridiplantae; phylum Streptophyta; class Magnoliopsida; order Asparagales; family Amaryllidaceae; genus Allium; species Allium cepa. Next base: position 807,749,896 of record CM060940.1, on the reverse strand, counting down.
CTGACTCAAGTGTTTTGTCTTTTCATTATACTCGGGTCAGCCTGAGCATTTCAGTGTTGAAGACCTTATTTCTAGAGGGCGAAAGATGAAGATTTAGTATATATTACTATTTATCATATTTATTCCACTGCATCATGTTGTTTTGCTGCATTATTTATTTATTCCTATTGTGTGTATGACTTTGATCTATATTGTAAAAGTGTAATAAACTAATATTTGTAAAATAGCTTCATGAATTGTTTATTTGATTACTATATTTTGTCATTCCGTTGTGAGATATAACAACCCTTCCTTTTGGATGGTTTGAGTTGACATGTATGATTTATTGTCGATTTAAACCGTTCATAAAGGTGGATTTACAATCACAAAGAGTTCAAAATAATCCATAAGACAATTTTGTGTATCATTACCAATCCATAACAAGTGATGATGTGGCCATGTTTGTTAGTGAGGAGTTGCTACTGGAACTTGGAAGAAGTGATGGAGGTTGTTGAAGAGCATATTCGGTGGTCTACAACTATAAATAGAGGGGTAGAGGCTAATTTTTGGGGATCTTTATGCTTCCTTGCAACTTTTCTATATTTCTTTGTGATCACCCATGGAGTGGTACCGCTCCATAAGAACTATACTTGTAAAACAACAATATAATCAAAAGAGACATTAAGTGGACGTGGGCATCGACCAGTCAAGCCACTATAATCCTTATGTATCTTGTTTTTAATCCTTTTTATTTGCTTTTCTTCAATTTTCTTCTCTTCTAAAATCTATTGGATGCTTGTTCCATATTTGGTTCGAACAACTAATGATGTTATGATTTACTAAGCATCCACTACCACATATGCAATAATCATGAAACATGTATTTAATTGGTAATCTGGTAGGGTCTTAATATTAGTCAAGTGAAGTCGGAAGTATTTTTTAACATAGATGTACCAAATGCAAAAATAATTACAAACTCTATGAATGGATAAGGATAAACAATCTGTTAAATATCTAGGTGTGCCTATATCAAAAGATTATATTCATTCAACACACCTCTTAGCACTGATAAGTGGCACAAAAATTAGAAGGAGGGATAGTACATTACTTTCAACTCTAGGCAAGGCAAAACTAATTAAAAGTATCATTACCCTGATTGTACTATACTGGCTACTCATTTATCATATACCTATTATAGTGCCTAAGAAAGTCGAGGTTTTATATGTAAAAAAATTGGTTTGGAAAATTACGTAAAATTTCGTGGGATCAACTATGCAAACTATATCTAGAAGTGGTATTGGCTTAGTTTATTTTCTGATCTTAGAAAAATCACAAATATTAACTTGATTTCAGATCTAATGACTAATTAGTGTTTATTGAGTGAATGAATGAAGAATAAATGCCTACATAACAGAAATTTTTGGATTATTTCTATCATCAACTACTGTAACGATATGACTTTTTGGCCCTCGAATGTCAAAATTAAATATCCATGGTGTTCATGTATTGACCGCCTAAGTGTTGAAAAGGCGAATGGTTAGAGTAAAATAAAAGAAAATGAATATAACAAGTAAGAAATAATAAAATATCAGAATTTTACAGCGGAACGATAATATATAATATTAAAAGAATAGTACGAAGGATTACTTCGAATAGAGAAATTTCAGAGTTACAAAACATAAGTACTATCATCAGCCAAGACACTTATAACTGCCTATCTTCACAATGCTGATATATACATGCATAATGCAGTGCAACAGATATTGAAATAAATGGATAACAGAAGCCTCCAACTCGTCTCCTGAACTCTGTAGCGTCCAAATTAGAACTTGCTTTACTTAGTCTAAAGAGTACACGAGCAATTTAGGAAAAATAACCAAGTGCCAGACTATGTTTTCTCTGAGAAAACTCAAGATATATGTAATATTCTATAGTAACTATTAAGACCGTATGGATTCCCATAATGGTTTTTCCTCAAAAGAAACCAACCATTCATTTAATTAATATAGTGATAAAATAGATAATGTCTAGAGTGTAGAATATAAATCATATCAAATAGTTGTGTTGCTTGCATCTCACAACTCAGCAATATTAGAAGTACATCTAAAATTGCTAAGGTACATTTGAATATGGATTTTTCCATAGAAATCTCTTCGATTAAGCCGAATCCAATCTCCTGCATAGGTCAAAAAACTACCTCCGAGTGTTGATATCTCTAGATAAAATATAACAATTAAGAGAAACATAGCTGGTCTCCACCCTAACACGTGATCCCAGATATCATTAACTACCAATACCAACATCGATAAGCATACTCCAGATTTGGAGTTGATATATCCTCCCGGGAGTTAGATAAAGCCCAAGCTATGAGGTCTACTCTATTTTCTGTCATTTCCGATGTTGAGAATACATACGGCATCTTTCACATGAATCTTTATCACTCGAACAAAACATGAATTCCCAAATGGATTCCAACATCTCAAATAGATCACGAAACCCTTCATGGATCTGCATCTCGAAAAGATCTCGAATCTTCACATCGATTCCAGCATAAATCCTTTGACGAATGCTAATGCTGACCTCTTTTTTGGATTTAACCTTGGGATAAACACTTCAGCTCTATAGAATTTCACTTCACAACTGCTTCCAAAATGTAGACTCGTAACACTAGTTTTGAAGTGGTATTCGGTAAGTTAAACACTTACTGGTCTTGGACTTTTCAAATTAATTCTACCAATTTTTGGTAAAATCGATTTTGGATATTTTAGAAGTAAGTGAACTACATAAAGAGGAGTCCCCCCGGGGGACGCGTATATATAAGCTCTTAAAACTAGAGATGTTTCATACTAATGCTCCTTCCCAGTGGTTCTCAAAGGGTATAAAGCCATGAAGCTTTTAGATAATACTTAAGTTATAATTGGTCAAGTTCGATAGTCGACTAATTGACATCCAGTTAAAAACAATCGCATATACAAATCAGTGTTCGTATACTTAACACATTTGCGAAAGTCCAACTTATATTATCCATCGGTCAAGAGTGAAGCCAGGTAACTTAAAGCATTAGTTGCATATCAAAGCTTTATTTAGAAAAATCATTCTTGAATCTCACAAAGAGACAAGTCTACCTCGTCGGTTTTTAGTGTTAAGTGTGGTATTAATGACTTTTATAAACGAGTAAGTAATCAACAAGATTAACACATTTTCGACATTCCAACTTAACTATTCCTCGAAGGAAGTCGGTAGGTTAGAGCACTATTTATTTTATCCATACTCAAACATCAATCTTAATTCTCACAAATAGAGAAGTCAACCTCACTCGACTTTTAGTGTTAAGCATAGTTAATTAATTTTCAAACAAGTAATTAAACAAATAACCACTTTAACCACTAAGTAATTCCTAACCCCTTTCTAAACCTTTAGTTTATAATTTAATAACTCTTTTTAAAATGATATATGTGTGTGTGTGTGTTTGTGTGGGTGTATGTATAGTAATTTATTTATAAAACTATATATTAATAAAACAATTTAAAAAATAAGATATTTATACTTAAATAAAATAGTTGAAACATTTTATAAAAAACTATATATACTTAAAAATAATTTTAAAATAATTTAAAATACTTAAAATATGTTTTAAAATATTTATCCAAAATATTACTTTAAATAACAAGTTCATAAAATACTTTGAAACTTGGAAAACCGTGTTTCCTTATATTTGGAAGCAAACCCTCTTCTTTTAAAAAATGATAAATAATTCATAAAAATTCTTAAAAATCTCAAACCACTTTTAAAATACACTGAAAGAGTTATAAAACACTTTTTGAAAGAATGAAACAAAATACTTAAATTTAGATGTCTTTTTAAACAATTAAAGTTTAAAACAAAGGCTAAAACGAGGCAGTTTTGCACAAGTGTGTGTGTGTGTCCACTTTTCGATATATTACATAACTTTTAACATCCAATTTTTTTATGGTAGAAAGCATATGCAATAAACATCACAAATATAGTGAGAAACCCCTAAGGATTTTTCAAAAAAGTTCCATAGAAATTGCCAAACAAAAGGTAATTCTTAAGTGCATCCATGGCGACTATCTCTATAAGAGTACTTCCGAATCCAAGTCCAATTGAAACCTATGTTCAACTACGACCTATGTGCTTTGATCCAATGCTATGTTATAAGTCATACAAGTCCATTCAAGTCCATACGTATGGATTACGTATACCATTTTCTTTTAAAGCAAGAATTGAAAGAATATTACAAACATATATCAATATTGCAACATATATCCATCCATTTAGTCGCAACGAAAAAATCAATCACAAGCATATATACATAATATATTTTCATTCAAGGTGGTGGGTTAGCTCACTCACAAGCAAGTGAACAAGAAAGTCTAATCAACCACTTCCTACCTTTTCCTTGCAAACACTAACTTCCTACCTTTACCTTCGTTTTTGCACTTGTTTCTAGGCTATTATTAGCCTCTATTGCTTACGGCCTATGCTTGGGAATGAGATGTGCTTTGATTTTTCCAAATCCAAGTTGTAAGAAGTTGTTGTTGTCCTAAGGCTCTTATCCAAGTTTGGATTGAATTAGAGTTGTTTCTTTTAGTGAATTAGAAAAGGCGATTTCAAAAGGTATGCCCTCTCTTATATAGGCTCAAGATGTGTTGCTTACCCTTCCTCTTATTCCTCATCATGCCATGGAAGGCTCACCCCTCCATACGCCCATCACTTCTATAACAACCCTCAACTTATTAGGCCCGAATTTGAACAAAATCGTAACCCAAGTCCATTAGGTTATAGATTGTTGGTTTTGATAACCTATAGTAAACATAAGTATTTTTGAATCGATCAATTAAACTCACAACGGAATAGAAAATATATTAGGATACAAATACTAACTGAGGCTACTACCTCGGAATCAATGGTGTTCCTTAGACGCCTAACCACCTTATCAGTAACGATAATGAACAAAAAGACTTCTCCATCAACCGTTCCATTTTGCTTTAGCGACATGTTCCTCTAAATCTATCAAGTGGTTAGTAACGAGGAAGGGGTCAGAACAACATTTTGGTGATTAGAATATTGCATACATTATCCAGAACTTAAATTTATACCGATTGGTTTTCATTTAAATGGTATGTCTATTATTTACAGCTAATCCATTTATTTTTAATATACACGCGTATGATATATCTATCCTAAATGTCTCCAAGGTATAATTTTCATATATATATATATATATATATATATGCGCTTATATATACATATACATTATAACGACCCGCATTTTACGTATCGAATGATCATAAAATAGTTTTATTTTATGCATACGAGGTCATATGACTATAAAATTTGGGAAGTGACTCCTAGGAACATTTTGCACGTCTATGATTTTTTTTGATTTTCTTTGTGACTTTTTTTCACCTTTAAACCTTGTTTGGACTATAACTATTGATAGGAGCCGAATTAGGGTCTCACTACTTCCATTGCTTCAGAATGTTTGTTTCTCATTCCGTGGAGTGGTCATAATTGAAAAACGGATTTATCATTTTAAATTTATAGCTATTTTAAGTTTTGGCTGCTGCTTGTCTGTTTTAATGAGTAATTAACTAAGCTCGTGCTTAAGTCCATTAACCCATCTCGAAAACTGTGCTAAGGGAAGGCTGTGGGAAATGATCTAAGTTATTTCCATCTTCCCTAAAATAGCTCTAAACCTCCATTAACACTAATTTCATCAAAAAGCATACATTTTCCTTACTAATCTTAGCCAAATCAGTGAATGTAATGGAGATTAGCACAAAAATGCTTTAGATTATCATTTTTGCTGATTTGGGTTCATCTCGTTTACTTTCTACTTCAGATCTAAGGAGAAATTTTTTATTTTGGGTATTTAGTGAATCGTGATTATCCATAAATGAGCGAGTTCTAAGAACGGTGACATGTGGATAAAACGGTTGAATGATTCTATCGTGGAGAGGAATGTGGAATGGTTCCTCGAGGATAATGGAAATTGGATGGAGTAGGGGAAGAGCTTAGATATGCGTGTTAAGGGATCATTGATAGTCAGAGTTTTTTCTGATATACTCAAAGCGTGGGTATTGTGACGACGCTCATGGGTACTTTGAAATGCTACCTTGGATCGGTTGAATGCATCCATGTACCCTGAACCGGTTGAATAAGTCTTGGATCAGCTTCGGGCTAAAGAGAACACACTAAAAATTGGGATTTTCATTAGTCCCTGGCCGTTGAAAGGTCATACAAGTTATCATATATCCAAAGAATATCGAGGTAGGATTGTTTGATGGATGATATGGTCGTCTTGATTGTTCTTTCGTAGTTTATCACTGTATGGATGTCATTGTAGATAGGTATTGGAGATAGGGATACTTGGACACCCGTCATCGCACTTGGTTTGCGGTGTACCTTTACTATATTTTTAGAGTAGAATATTATGTTCATTATATGCTAACTTTTTGGTTGTAGGGACAGGTCAGGTATGGTTTGTATACCCTTGTTCCTTACTGCATTTACTTGCATAGTGTTTTGAGATTCGTTTACCGCTCACATGTTGTCTGACTCAAGGTTTTACGCATTGCTTATTATTATCTTGGGTACTCTTAAATGATTGTACTTGATATCAAGTCTAGGTGTGACACAATAGCTATGCAAAGGACGAGCTAGATAAAGCTATCTCGTGTTATATATGGATTATTATGCTTATTCCATTGTGTAACACTATGGAGCCTTGGCAGTGTTTGCTTATTAGTATGAGATAGCTATTTGAGTTTACTCCCATTATATAAACTCTATTACTCGTTGTATAACTCTGTGAATATATACTCTGATATATAGAACACTAAGTTAATATTGTCTCTTCTTTTATATATGTGATGTATATTATATTTTATTCCATGTTTTGTGAGATATATGACATGTTCTATGAGTTTTATTTTATTTTAAAACCTTGATGATCGTTCCACATCAGCCGGGCGCATCAGCAGTGCACTATCTTTTGTATAGTAGGTGTAGGTAGTGTAGGGTGATCGTCACATTTGGTGCTAGAGCCAAGTTACACGATAAACCTGAGTTGATATCATGGTCCAGTAGAGATAGGGAAAGAGTTATCACCCTAGACTGGATCAAGAATACACACACACACACATACATATACACACACACATATACATACATACATACATACATACATACACACACACACATACGAGAGAGTGCGTATCTGTTACATATTTTGATTTTCAAAACTATATAGTAGTACATATAGTTCATAAGCCGTTTGCACACACAAGTACCATTAACATGGTTTTCTTTTGAGAGACTGATCATTCTTATTATAGATCAAGAATGGGCTGGGAACAAGAAACACTCCGAGGAACTACATCTTCGGAGTTGAGGAAGGAGCGGGCTCGGGGTTTCCAATTATGACTTGCAAGCTATGTTCAATGCGATGATGGCGAACATGCTTCAAAATGACCAAGCGACCTATCCAAATGATGCTATTGGTGATTGTAACATCCCATATCTAGAGATCCAAAACTAACCGCTACAGATGCTGTAGTCGTCTACAGTTATTAATTCTAGGTGATCAAATGTGATAATGTGAGATACATTGATAATACAGAAACATATGAGTATGGAAAATTCAGCACAATTTCAAAATAAAATTTTCTATCCATTTCATAACAAGATTTCAAATTCTTTACATAATCCCAAAACGTAAACCACGTCTAGAGTAAATATAATTTTTTAGAAAATACGCCAAAAGAGGCATATGAAGATGCCCTCTTAGTTAATCAGAGTAAATATAGGCAATAAACATTCTTGCCAATACATCGAAATACACAGCGGAATTAAAATAGAAAGAGCTCCTACATAGCTAGAATGTCTCCTGCTCATCTCCGGAAGCTTATTTGTCTAAAGAAGAACCTGAAAGACTTGAACTCTCAAAATACTCAAAATCAATAGAGCACCCGAGATTTAAGGGGAAAACATAAACTTCGAGTCAGACAAAAATCCTGGTGTGAACAATAATCTATCATCTCAAACCAAATAGATATCTAGTGAGACCACGCCGCATAGCGGAATGGTTTTCCCCCTCACTAGTATCATTACTAAGAAAATAACCATATATTGTGCACCTGCATCCACCATGGTTAAAACATAACATAATATGATAATGCAGAAATTAATCATATACATTGTATTACACATCCTACATTAGTTAGACTAACCATCTAAGCTTTAAGTGACTATCTGTCTTATATTTTAAAGGACTACCTATCCCATATAGACTATATTTGCATCAAGGGGACTATCCATCACACATTCTTCTTACTTAAACTGATGTAGACTGTCCATCTCACATCCCATAGTTTTCCTAGGATGATTATGTACCCTTATTTAACCACATGGAGACTATCCATCCCCAGTATGATGTAGACTATCCATCTTACATCCCAAGACTTAGCCACTTAACTCATTCTATCCGCATGATCCTTATTATCCCATGTTACCCACATGTTTGACTATAATACATGCTATCTACATGTTCATATTTACATATGCTACCTGCAGGTTTGACTATAATACATGCTAACCATATGTTTTTATTTACCCATGCTAGCCACATGTTTAACTATAATACATGTTATCCACATGTCCATATTTAACCATGCTACCCTCATGTTTAAGTACACCCATGTTATCTACATGTTAAACCTATGTCTATTGGTGTCCCCAATTAGGTTACCTTACTTAATAACTTATGACAAAATAAAGACAATGGTATCCCCAAATTATAAGTGTCATACTTATACAAATATCGGTATCCCCAATGTTAGTTTCGAATCATTCAAAAGGCCTTAGTGCCCCTAAGGTTCAATCATTAACATTTAGGTTTAAGGTTACCCACCCCTTTGCACGTATTCACTTAAACAGACTGATAGAATCGAAAGGCCCCTTTCGAATCCATCAAAACAACATGGAATGTCCTTTTGAGTTAGATAAACCTACATCTTCGAAAGTACGCTTTCATGTCGGTTGGAAATAATGCGGAAGATATGCTTCTGCCTTGGTTAAACACTTCAATGTAAAACAATGCAGAAGAGCCTCTTTGAATCCGTCAACTGATTCAAAAGGGTGCTTCCGTTCCTATCAAATCATTTTAGTAGAATAGTTTCAAAAGCAATGAAATCAACTCCTTCAAAAATATCCCCTTCGAAAGTATAGAACTTGGTTAAAAGAGAACAACTTTACAATCCCTTCGAAAGTATCCTCTTCGAAGGCAAAGAAAACAAAGCAAACATATTCGAAAGCAAGAAATCAACTCCTTTGAAGATATAAAACTTTGTTTTAGCTATAACTTTATATAGATGTAGAATTATGGTTTTCAACCTATTCCATAGTGTTTAAATGGTGGTTTCCTTTTCCTCAGAGTGGTTATAATAGAAAATGAAACTTACGGTTAGAGAGTTATGTCTATTTGAAGTTTTGTAAACAAAGCTAGTGAAAATTGCTACGAAAGGGCTTTCGCGACATTTACAACTATTGCTGAAAGGGGGCCTTCGACCGAGTTGATGGGGGCTCCAAAATGCCATGAAAGGGCGAAAAGGTGTTCCAAAGTGATGCAAAAGGGTCCAGAAATGCTCTAGAATAGTGCTGTCGAAAGGAGCTTTCGACTAAATCGAAAGGGACTTCCAAAATGCAGCATAAAGGTTTAGTAATGCTGCGAAAGGGTGCAGTCGAAGAGTTCTTTCGACTAGGCCCACCGGTAGTGTTATCCCACCTTTTGGCAAGGCCGGGATATCAAAGAACTGATTACAAGCTCAAGATTAAACGTCTTGGATGTCCAGTATGCACAGGCTCGCTATGGATATCGACGAATTTTGTTCGAATCTGGATCGGGCTATAATTAAGAAGACAGGACAAGCGAAGCCTTGAAAGCCCGCATTCCAAATTTCAAGTCAATCCAGGTTCGTATGCTCAAGTTATGATCGATGCAAATTGAAGGTGACAACCCCATTTTCGTATCCATCACTGAGCTCCAATTCGAATCCATCACCTTCGTATCCATCAGAGCGGTAGCACTTCATATCCATCAAGGAACCTCGGATCGTATCGATGTCATTCGAACCCATCAAAGAACCTAAGTTCGACTCGATCTCATTCAAATCCATCAGGTAGCCTCGGCAGAACTCAATCTCGTACGAGTCCATCAACAGAGCATACATTTCGTATCGATCACCAAAATCCTACTTCATATCCATCAAGTGTCTACCTGGCTCGTATCCATTGAGGAAAGTCCTGTTCGTAACCATCAGTCTTCGTGAGTTCGTACCCGTGGTTGAGCTTCTATTCGAATACACCAGGTGACTGCTTTTCGTATCCATCGAACTGTCACTACTTCGTACCTATTAGAGGCTCTTGTTCGAACCCACATCCAAAGGCTTGTTCGTGTCCATCAAGTCAAATGGACCTAGATTGACGCAACGACCATCGATGCAAATGAGGCGACAATCATGGATGCGACATGGTCAACTCGAAGCAAAAGGTGGATTGGTTCGAAATACGCGCACCACATCATCTCAGAAACACGTGCAACCATCGATACGAGGGGATCGATTTGAAGCTATGGAGTCGAACCAAACAACCATCCAAGAAATCTCAATTCGTATCGATCATATCTCAGGATCCACCAATCCAAATGCTATGAAATTTTCACAAAATATTGCATACGAGCCAAGGAACGTTCACACCAAATTTCAGCTCCATCGAACATGATCTTGATCGATACGAAATTATTTCGTATCGATCACAGATCGAGTCGAAACTTTCTGGAATTGGTCATGTGGGCCCCCTCACGTGCCAGAGCGAATCTCTCGAAGTTTGAGCGAAGTATCAGCCTCCTATGCCTATAAATAGAGCCCCAGAGCCTACGGAAATAGAGGCTTTTTGATTCTCAAGCGCCCAGACTCTGCCGAATCAAGACTTACATCATACTCTTGCTGTTGAATTTGAATTTCGAGTTATATCTTGTCGTTGTTCACTGTAATCACTTGTAATCGCTGAAAGAGAATCAATAAAGTTACAAAAACTTCATAGTGGACGTAGGCAACACGCCGAACCACTCTAAATCGCTTGTTTATGCATTTACTCTCCTGTTGTTTGGAGTTTTTGTTAGACAATCCTCATTTTAAATTTATATTCTTCACTATTATCTCTTCAAAAACTTCCGAAGAGTGTTGTGCCCAATTTTGGTACAAACGCTTTGGTGCTTTCACTGAGAAAACCCAGATTTTCTCCTGCTCGTTGGATCCGTCGTCGATACCGGATTGAATAAATCTAAGAGAGAGATCCAGATCACTAATTCGAGTTCCTTTCCTTCTATTCAGATTTGCATAAAGTCTAGGAAAGGAGTTCAATCCCCAAGATGGTTTGCACAAGGACCACCTCCAATGCTGTCAATCAAGAGACCAGGATAGACAGAATCCCGCGCCACTACCTCCCTCTAACCAAGACGCTACTGGAAACTCGGAACCATCAGGTCCGGTTACCCGACAAGAGTTCCAGCTGCTGTTTCAAGAGCTGACCCAAAGTCGGTAACAACTAACAGAACAGCTACGCGCCAATGCCGAGCTAACCAACCAGCTGAATCGCCAGAAGCGGAGGAGATCTATGAGAGATCATGCTTCTTGCTCCTCCAGCGAAAGTTCTTCCTCTTCTGATTATCATCAGCGATCTCCGCGACCCCGGCTAGATAGGAGTCACATACAAACTACTGGATATCAATCGGCAATGACCGATGGACAGCTGAGAGTTGGTCCATTAGCCAGTTTCCAGACCGGGCCCTCCTCCCGAGGGGGTACCGCTCCTTACTACACCATAGACTACCTCGCCACGACCGTCGCGGTTGAACCAGGGGTCGATGCCCAAAATCAGTCGAGCCTGGACCGTCGTCATCATGGACGTACTCCTGAACCACACGTCCCGGAAGACTATGAGCCAAGAAGGCGAGATGTGGACCGTCGACAGCATCCGGTCCAACCTCATAATGTGGGACCCAACCACATTTTGGCTCAACACATATAGAACGTACAAATACCGGATCTCCCTACCATGATACGTCAGATGATCCGTGAGAGCCAGGGTCTCACGAATGACGACTGGGGAATCTCCCGAAGTCACACTCCCTTTACGGATGATATACATACCGCTGAACCCCCTCGACGATTCAGGATGCCGACTTTACCCATGTACGAAGGAAACTCCAACCCCAACCAACATATTCTGAAATATGAATGGTCGATGAGCGCTGCTAGAGCGGACGACGCAGTGAAGTGTCGTAGTTTTCCCATTTCCTTAGGGGCATCGCTACCATGTGGTTCACCCGACTGCCGCGACGATCCATTTCCTCCTTTGACCAGTTGGCCGTTAAATTTCTTGAGCAATTCCGCATGCACGTCGCAAGGTCAAAAGACGTCAACACTCTATCTAGCGTCACCCAACCTCCTAGAGAGACGCTCAGACGCTACTTAGAGAGATTCCATGCCACGTGTGCGAAAATCAGCAATTCGAACGATAACTCCATTCTTATGGCGTTGACTAAGGGGATTGACCCCGATTCTGAGTTTGGAAAAAGGTTGGCTGGAAAACCACCTGCATCATTGGACCGTTTCTACGCCAAGGCGGCTCAATTCCTGAGAAGGGAAGATGCGAAACAGTCTAGGAAGCAGACTGATGCAGGGCCAAGCGCGGAAGGGATCCAAAGCAATGTCGCGATCAAACAATCCGGTGAGAGTTCTGGAAAAGTTCAGTTGAACGTTCAAAACAAACAAACTCAGCGGAGGGAGAACGTGAACCAGAATAGAAAACGAGATCAGAACCATGGCCCACTGTGTAAGAATACTATGTTTGACAAGTACACTCCTTTGAACACATCACTGGAGAACTTGTATTTGCAAACCTGTAATACAATTCAATACAAAAAACCTGCACAAAAACCGTCGTCAGAAAGGCAAATCCAGACGGGAAAATTTTGCAGGTTTCATGAAAGCTACGGGCACAATGCGAATGAATGTCGTCATTTGCAAGATCTCATGGAAAAATTGATTAGGGAAAGGAAGCTGGAACAGTTTGTGTGGACGCCGCATCCTGGATGAGTGGGCCCATGAAATAAAAATAATGAGCCTGATCAACAGAGACAGGAGGACTCAACCCGTCCTGGCGGGAGATTAGTGATAAACGCCGTCAGTGGCGGACCCACTTTGTCAGGAGCCTGGAACGACGAGAATCTTCGTCACCGTTACACATGACAGGCTTTATTTATTTAGTCTATAAATACTTTGCAATTTGACTTTGCATTCTGAAGTTCGAATTTGTAATAAGGCACTGCTTTGCCATGTTTTTCCGTTCCAGCAATAAATTACCATCTCTTCAAGCTAGGGCTGTGATTCACCGAATGCGACATTCAACAATCACGATGCATGAAGAGCTAAGTTCTATCGTACGATTGAATTTATTCAAATAGCGAGTGACTGTGATACGACTGGCCACTCATTAAGTGAAACCTCGGCTCGGGGCAAGCCGTCACATTAAAGGCTGAAATGGACCGACACACGACAGTCCTATAACTAAGTCCAAATTCCCAGAGTGCGAATTGGAGTATAAACATCAACTCTAGGTTTCCAGAGTGCGAATCGGAGTATAAACCCTAACTCTAAATTTCCAGAGTGTGAATTAGAGTATAAACATCAACTCTAGGTTCCTAGAGTGCGAACTGGAGTATAAACACTAACTCCAAATTCCCAGAGTGCGAATTGGAGTGTAAACATCAACTCTAGGTTCCCAGAGTGCGAACCGGAGTATAAACTTTAACTCCAAATTCCCAGAGTGTGAATTGAAGTATAAACATCAACTCTACGTTTCCAGAGTGCGAACCGGAGTATAAACGCTAACTCCAAACTCCCAGAGTGCGAGTTGGAGTACAAAACTTATAAATACGTCTTCGAAGAGGGTGGACCAATCCGCCTAATGACTTTGACCGTATCCTAAACAAGTTTGAGGAGGATGGACCCGTCCATCTAATGACCTTGCTTGTTAACTCGGGGTGGATGTCATCCGACTATCCACGATCCCGATGAATCCGTTGTTCCTAAAGTGTGAACGAATTCCTAAAAAGCCTAAACAGATGTGACCGACCATCTGTCGGCTAACTCCAAATTCCCAGAGCGTGAATTGGGGTATAAGCATCAATTCCAGGTTCCCGGAGTGTGAACCGAAACATAAATGCTAACTCCAAATTCCTAGAGCGTGAATTGGAGTATAAACATCAATTCCAGGTTCCCGGAGTGCGAACCGAAATATAAATGCTAACTCCAAATTCCCAGAGTGTGAATTGGAGTATACATACTAAGTCAAAGTTCCCGGAGTGCGAACTATGTTACAAACGTCGATAGTTCTCAGATTCCCAGAGTGCGAACCAGATTATCGATCGCAGATTATCCAAAGTCCCCGGAGTGTGGACATGTGCTCAAGATTTGCAATTGGTGCAATTGACCACCGAAATACAAGTGCTGGTCCTGGGAACTAGGGGCAAAGGCTTAGGTGTTAATCACTAATCGAAGCGATACAATGTCCAAAATTCAACTCATTCATCAATTACGACGTGTGATCAAGATTTTCAGACTTGGCAAATAAAACGAACTCAACTTGAAGGTAAAAACACCACAAGTGCACTAGATTGAAATTAAAATACTACAAATACTTAAGCATAAAAGAAATAAGAATTGAAGTAAAGAAACAAAATTTCATTTCAACTAACTGTATGTGAGGATTCATGTACAAGTTATTCCAAAAATTTCTACTAGCGGGGGGCTGGGCCTACATCTATACACGACCTATAAAAAGAAAGACAAAAGTACACTCCTAACTGCCAAAAATGCGCCAAAGGGGGGCTTATCTACTTTTTCTTCTTCAGCCTTCTCTTCGAGGCGGAACTGTCAGAGCCGCTAGTAGTTTTTCGCTTCGAACCTTTACCCTTTGGCGAATCATCCCCTGAAGAAGGCATGGTATCAACGTCTCCCTCCGAACTTAGTCTATGGGGATGCTCTCTTCAGGAGGAGTCGGGGGAACTAGATCTGCAACCGGGGACAAAGTGGACACTCTAGTATCAACCAGTGTCCCCCCGGGTGATATCATCACAAGTGGAGTCGGACTCGGCGCCGTCACTCCACCCCCAGAATCATCGCCGCGAGCCGCTGCCTCCATCTCAGTGTTAATGTCGGCCAAAATCTCTGCTTCACGAGCGGCACGGGCTTCACGGTAGGTAGTGGTGGACTGTGACGAAGCAATGGAAGCAGGCGGGAACACGCCAGGAACGAATGGCATGTTTGCAAAAGGATCGTTGTTTTAACCCAGGAGCTCGTTAATCATCTGCTCATCCATCATCTGCTCGTCCAAAGACAGTGAGCTCCCCTGTGTCATCTCCATCGGCGCGACCGTAGTCATGGCAATCGCCTCAGTAATAATGGCTGCCTATAATTGATGTGATTCTTGGATTGCAGGAGGTGCTGTCAATGTAACTTCGCTCACTGGACAAGGAAGAAAAGGAGTTGTTAGAACACACTTCAAAAAAAGCCCTTTACTTCAAATACACATGAAATTTGTTCAGAATACCTTTCTCAGTTCGGCTTGTAGTTGGCTGAACAGCTTCGGATGAATGCTCCCTAATAGGAGATAGGCGTGGTTGTTCAGGGTCATATGCCGGGACAGGCTGGGGCTCGGTCACTGGAGTAGGCTCAGATAGAGATGAAGTTATAATATCAGAACTTGTAGAAGAGTGCTCGACTCCGGAACCTTCCCCGGTTTCTAAGTGCTGGGTGCCTAGCCTCTCTCTTGCATGAGAGATCATAGAATCATGGAGAACATTCTTTTCATCTTCACTTAATATGAAGTTCTCCAGCTCAAATTCGTCAAGGGCACCACCCGATATCACCGCCTTCTCTTCTTCGACCAGCAAATTCCAGGCGTTGTATATATGTGTGGAGTAATCGTCGAGCCATAACAAATTCCTATGTCTTAGCATGTTGGCGTTGTATGTGACGAGAAGCTCCTCTATGTCCGCCTCAAGCCTGGTCTCTGTCAGCCGAACCTTCTCATCAACTTCGGCCTCCACCTCGTGGACCTTTACCATGGCCGCATCTCTTTCCCTCCGGAGCACCATCGTCTGATCGCACGCTTCCTATGCGGCAATGTTAGCAGCATCTTTTTCCTTTATGATTTCAAAAAATTTGGATTTAAGTTCATTAAGCTCTTTAAGGGCTTCATCCCGCTCAGCGGTCACGATGGTGTTCCGGTGGCCCATATCCTCTATGGTAGCATAGTGCTCCCGCTTCATCCTATCCATCGCCGCCTGGGCCTCATCGTCTTTTTTAAGAACCTCGATCTCAGTTTTGCAGGAAGACTCGGCCTCACTGTTGAGCACTTGAATAATTCAATCTTTTTGACCGCATTCTTTCTCTAGCTTTTCAATCATGACCGCTCGATCAAAGGCCACTTTCGATGCTTTCTTCACGGTCTTCTACCACTCCTGATACTGGAAAAATATATCTGCAATATAACATGCACCGTGGTTTCGACCGACGCCGGTACCCTTTTTAAACGCGGGGGGAAGACAAACCCATCAAAACAGATGTCGGGGAAATCCTTTTTCAGTTGAGCGAGCCCTGTCGCTCCTTCCCCAGTGCGCTCGACAAGGGCCTGTGCGGTGGTTGAAGGGCCTACTACCTCAGTTTAGCGATGAGATTCGGACCGTGAAGAGTGGGAAGACTGGCTATGCCGTGAAGTCTCTAGGGGCCTCGAAACATGAACCGGAGGCAGTGCAGGAGATATGGGAGGGGGAGTGCATGATCGGGAACGGTGTACATATTCCCTACCCCTATCAGTCCGTTCTTGGCTGGAATTCCCTTGATCATAATCACGGTCTCCTTCCCTCCTACGTGATTCATAGTATGATGAAGAACGACGTTTGTTGCGCAGGTGCCAAGCATCGAGCCTTGACCGGACATGGTGCCTGCAAAGCAAAAATGGAAACGAAATTAATAATCTTCAGAAAAAGGCAGCTTGTGCTCAAAAAATTGTGTAGTGCCGTGATGTGTGTGTGTATGTGCAACCCCCCGACCAACCGGATGTGTCAGCCACATTAGTAGGCAGAGACTCGCTTAAAACTAAAGCTTGCTGGAGCTCATCCAATCCGGCATTATGCTGTAGGGACACACCATCCGGAATTGGAAGATCGACAAGCCCTTCATAAAGATTCTCTGTTCTTGGGGGGGACATCTCCGAAATTCTAATTCCGGAGGCGGGCCGGGACGTGACAACAGATTTCCATCTCCCCTTTCTAGATGGCTTGAAAACGTCCGCCTTGCCTTTTCTCTACTCTTCAATATCCTGGGCTACATCCGCAGGTTCGCCCAATGGTTCCTCATCGGTGTGAGTTTTCTCGAAGTCAGCCTCCTCGATTATGACAACTCTAGGCTTTTTTCGTTTAACTTGTTCTTTCGAGGCAGTTCTTAATGCACCGTCGAGCCTTATACTCTGCGTACGTTCAATAAGCCCAAGAATCCTAAGATTCCTATCCGTCAAGAGCAAATCGATATTCCTCTCTTCGCTTGGGATTTCTTAGAGAACCCGTACTATCTCCTTGAAATATTCACCTTCGGGTCGCTGAATTATCGCTGTAAGGAAAACGAGAATATGAGTTGGGTTTCATTTGCAACTGCCTTTCCGACTGCTCGAAAAGATAGCAATACTCACGTCTAAATAGCCATCGCCTGCCAAATCCTGGGGGGCATCTAACATAGAAACACTCCATCTTGAAGTAGCTCAGCCTAGTCCAAGACCCCGTAATCACTTGGCAGTTTCTTACCGCCTCTAGGAATGTGAAATATGGACTATCAGTTCAACTCTTGAAGTTGAACAAGTATCTGATCTCAATCGGGAGTGGCGGTCGATAGAGATACTCCATAAATGCAATGAACAAGCTATTGAGCAAGGCATATCCATTCGGGTGTAACTGAGAGGGGGCAATCCCCAAAAAAGACAACACTACTCTTATGTATTGGTTGAACGGGGGAGCGTCCCGGCTGCGCACGCATGTCGATTGAAAGCGGTACACCCCTCCAGTGGGTTGTACGGTCTATCGTTTGGTCCTGGCAATAGCACGTCATCCATCGACAAACCATGCCTTAGGCATAATCTCCCTAGCATATCTTCAGAAATATGAGACGAGACAGAGTCTGATGGATTGTTGTTGAAATAATGCGTTGGGTAATTCGTCTGGGGCCGGACCAATGACTTCGGCGTTGATGTCCGATATTTCAAGTCTGGGAGGAGTCAAACTCTGAGTTTCCTGTGGCTGCGAGCTTGGAGTTTCCATAGCTAATTAACTCACGAGAAATCATCATTAGACGACAAAGAGCCCATGTATTCCCCTCGTGTAAAGTGTGTGTTGTGCAGTGTTGTGCATTACTTGGGTAAATTCTGCAAAGTTAGAGAAAAGTTGGCGAACGACGAAGATAATCGGATTCCAGTTGGAACGACCGTCATCACTGATCGTCATCACCGAATCATCTAGATATTAGCAGTCGATCCGGATTAAAGTTGTTATGGTTCCATCGACAAGCTTTGAAGGGTAGTCAAGTATGCAGTTTAACTGTCAAGTCCAGATATGCAAGAATGAAGCTCGTCGGAATTGTGCTATCAAGAGTTCAAAGTTTCGTATCCATCAAAGGAAGAGTTCGAATCGATCAGGGCAAGCTTGTTCGAATCCATCAGGATATGAGTTCGTATCGATCCCGAGGGCATGCTTCGAATCGATCCTTGATTGTCGGGTTCGTATCGATCAGAAAAATCTCGGCTTCACATCGATCAGGTTCGAGCCGATACTTTTCGTATCGAACATGAGAGTAAGATTCGTATCGATCCAAAGTCGAGAACTTCGAATCAGTCGTTTGCTTAATTTTCGCATTGATCATTTCATATCGATACGATCCACCATCATTGTAATCGGTACGAATGACGTCACCTCCCTTAGGAAATCCCTGGAGTCGATGCGAGCTCCAAAAGAAAACGTGCTATGGCCTGCATCAACTAGAACACAAGCCCCCAGATCGATCCATTTTTTGTTTTATCCACTCTTGCTTCTCCAATCTATAGGAGCATCGCCATGGCCATTTACGACCGAGCTTTGACCCAGATCTGGTTTTACCAATTGCCAGAATGGATAATTGATGAAGATGGAGTGGATCTAAGATAACTTCGTCGTTTGGATTCATGATTAATTACCTAATTTAAAATTGGAATTCGAAGATTTGAAGGGTTGAATTTGATCGAGTCGAAAGCACGGCACGGTTCTCCTCTCTCAAGTTTCTGGATCGATGCGAAAGTTAAAGGCAGTAGTAAAAAGGTAAAAAGTGCAAATGACTGAAGTCCATGGTATTTATATGGAGCTTATAGAGAAACCGGGTCGATTCGCCTCCCGATCCACATGACCGGTCGCAACCAGTCAACCCACAAATCGAGTCGAACGCTCTGTTCGTATCCATCTGACCAAAATTTCCATCGATTCGAAATGGATAATGAATCCATCGATACGAAGCACACAGCGAAGACGGCTGAAGATGATGAAGCTCATCGACTCGAAGCCCTTTTTCACATCGACGAGTTCGTAAATCCATCCACAGCACGTCGATACGAACAGCGATTTCGTATCCATCATAACTTATAAATTAGCATCGATACGAATTGTGAACCGCCTATCCATGACAAACAGCATGGTTCATCGAAACAAAAAAGTGATGAACATCCATCACTGCCAATATCCATGCGAGAACAACTTTTCAAACTTCTATATCGATCCATGAGAGGAACGATACGAAGGAACGCTAAAAAAAACTGTCAATCGTTGTTGCAACTCAAATTTCACACCGGTTCTGGAGAGGATCGACACGAAATTTTATACAAGAAAACTGACAACGACTTGTGAGCATGCAACATTAACGAGGGTCAGATTAACATATGTGCATATGTCAAAACAATATCCCATTTTCAGCATTAACAGGAGTTGGATATTCATTTAATAACGATTAGGTGACAAACAGCTAAGCCCTATTATACAACAATCAGTTATAGCAACGCAAGGTAACAACCTTCGACAAAAGAGCAATGGCTGTTCAGAGTGAAGATTGTAGCTTTTCAAAGCACGTCATGTTTCCACAAGACATACTTTGGGGGGCAAATGTTATCCTGCCTTTTGGCAAGGCCGAGATATCGAAGAACTGATTACAAGCTCAAGATTAAACGTCATGGATGTCCAGTATGCACAGGCTCGCTATGGATATCGATGAATTTTGTCCGAGTCCGGATCGGGCTATAATTAACAAGACAGGATAAGCGAAGCCTTGAAAGCCCGCATTCAAAATTTCAAGTCAATCTGGGTTCGTATGCTCAAGTTATGATCGATGCAAATTGAAGGTGATAACCCCATTTTCGTATCCATCACCGAGCTCCGATTCGAATCCATCACCTTCGTATCCATCAGAGCGGCAGCATCTTCGTATCCATCAAGAAACCCCGGGTCGTATCGATATCATTCGAACCCATCAAAGAACCTAAGTTCGACTCGATCTCATTCGAATCCATCGGGGAGCCTCGGTTGAACTCAATCTCGTACGAGTCCATCAACAGAGCGTACATTTCGTATCGATCGCCCAAAACCTACTTCGTATCCATCAAGTGTCTACCTGGCTCGTATCCATTGAGGAAAGTCCAATTCGTAACCATCATTCTTTGTGAGTTCGTACCCATGGTTGAGCTTCTATTCGAATCCACCAGGTGACTACTTTTCGTATCCATCGAACTGTCACTACTTCGTACCCAGTAGAGGCTCTTGTTCGAACCCACATCCAAAGGCTTGTTCATGTCCATCAAGTCAAATGCACCTAGATTGACACAACGTCCATCGATGCAAATGAGGCGAGAATCATGGATGCGACACGGTCATCTCGGAGCAAAAGGTGGATCGGTTCGAAATACGCGCGCCACATCATCTCAGAAACACGTACAACCATCGATACGAGGGGATCGATTCGAAGCTATGGAGTCGAACCAAACAACCATCCGAGAAATCTTAACTTGTATTGATCATATCTCAAGATCCACCGATCCAAATGCTATGAAATTTTCACAGAAGATTGCATACGAGCCAAGGAACGTTCACACCAAATTTCAGCTCCATCGGACATGATCTTGATCGATACGAAATGATTTCGTATCGATCACAGATCGAGTCGAAACTTTTTGGAATTAGTCATGTGGGCCCCCTCATGTGCCAGAGCGAATCTCTCGAAGTTTGAGCGAAGTCTCAGCCTCCTACGCCTATAAATAGAGCCCCAGAGCCTACAGAAGGAGGGTCTTTTTGATTCTCAAGCGCCCAGACTCTGCCGGATCAAGACTTACATCATACTCTTGTTGTTGAATTCAAATTTCAAGTCGTATCTTGCTGTGTTCGCTGTATTCACTTGTAATCGTTGAAAGAGAATCAATAAAGTTCCAAAAACTTCATAGTGGACGTAGGCAACACGCCGAACCACTCTAAATCGCTTGTTTGTGCATTTATTTTCCTGTTGTTTGGAGTTTTTGTTAGATAATCCTCATTTTAAATTTATATTCTTCACTATTATCTCTTCAAAAACTTCCGAAGAGTGTTGTGTCCAATTTTGGTACAAACAGGTAGAATCATAAATAACTTGAAAACTGCTATTTTGCTAATCAAAGTATATTCTTTTCACCAACTCCTAATCTTTGTCAAATTCCTATTGGCTAGTGATAATCTTTAACACTTCTTTGTAGAAAAAATGCTATATATCAGATTTCCAATTTTCAAAATTATTTTCAAAATTATTTTCAAAATATTTCAATATATTACTATTTGAATATAATTATAAAGCCTTTTTAGCTTAGAAAATTCATAATTAATCGAAATCACTTGGAAAAAATTACAAAAATTCACCAAAAATCTAAAATAATATTTTGTACATCATATAAAATTTTAGGACAAAATTCCTTATTTTATTATTTTTAATAATTAAAACCCGAAATAAATGCCTTTTTACCTCAGGAAATTCATAATATATTCGTATTAACTCCGAAAATTATGAAATTAAAAAATCATCTCCAAAATTATGTTTTACACTAAAATTTCCAAAAATCAAGTCATTTGTAGGTCGTTTACTAAGGTTTTTACTTTAAAACACATCATTTTAATTCCATAAAAATTCCAATAAATCACCATAAATTATTATTCTATCCAAAAAATAATTATTAGATCCAAACATGATCAACACAGTAAAATACATTCAACTACTATCCATAACCGAACCAAACCAAAGAACAATGAGATGATTTACACTCTTGTTCACCTTGATTAAGTTGTTGGAGTCTGAGATTTGCCCTAGCTTTAACCTTCTAGCCTTTTCTCCCCAATCTTCCTAGTTTGCTGATATCCTTAGAGAGGTTTAATGAACGCCCCTAGCTTTATTTTAGTTGTTTTGATTTCATATGAAGTGATAAGTGAGAATAAGGGAGGTCTTTAAGGGATATGGGGATGGTATTCCCATTTTTGCCTTTGCCTTATTCTTCTTATTTTCCTAAGTTTCGAAGGCATAATCCATGCTAATCTATTCATTAGGCACGACCATGCTAAGTATTCAAATCTTATTCTCTTAATGAACTACATTATTCTATTTAATTTATCCAATCAAATGTTTCGAATAATGTCAAACAAAAATTAGGGGTGTTACAGGCTCCCCCTTTAAATAATTTCGTCCTCGAAATTCAGTAAGGACTACAAACAAGCACAACCATGTAAACAAAAACTAATATGTCCTACCTGCCAATAAGTCTATGTAAAACAAATATAGAACGTACCCTCAAAGTAGATCAAGATAAGCATCTCGAATCCTGCCATTTGTCTCCCAAGTATAGTCCTTCTCGTTATCGCTCCATTGAACTTACAAGAACTTGATTGTTTTGGTCGTAAATCTTTTCTCATCTCTCGCTACAATTCGGACTGCTTGTCTGACGAAAGTCAAATCAGACTCTAATACCAATTCCTCCAACTCTATCCGAGGAATAGTAGCCTCTGGACCATGCACATACTTGTGAAGATAAGGCGCATGGAATACATTATGGACAACTGCCATACTGCTCGGCAACTGTACTCTATAAGCGAGCTTTCCAATCCTTTCTAAAATCTGGAGTGGTCCAACATATCTCGGGGCCAACTTTTCCGACTTTCCAAACCGTACCACACTCTTCATTGGTGATACTTTAATGAAAACTCTGTCTCCACTAATAACTCTAGGTCTTTACGCTTCTTATCTACGCAACTCTTTTTCCTGTATTGAGATTCATTTATCTGTCCTTGGATTAACTCAATCTTTTCTGACGTCTCTCTAACCCAATCCGAACCTAAGACCAATCCGTCTCCAGTCTCTAACCAACGTGCTGGCGATTTGTATGGTCTTCCAGCGCAAAGCTTCAGAAGGCGTCATTCCTATACTAGTCTAATAACTATTACTAAAGGAAATCTCAATCAAATGTAGGTGGTCTTTCCAAGATCCATTAAAATCCAATATAGAAGCTGTTAACAAGTCCTTAAGTACCTTGTTGACTCTCTCTATTTGCCCATCCGTCTATGGGTGATAAGATGTACTCGTCTTGAGCTTGGTACCCAATACCTCTTGTAGTCTCCTCCAAAATTAACTAGTGAATAATGCATCCTTGTCACCGACTATGCTACTAGGAATCTCATGAAGTCTAACTATGTTCCTCATGGACAACTTTGCTAAAACAGATGCTGTCCTGGTCGACTTTACTGAAGTGAAATCGACACTCTTGGTCAACCTGTCCACAATAACCTATATATTCCCATTTGCTCTCCTTGACCTTGGTAACCCATCTATAAAATCCATGGATATCGAGTCCCATTTTCATACCAGAATATCTAAAGGCTGAAGCAACCCACTTGGCTTCTGATGTTCGGCCTTTACTTGTTGACAGTTTACACACTGCCTAACCCACAAGCCAAGATCCCTCTTCATGCCTTCCCAATAGAAGCTCCTCTTCTTATCTTGATACATTTTTGTCCCTCCAGGATGAATCGTAAACTTTGACCGATGACATTCTTCCAGAACTTCTCTACATTAGGGACACATAACTATCCCTTCCTTCTTAACCATCCTCTTTGGTTAAGACTAAAATCCTTTAGGTCATCAATCTTTGATCCTACCTCAAGCCTTTTAATCTTCTTGGCTAAAACTGGATCCTCTTTCTTCTTAGAATCTATCCTTTTGACCAGCACCGTTCGAACTTCTAAACAAGGCAACATGGCAGTACCTTGATCTAGAACCAACAGTAGATCTCAACTGCACACCACAATTAGCCAGGGCTTCTAGATCCTTCTATTTTGCCAACATTGCTAGCACCACATTCTGATGTTTCCTACTAAGGGTGTCTGCTACCTTATTTCCTTTCCTAAGAGTATGAAATCATAAGCTGCCAAAAATTCCAGCCACCTTTGCTGCCTCATATTCAACTCCTTCTGAGAGAATAAATAATCTAAAGACTTATGGTCGGTAAAAAACTCAAACCTCTCCCCTAAGATATAATGCCTCCAAATCTTCAAGGAAAAAATCACCGCAGCCAACTCCAAGTCATGAGTAGGATATCTTACTTCGTGTGGTCTAAGCTGCCTAGATGCATAAGCAATGACTTTGCCTCTCCACATCAACACTGCTCCCAATCCAGTCCCATATGCATCGGTGCACACTACCAACCCTTGGTTACCATTTGGAACTACTAGAACTGGTCATGGGTCAACAAATGCTTTAACTTAAGGAACCCTTCCTTACATTTGTTGGACCAAACAAACTTCACATCTTTCCTGGTCAACATAGTAAAAGGTGCTGCTATCCGCGAGAAATCCTTAATGAATCTCCGGTAGTAGCCAGCTAATCCAAGAAAACTTCCAATCTCGGTCATCATGTTTGGTCTCTTCCAACTGTTAACAGCTTTGATCTTATCTGGATCAACTGATAAACCCTTCTTGAAACCAGTGACCAAGAAATTATACTTCTTTCTTCCAGAAATGACACTTCGAAAATTTTTCCTTAAGCTTATGATGTCCCAGCGTCTTAAGCACGATTCTAAGATGAACTTAACGATCTCTTTCATCCTTAGAATACACCATAATTTCATCTACGAATACCAGTATGAACCTATCCAAATGCTCTCGAAAAACCCATTTCATCCTATTCACAAAGAAAGCTGGCACATTCGTTAATCCGAATGGCACTACTAAGCATTCGTATGATCCATATCTGGTTCGAAACGCTATAAATGGGGTATTGTCCTCTGCCACTCTTAGCTGATGGAATCCTATCGCTAAGTCCAATTAGGAAAACACTCTGGCTCCACGCAATAGATCAAATAAGTCATCGATTCTCGGTAAAGGATACTTATTCTCGATCATCCTCTCGTTTCGCTTGATACACAACCTTAACGACCCATCTGGTTTCTTTACGAACACCGTGGCCGTTCCCCAAGGCGAACTACTTGGCTAATAAAATTCTTTCCTTTCAATTCCACCAGCTGCACCTTTAACTCCCTCATCTCGGTAGGTGTTATTCTGCTAGGCGATCTACTTACCGGCTCTGATCCTAGAACAAGGTCTATTCGAAACACAATGGCTCGCTTTGGTGGTATTCCTATAACAAGCTCAAAAATATTCGCAGAATCCTTTGCTACCAAAACCCGATTCAACTCTTCTTCTACTTCCATGACACCCAAAAGAGCCCAAGCACTCAAACCCGAATCCTCTGCTAAGTATACAATCCGATTATCACTATCTGGGTGTCCTATCGATATTTTTCTATGTTAGAAAAATATCTGATCATCATATCTATCTAAGAAATCCATACCCAAAATGATCCCAAAGCCTATGAAATCAAAAACATACAAACTGCATGCAAACTTATGACCTAATAAATCAAGTTCTAAATGGTCAAATCTCATCCCTAGAGTTGCATGCCCTCCTATCTGATTTGCAAAATTTAAGGAAGTAACAAGGTATGATGGTTCTAAGCATAGTCTATCTACCAAACACTGAGATATAAATGAATGCGATGTACCGGCATCAAACAATACCCTAACTGGTATACTATGAATCAAAAGCGTACCTTCCATCATAGACTTTCCTTTCTCTGCAGTAGTTGGCTTAGAGGATGATGGTTCCAAAGCAAAGACCTTCCCTTTTCCTGCCTCGGCAGCTTCAGGACACTTGTTTTTGTAATGCCCCATCTGGTTGTAATTATAGCATTTCACATTCTTCTTTCCTATAACCACCTTTCCATCACCCGAACGACACTCATTAGCATAGTGCTCTTTCTTATCACACTTGTATCAAACTATACGTGTTTTCCATTTCTTGGCTGCTCCTCCTTTTTGAGCGCCCTTCTTCTTGAAGAACTTCCTCTTCTTACCCTGAAAACACTGATTCTCAGCTGGTTTTTCTATTCTGAAAGTAGAAAGCATTTCCTCATGGCAAATGGCTATCTCCACCACCACATTACAAGGCTCTCTGACATGAGTCATAGTCATTCTGCCTAGCTCTGGCCTTAGTCCAAAAATAAATCTCTCATTCCTCCTGATATCAGTGTCTACCAAAGCATAACCATGTCGAGACAGATCATCAAATTAGCAGTGTACTTGATCACTAAGATATCTCCTTGAATAAGATCCATGAACTTCCTCATCAATGCTGACTTGGCAACCTCAACTAAAAAACCTCTGCTCAAACCTCCTTCTAAAATCAGCCCATGTCAGCTCTTCTTTCGGAACTCTGGTGGTCACATTGTTCCACTAGTGAAGCGCTAGTCCTTGCGATTATTTAGAGGCTAGCCTTCTCTTTTCTCCATCATCCATGCCTAAATCGGTAAAAATCCACTCACAGCTCAAAAGCCAATTCTCAACTTCAACAGCATCCTTTGTTCTCATGAACGGCTTTACACCCAAACTGGTGTAGTCTCTTCTCAATCTAGCATAATTATAACCAACTGGAACTACAAGATTAACTCCACTAATATTACCAGCAGCTCTTGCTTGCAAAATATTAGCTAACAACTGATACACCATCCCCGCATCTACTGGCAGATTTCCAGCACCTACATTGACTTTAGCGTTTGGATTAGCATAAGTCTGTCGACCTTGATTCCTCCTGGTATTAGGTTGAGAATTTCCATTGATTATGGTGATTCCTCCACCTAGATTTCCTCATCCGTTTCCTGGTTCCATATCCTCTTCCTCATAAATCTGCATACGAGCCTTAGTAAGATATAGAAGAACAGTCTAAGGGAGAGGGGAATACATACTTATATATATAGCAAATACAAGCAAGTTACTATAACGTTAACCCAAACCCCAATCTTATTCTTTACTTCATTAGGTTTATGTTTGAAAACTTTTAGTTTATTGTATGTTTTGTCATAAACCTATGCTCTGATACCCACTTGCAACATCCCACATCTAGAGGCCTAAAACAAACCGCTACAGATGCTGTAGTCATCTTTATTTATTAATTCTCGATGACCAAATGTGGTAATGTTAGATACATTGATAATACAGAAACATATGAGCATGGAAAATTCAGCACAATTTCAAAATAATATTTTCTTTCCATCTCACAATAAGATTTTAAATTTATTACATAATCCCAACACGTAAACCACGTTCAGAGTAAATATAATTATTTCAACATACACCAAAAGCGACATATGAATAAGCCCCTTGGTTGATCAGAGTAAATATAGGCAATAAACATCCTCGCCAATACATCCAAATACATAACGGAATTAAAATAGAAAGAAATCCTACATAGCTAGAATGCCTCTTGCTCGTCTCTAGAAGCTTATTCATCTAAAGAAGAACCTGAAAGACCTTGACTCTTAAACTAATCAAAATCAATTGAGCATCCAAGAGTCTAAGGGGGAAACATAAACTTCGAGTTAGACAAAAAGCCTGCCATGAATAATAATCTATCATCTCAAACCGATATCTAGTGAGACCACGTCAAATAGTTGAACGGGTTTCCCCCTCACTTGAATCATTACTAAGAAAATAAATGTATACCGTGGACTATCATCCACCATGGTTAAAACATAACATAATATGATAATATAGAAATTAATCATATACATTGGATTACCCATACTACATTAGTTGGACTAACCATCTATGTTTTAAGTGACTATCCGTCTTATATTTTCAAGGACTAACGACCCTATTCAAGACTATATTTGCATTAAGGGGACTATCCATCCCACATTTAGCATACTTAAACTGATGTGGACTGTCCATCTCACATCTCATAGTTTTCCTAGGATGACTATTAACCCTTATTTAACTGCATGGAGACTATCCATTATAGGTATGATGTAGACTATCCATCTTACATCCCAAGACTTGGCCACTTAACTCATGCTATCCGCATGATCCTTATTATCCCACGTTACCTACATGTTTGACTATAATACACGCTATCCATATGTTCGTATTTACCCATGCTACCCACATGTTTGACTATAATACATGTTATACACATGTTCATATTTACCCATGCTACCCACATGTTTAAGTGTACCCATGTTATCCATATGTCATACCTATGTTTATTGGTGGCACCAATTAGGTTATCTTACTTAATAACTTATGACATAATAAATTTAACGGTATCCGCAAATTATAAGTGTCATAATTATACAAATATTGGTATCCCTAATGTTGGTTTCGAATCATTCAAATGGCCTTAGTGTCCCTAAGGTTAAATCATTAACATTTAGGTTTAAGGTTACCCACCCCTTTGCGCGTAGTCACTTAAACAGACTGATAGATTCGAAAGGCCCCTTTCAAATCCATCAAAACAACATGGAATATCCTTTCGAGTTAGATAAACCTATGGATTTGAAAGGACGCTTTTGTTTCGGTTGGACCCAATGCAGAAGGTATGCTTCCGCCTTGGTTAAACACTTCAATTTAAAACCATACGGAAGAGCCCCTTTGAATCCGTCAACTGATTTGGAAGGGTGTTTCTGCTCCTATCAATTCATTTTAGTAAAAAGGTTTTGAAAGTAATGAAATCAGCTCCTTCGAAAATATCCCTTGCGAAAGTATAGAACTTGGTTAAAAGAAAACGACTTTACAACCCCTTCGAAGGCAAAGAAAAGAAAGCAAACATATTCGAAAGCAAGAAATCAACTCCTTCGAAAATATAAAAAAAAAAATTAGCTATAACTTTTTATAGGTGTATAATTAGGGTTTTAACGTATTCTATAATGTTCAAATGATGGTTTTCCTTTCTGTAGAGTGGTCACAATAGAAAAAGGAACTTATGGTCAAAGAGTTATGCCTATTTGAAGTTTTGTAAACAAAGCCAGTGAAAACAGCTATGGAAGGGCTTTCGCGACATTTACAATTAATGTCGATATTGGGCCTTCGACTGAGTTGAAAGGGGCTCCGAAATGCCGTGAAAGGGGCCTTCGACTACTTTCGAGGGTGCCTTCGAGTAAGTCGAAAGGGTGTTCCAAAGTTATGAAAAAGGGGCCTTCGACTGCTTTCGAGGGTGCCTTCGAGTAAGTCGAAAGGGTGTTCCAAATGAATGAAAAGGGGTCCATAAATGCAGTAGAACATCTGTCAAAAGGGGCTTTCGACTAAGTCGAAAGGGGCTTCCGAAATGTAGCAGAAAGGTCCAGAAATGCATACTAGGTGACTCCACCTCAACCGGTAAGAACTCTACGAAAGATATATGATACAAAGATAAGAAACCACTAGTCTAAGAACAACTCTGGATAAGATACCCTTAACCTATCCTTTGTCTCCCATGTATAATCCTAAGCATCCATGCTCCTCGGTACCTTGACTAACTTAACAACCTTAGTCGTCAATCTCTTCGCATCCCGATCAATAATACGAATGGTTGTCTCACAATGGTCAAGTCAGGCACAATCTCTAATTCCTTTGCTACGATGGCTTAATAATCACAGTGGGCTTGTGCACATACTTATGTAGATGGTATATGTGAAAAAGATCATGCACCCTACCAATCTAGTTGGTAACTCGAATCTATAAGCAAGAGTGCCTATCCTCTCGAATATCGGAAAAGGTCCTATAAAAATGAGGAGCCAACTTCTCTCCTTTCCCAAATTGAACTATACATCTCATCGGGGAAACTCTAATGAACATAAAGTACCCAATTGAGAACTCCAAGTCTCTGTGCCGCACATCAACATAGCTCTTCTACCTACTCTGAACTACCTTCAAATGCCACCTAATATCCGCTACCTTATCTGTGGCTACACGAATCATATCCGGCTCAAGCACTATATGGTCCTCGGGTTCCACCCAACATGATGGAGACATACAAGGCCTTTCATACAAGGCCTCAAAAGGCACCATCCCTATGCTTGCTTGAAAACTTTTGTTATAAGAAAACTTAACAAGTGGTAAATGTTCCTCTTATAAACTTCCATAGTCCATAATACAAGCATGAAGTAAATCCTCTAAAGTACGATTCACTCTCTCAATCTACCCATCCATATGCGGGTGACAAGCAGTACTCAAGCTCGGCTCTATCCCAAGTGCATTATTCAAACCCTTCCAGAAATGATTCGTGAAGATCGAATCTTGATCACTCACGATATCACATAGAATGCCATGAAGTCTAACATTCTCTCTAACATGCAACTGAGCCAAACTAAAAGCAGTCCTCATTGCCTTCACCGGTAAAAAGTGCGCGTTCTTGGTCAATCGATCCACAATAACACACACATCATCATTACCTCTCCTCGATCTAGGCAATCCGTCAATAAAATCCTTAAAAGTCTGCACCCACTTCCACTTTGGAACCTCAAATGGCTGAAGCAGTCCAGCTTTCTTCTATCGACTATTATTAACCTACTGGTAGTTAGCACATCTGATCATAAATATAAAAATATCTCTCTTCATGCCTTCCTACCTGAAAGTATGTCTCATATCCTGATACATCTTAGTGACCTTTGGATGTGTCGTCAGTTTTACAATGGTGGCTCTCAATCTGAACCTCCTACCTAATCCCATCAATATCTAGGACACACAACCTATTATTCATCCTCAAAATGCCATTGCCATCTAACCCAAATCCAGTCCACTTCTCCAGAGAAACTACTCACTAATAGCTTTCATTATCTGAGCAAGACGAACATCCCTCTGCCGATTACTCTCAATGCGATGAATAAGAGTCGGACGAACCTCAATATTTGCCATAACTGCATATCTCCTACTGAGCGCATTAACTATGAAATTACCTGTAGCGACATGATTTTTCGACTTTCGAAAGTTGACATCAATATGTCCACTGTATCAAATGCCGCATAGCCGAATGCCGAAAAACCAAACCGTTAGGGTTTAAGAAGAAGAAGATAGAAGAAGAAACAGAAACAATAACAGAATCTCACATTTCACAGCGGAACAAATATAATAGATAAATGAATAATCTTTAAAACAAAAGCACCATATCAGTTTTTACATACATCACACTATCAGAGTTACACAACACGATACAACACTGACAGCCATTATAACTTGACTACATGGAAACTGACTTTGCACCAACCCAAACGCAACGGATAATACATAGTATAAATGATACGCCTCGCCATCCAACTTCAACTCCAGATCTCCACAGCATACTTCTTGATTGACTTCACTCCAGAATAATGATAACCTGGCTCTAGGCTGTCCGTGTGGAAAATCATGGGCACCCGAGTTTAGAAAGGGAACAATAAACTCTAAGTCAGTCATGAGACTGGTGTGAGATCTTAAAAACAGTTATTCTCACAAAGAAAAAAAAATCCTCTATGCTTTTGGAAAATGAAACCGCCATAAGGCCTCCCGCCACACACATAATGCAAGCACACACTTGGAGGAGATTTCTCCTTATGACAGTCAAAAATGCTTGATATGCGAAAACCATTTGATATTATTATTAGTGCATAGTGTAGAAAACATTTCGAAAGTATAATATTAACCTTAGCCAGCATACCACATTTCGTCGTATGCCTACTATAGCTACCATGTTCAATAGTAGATTATCGCCACATTCCATGGCAGGTTATGCAACTAAAACCGTACAGAGCACATATTGTTTCTTTGGATTTCCAAAAATGGTCAGGCAAAGAAACTTCCTTACCGAAATGGGCACACCTCTGGAAGGACTCCCCCGAGAACGTAACCGGATCTCTGCCAAACAAGACCGACGTGGTCAAAGCTATAACATAGGTAGCTACCACACAAGTATGCCATCCCCGATCGTTACCGACCTTTATCCGAGAGCTCTCAACACCAACAATCACAAAGCAATAAGTTTGCAGCAACCACATGGGTTAAATATCTAGGCTCCATACCATGATATCACCTCTTATCCAGAAGAAAATGGACATACTCTAGGGGCGCGACCCCTAAAAACCTCGTCGCAACATTCCTGTTTCGATCATTTCCGGGTTGTGAGGCTCGACGAAGTCTCGTCCACAATGCTATGCTTTTCACAAAAATCATGCTTCGATCAACAAATGATCAGCAGCACTTCGTATGCCACATTACCAAATTGGGAATGTATCACTAGTAACCATCAAATAAATAACCTCTGAGCTCATACGTCTCAGAGAAGGGTGTTATGCTAAGAGAATAAATTCTCTGCCACCAATAGAAATGTATTTGATAGAAACCAGCTTTACATCTCAAAGTGTAACGTCAGACATACAACCATACAAGTCTGTTCCGGGTTCGAACGGAACCGAAGGCACTTCCAGAGAAGCCCTTGCAATCCGACAATCCACAATCCCGATTGGACTCCCCATCACATATGGAGATCTCTATACCGAAGAAACTCAGTGCAGAGTCATTCGACAGGCTATCCTATCATTCTCGAAAACACCCGGTCTTCACCACCGTCTTCAAATGCCATCTGTTTCGTTGTATCACTATTCGGAATGGGTTATCTGACACAAATTCCTCTCCTGGCTAAACCGAATAGTGAGCGCTTAGATTAAAAACACGTGGATATTTCAATCATAAAGATTCATCATCAAGATTCGATGTGGGTTTCGGATAACCACCTAGAATCTGACTCCTTGTCGCATCGAAATTCAAATGCCATTTAAAGGTCAATATTGATAGTCGGTTATTTAACTATCAATCAACATCCACAACAATCACCAAATTTCAAATAATTTTCCCCCGATTATTTATTTTCAAAATATCTTCGCAAGATATAATTTTAGCACTTCAACCATTTAAAAACAAATTTCAAATCACTTTTCATTTTTCAATCCTTTGAAAACAAATTTCAAATCATTTTCCTTACGTGGAATATATTCCCAAATATTTATTCATTTCCACTGAAAATCTGCCAAGTCCAAATACATTAAAATAACTCAAATCACTTATCCAAAATATATACTTGGAAAAAACATTTAGATAAAACTATTTTAAAACACTTATTTAAATATTAGTTAAGAAAACATTATACCAATATCTCATATAAAACTTCAAGTCCAATCTAATTTTTAAAATAAAACTAGTAGATAGAGTATAAATATTTAAATAACCCTTTTAAAATTCAAATATCAATTAAATCTTTAAAATAATCACTTCTATAATTAATTAAATAAATCTTCACTTTAAAGTTTTAAAAACAGCTCAAGAAATAATTTCTCTAAAATATTCTTTTAAAAATCAACTTTAAAACTTTTATTTTATAGTTCAAAGCTATTTTGAAAATATACTTGGCTTCCTAGGGAAAATACGCTTTCCATTTCAAAATGGTCCATTTAAACTAATTAATAAACCCTTCTCAATTTATTTTAATTTACATTCCAAATCTATAATTTCCTTTCCACACTTTTAAAAAATAACCCAATGTTTATTTTTAAAACAAAATTCCCTTTCCTGTACAAATTCCCATTGTGAATTTAGATTTCAAAATATCAACTGATATACGATTTTCAAATCGATTCCCAAATATTCA
Organism: Allium cepa; assembly: GCA_030765085.1. Lineage (NCBI taxonomy): Eukaryota > Viridiplantae > Streptophyta > Magnoliopsida > Asparagales > Amaryllidaceae > Allium > Allium cepa. Next base: position 807,715,722 of record CM060940.1, on the reverse strand, counting down.
CTTTCCAACACCAAATCAAATTTCTAATTGATTTCCAAAAGCATTTCAAACACCAAACCAAATCCAAAATTGATTTTCAAATTTATTTCCAAACACCAAATCAATTGCTAAATTGATTTCCCAAAGATTTTCAAATACCAAATCAAAATTTCCAACCAATTTCCCAAATTTATTTTCTTTTAAAATTAATCTCTTTATTTCTTCCAAACTATTTAAAAATCCGAATTTAAATAAGTTCTTCTACTGTTTAGCAATATTGCTCATAATCAATTTATTAAAATATGTTCCCACAATTTGGAATTTATTCAATAGGATTCAAAAAAAAAACTTTATCCTCTTAAAATTCCTTCTTTTAAAATTATCCCATTCTCAAAAATAAATTTTACTATAAATTTTCTACTTAAATTTCAAAAATCTAATTTTTTGTATTTCTGATATCCTACGATACCAAAAATATATTCGGCTAAATTTTAGCCTTCAATGATTTTAACCACAATATAATCACACAGAGATTATCAACACACAACATATGAAACAAATTCAATATTTGAGGAATCCAGTTGGATCCCTCCAACCTGTTTCCCTGCATGCACAGACGTTAGCACAATAATTAAGTATCAATTCCACATCGAGGTTGAATATTGTGGTATATGGGATTTATAAAATATCATCCGTTATTATGCGACGCATAAGGTCTAATTCAATAAACTAGTAATAATTAATCATCCAAACACATAATCAACCATTTTAAATTTAACTATCACGATTCAACAATCAATCAATAACTGAAATTTTCAATTATTATAATTTGAGTGAGAAGATCTCACTTTTGCCTACGCATGCAACCCATTTCCAATCCAAATTGTTTTCTCCACGATTTTGACCTTGTATAAATAATTTATATAACTTATTAATATTCGAATAAATCGAACAATCTATTAGCATTTTATAATTTGAACTCAACTAATAATTTAATTTTAAACTAAAGATTTTAATTTTTTAAACAAATTCCTTTTAACAAATTTATTTAATTGAAAATTAAATTTAACTAATTTTCTTTAATTATTTACTCTTAGTAGTTAAAATAATTGTAATAATGAAATTGGTATGTGAATATATATATATATATATATATGTGTGTGTGTGTGTGTGTGTGTGTGTGTGTGTGTTCTAACAAAAACAGAATTTATTTTACAGCTTACAGTAAAAATAAAATTTCCTTTGTTTAAAAAAAACTTTATATATATAAATTTTCCAAATCTGCACGTATGTAATAGTAGTCAACATATATCTTTGTTATTAAAATAACTTAATTATAGATTCAATATTTTACAAAAATTAATTTATTCGAAAAGGGTCGAAATTACCTTACAGCCTAAAAATTTTCATCGGCGAACCCAAACCCCACCTCTATCATTTCAAACTTGCACACGCCGCCGCCACTTCCTCCTGCGGCTGAACCATCCTTCGACACCTCCTCGTGAACGACGCCTCTGGCCACTCGCGTGTGAAACCCAAATCCCGAACCTCCATAACTTTCGTCGCTACTTGATTCGCGACCTTCAAATGAAACCTACGACAAAGTCGAGCTCTCCCTCGTGAATCCCAGCCTCGCGATGATTCCTGCCATAATCGACGAATAGATTGCCGACCTCGAGACCATCACGCGATGATGCCGTGATCCCCAGATTGAAGCTGCTGTTCGAATTTCATTCCAGCTCGGTCGCTGTTTTTAAATGAGAAGGGGGAAAACGAATTTGCATTTCTTAATTTTATCTGGTTTCAGAATTTGAGGAGCGGCCATTTTTTTCCAATTTTTAAAGCTGCCGTGTTTTTTGTTCTTGTTTGAACGAGAAAATGGTATTTATTTTATCTTTTGTCTGAAATCGTTCATGTTTTATTTTGCTTTGAAGAAGACAACGTGTGTCAACGATCTTTGCCAAGTGTTTGATATGATGAAACGTGTATTTTTCCCCGGAAATAGGATTATATTAAATACACAATACATATCATTTTTTTTAATTCAAATCGTTCAATTTCGCAACTTCAAACCTCGGTCTCCAATCGAGGCATGCCGCCAGGCGTTCATAAAGTTATACCCCTATTCACATTAGAAAAGGTTTCGAGTCCAAATTCGATCGTATTAAGAAGATAGCTTTTTGAACCCAGTTATTTAATTAAATTTTTGATTCAATTTCAGCACGTTTGCTTACCGCATGGCCAAACGATCACTTCAAAAACTACGAAAATTAAAATCCGATAATAGTATAATATTACGGATCCAATGGAACTTGTTTCGTCGAATTCCGAGGCTGTGCCCCGGAAGGCTATTTTTAAATATCGATTTAAACGATATAATTTCAAAAACTGAACAAAACAATTTTAAATTCAACTCTGAAGCTTCTATTATCTTCAGTATCATCAATATAAAATTTTGATGCCTTGATATTTTTTCTAATCAGCTTAAAATTAAAGATACAATTTTTTTACCCAGCTACAATAAAGTAAATTCAATAATTTAAATGCCGCATCCATAGTTAAATATGAAATTCAAGTTCAAAATAACTTCTAGATTTTTAAAATAAATCAAATATGTCATTTTCAAATGTTCAAAATTCTGGATCGTCGCATTACCTTTCCCCGTGTATATAATATGTCTAGATTATAGGCCGCAAGAAAGTCCAACCACCTTTGCCACCTCATGTTTAAGTCCTTCTGCGCAACCACCTCGATCACACCTCACCTGACGTCATTACCTCCTACTTAGTCTTGCGTTGATTCTTTTTAATGTTTTTCCTCTTCTTTTTTCGATTCTATAGATTGGGGCATGAAGTAGAAAAGGGGAGCAAATATAATAAAGGCGGTTCCGTTGGGGGTTGGAGCATACGTTTCTCAAAGTGTCATGACTTATGGAGATTGGGTCTTATTAAATCAAATTTGAATAATACTTCTCTTTTCTCTTGTATTACATTCAAATACAAATTTAAATAGTAACTTATGAAATATTGTTATCTTGACAAAGGTGGTTCACATTATTTTAATAAAATTTCAATAATTTAATCAAGCTATTTCCATATTGATTTATTTTAAATAATTTTTCATTCGGTTTTTTAATATTCGATAATTCAAACTCTTAATTTCATCCATTTCTAACTCATGTCATCATTTACAATTTGTTTACAACTTTTTATTTTTGTTGCAAATATTTTACTATAGTTTAATATATTTTCTAAAATAAATTAATCAATTAATTCAATTTATTAGAACAAAATTCCTTTATTAAATAATCATTTAGTTAGATAAAATATATTCTCAAAAATAAAATTATCCAAAATTGAACTCGATCGTTTTATGTTGATGAACATTTATTTTATTACAAAGTCATAGGAAGTTAGGTTGTTATACACTTTCCTCCTTAAAAAATTACGTCTTAGCAGTTTCTTATAGGGAAGACATCATACAGAGCTCATATATTTTTAACTTTAGCCATCTATCAACTTAAACTTCTTACATTCTCTATAGAATTTACACTATTCTCTATGTGTTTTTCTCTCAAATAAAGACCAAACTCTCTTCATTACCTCATAAAATATGCTATGATTTCAAATAGGCTCAATAACAAACTTTCCATTTTCGTATACGATGTAAATATATGGAAAATACTTTAAGCATTGGAATTTCCAGAAAATTTTGGTATAGTCACCTTCAAAGGGCATTCCAAAATTTCACTATATGCACACACATCTCCAAAAAGGCATCCCGAATATCGGAGAACGATATATTAGGACTTCTGCTTGTTCACTTTAATTTGAATATTTTACTTTTGGAAAATCTACATTGAATGTGATGAATGATGTTGATCGCTTTAAGTCCCATTTGAAAGGATGAGATCTAGTGCAAGGTGCAAGTCCCTTCGTCGGAGAGCGAGTGTATTAACTTCTATGCTATTGATCGTTTTAAGTCCCATCTAATTCCAAAGCGACGGGATCGGAGTGCGGGGTGCAAGCTACCTTGCCGGAGAGAGAGTGGATGGACTTGTACAAAAAATAAGCTCCCTTACTGGAGAGTGGGCTGATAGGCATGCTTGGTCGTTGAATTCCTTTATCAGAGAGCAAGCGAATTCAGGAAGGATCCGAAGAGATCAAAACCTAGATTAGGCGATAAACGATCTGAAGAGATTGAACCCGAGATTAGAAGTTAAATGGTCTAAAGAGATCGAATCCTAGATTAGATCATGAAAGATTTAAAGAGATTGCACATTAAATTGAATGTAAAATGATCCAGAGAGATCGAACCTTAGAGCAAAAATAGATTTGATAAAAGGATATGAACGAATTGTAATTAGAGTAAAATAGATAAATCCTGAATAAACGTGACAACTTTGCTATGTGATATAATAACTTCGAAATGGAATCAAAATGGTTATGATGTATGAACAAGACTTAAGCAAGGGTTGGAGTCCTTAGCTGTAGCACTTTTGGAATGACCTTTGATTTACAAGAGAATCCGAAGGAACCAGATAACGCACCAAGATCAATATCGATGGAAGGTTAGAGATCCTAACTACCAAAGGATGATTGCTGATGGAACTTGTTCTTGAGCAAAGCACGCCTTACATTCAAAAGACGTACTTTAGGGGGTAGGATTTAACCCGCTTTTGAGCCAAAGCAGAATTCAACCGAACTTAGAAGATCAAAACAAGAATAAAATGATTCACAAGCTTGGAAGCACGCTTAGAAGGAATGAAGAAACAACTCCTTGAAAGTTGGAGGAGATTGGAGCATAAGACATAGCTCAACACCGAGTTATGATAGTTCGGTATCGACCTATAGTGCTTACCCTATTCGTCCCTTAAATACCTTTCTTCTCATATACATCACTGGTAGCTCATGATTAAGGAAGTTTCCTAGTTTGGATAACCGGTTCCAAGATTAATGAGAAGAAAATCAAGAAAGCATGACAGTTCAAGCGATAGAGGGAAGATTGCTAGAATCGACCAACAAGTCGATAAAAATAGCATGGAACATATTAAAAAGAAGATAGAAGAGTAGAGCAAGAGTTAGTGTTGTATTTTCACCAACACTTATAGCTTGATGCCGAGCTATATAGCTCGGTACCGACCTATATCCTTAGGTTGTGGGTCATTGATTTTTCTTATGACATCGGGCCTTCATCTGGACTTTACCACAAGTAGGCTTTTGACTTCATTTTTCTATTTCCCTATAAATGCCAGCCAACCTGCAACAAAAAGGAGATCGGATCTCTCTACCATTGGAGATTTTTTTCATATTCACGTCTTATCTATCCTCCATTAAAGTCACCTAGGAAGCCACTATTTGCTGCTCTAGGAATTAGATCAATAATTCTCTAGCACTAGTGTCTCTTAAACATTGTAGAAACTTCATTGTAAATCTAAGATCCATAAGATTATTTTCAAATTCAATAAAACCCATTGTAATTCAAAGAGAAGACAACGAATAATAAACTATAAAGTGGATGTAATCTAGAGATTGTGTAACCACCATAAAAATTCTTGTGTCTCCTTTTTCTTTTTCTGCTTTTTCCTTTAATACTAATAGAACCGGTGCTTTAATCAAATTTCTGGATGTTGATCCATTCTATAAGATAACACCGAGTAAACAAATAAAAGTGTGCTGCTGTTGCCCACTGGTAACAGCCTGTTATGGGTGCTTTGCGGTAGTAGTGTGGAGCTGCTGTGCGCTACTGTCCTATTGCAGTGTGGTGCTACTGCACTATTGAAATTGTTGTGTTCTTGCCTTGCATGGTTTTACTATTACCTAAAAAGGGCTGTTTGAAGTACGGTGTCTAGCTTTCATGCTATACAAATTCATTCCTTGGTAACTGAAAGCCACAATATACCATTGTAAACTAGCTTTAAGGTCAGTAGTGAGCTATAAAAATGAACAATACAAGCACTTGATTATATTACTGTCACAGATTTGGCCTATTTTAATTATTTTACCTGTGAACTTATCATGAAGAAATTTCTGGAATTAAAATCTAGACATCGTTATAGATCAGTCATTGAAGTTTTTTTATTGAAAATGGAAACTTTTGATAGTCAGAAAATGGACATGAAAAATAATAATTGGTTGTTGGATAGAGAACTATTTTTGAACATTATGCCAATCAAATACATGGGAAATACATATTCAAGTTATTAGCAACATTCAAAATGCTGTAGTACAAAATAGATTGATATGCATTTATTATTGCAAACATCCAATTATAATATCTATTAGAATTCACATATTTATTCCTGTTATGTGTGCATACAAGTTTATTTGTCAAAAACCCTTTTTAAATCTTCAAAATAATATTAATGTGCTACAAGACCAAAAATCAACTTTCACAAACATTTGCAAAGCTTGAAGTATATAAATTCCTCATTTTATAATTAAAATTTTATTTTACAGCAACCCATGGAGCATTTAAAGGTAATTATATTTGAAATGATTCAATGCTCTTTTCTTTATATCATAATTGTACCATTATATTAACCTGCTTTTGGGCCAAAGTATATTTCAATTGGACTTGGAAGATCAAAGCAAGAACATAATGATTCACGAATTGGAAGCACATTTAGAAGGAAAAGAGAAACACCTCGAAGAAAATTCAAATGGATTGGCACCAAGGACATAGCTTGGTACTGAGCTATATAGGTCGGTACCGACCTATAAATCCTCTCCGAATCAAATCCCAAACTCCATGCTACTCATATACTACTCTGATAGCTCGTGATCAAGTTGTTTTCCAGGAGTATAGATGACTAATTCCACGGTTGATGAAAGGAAAGCCAAGAAAGCATGATAGCTCAAGTAATAGAGGAAATATTACTAGAACCAAAAGTCGATGAATAGAGCTAAGAACTTATCAACTAGAAGATAGAAGAGCAGAGCAAGAGTTGAAGATGGATTGGTACCGCACTTATAGCACGATACCAATCAAGCTATATAGGTTGGTATCGACCTATCTTATTGGGTCATAGTGCTCTGATTTCTTTATACAACTTCGGGACTTTACCTAGACTTCAGTACAAGTGGGCTCCTGACTTCGTACACCTGTTTCCCTACAAATACAAGCCTAGCCGCAACCAAAATAGAATATGATTTCTCTACTATTAGATAATCCTTCTTCTTATTCACCCCTACTCTCTACCTGAAAAGTACTCTAAAAACTCCATTGTAAATCTGATATCCAGGATATAGTGGTCAGATTTGAGATAACTAGTTATAATCCAGAAAGAGAATAGCTAATGGAAGATTAAAGTTGACGTAGGCCGGAGATACGTCGAACCACTATAAAAATTTGTATCTTCTTTTACTGCCCTTTTTTTTTACTTTATTTGAATTGGTTCTTTTATCTGATTTCTGGATGTTGTTCCATTTTCTAGGTTAACATTTACAGCATATTCTTATAAGGCCATTTTAAAATCTCATTTACTAAAAATTCACTTTAAATCCAATATTCTTTTCTGAATTTTAGTTACTCATTTTGGAACCCGCTTCTTTTCTTCATAATCAAATGTTCAACCTTTTATCTTTTGCACCCCCTTTTAAAACACGTTTGAAAAACTTTGGGCATAAAAGGTAATTCGATAAAATTTTCCCTGTTTTTTATTATCCTTAACATTATTCACATGTAATGCTTTTGAAATTGGTACTTCACATTTATTTTTCTCATCCTCCTAGGTCATTTAAAATCATCTTGAAATCAATCATTAATGACTATCAATGTCTTCAAGCTTCCCAAAGCGATAGTAAGGCCAATAACCTCATGTCTTTAATCGTTGAAATTAATATACTGGGGGCAGAATCTTAAAAGAAACCACAAGCAGCAGTTTGTGCTTTGCAAACTAGGAAGGCTTGGAATAGGCTAGTAGAAAGAAAGGATTTATAATATTTCAAAATAGTGTGTCGAAGTGTCTCATTTAAGTATTTAGAAATTTCTATCAACATATGTGCACGCATGTCGATCGAAATTCATAAAGCACTCAACGGACAAGTTAACATGAAATAACTGTTAATAAAAAAATTAAAAATGTTTTATATAGAAAATAATCTCCTCACTTTATCAAAAACATGTACTCGCTTTGTTATAAACATATACTTAGGATGTTGTCAAATATAGCCAATCACTAGCTATTATAATATCACACTCAAAATTCATCCATACACCAACAATTAAGCATCCAATTTGATTTCTATTCCATTCATTTTATTCTATTTATACATAAATAGTATTTTCTTTTATGTATTGAGTAACTTCTTTATCCTTGATGGCTTTGGAGATACCATCGACTTCTAATATTTGGCTCTATCCAGAGTTGAGCGGCTTCATAACTTTAAGCGAATATCCTACTCAATATCACATTCTAGACTGACCTAAGAAATTTTCTTTTCAAAGAAAAATCACAATATGCACACGTCAAACAAAACAAACAAATGCGCTTAATCGAAAGCAACCTATTGGCTTCCGTTACACCACTTTGATTGCTACAAAATCTTATTATTCAACTCGATTCATCACAACTAATATTAATGATATATTCAAGGTGCAAATTCAGATCAAAGTCTTCCAAAGCTTCTCTTACTGAACTAGTTCACTCTTACTACACAGCCACATAGAAGTTTAATACACGTTTCTTAGGCTAACACTACTAGTCTGGTCAACAACTTCTACCTTCACAACCTGCATCAAAAATAGAGGAGATGAACAGATGTATGTGTGTATGTCATACATAAATGTGTGAATCTTCCTATCTATACATAAACTATAACATATGATCATTCTTATGACCACCCAAAGATCTAAAAATCGATCATCCTAACTCACATAATACATATATGGGTTATCTAAACACGAGTATACCGTCTAAATTTTAGCCTCCTCTAAGGCTAATTTATGTTTCTATCTCTGAATTATTCTAACCCAAACTCTGATACCACATTGTGGAACCCCGTACCTTTCGCTAACTCTAAACGCAAACGACCAAAAACTCCAAGGTTATCGTGCTCGTGCCAGGCTTTAGCCACCATAATGCGTGTGAATCTTGTTTTCATCTAACCCCTAGATAATGCCTCACGTAATTATCATGCAAAAGTCGCACTTTCTTAGCCAAGTTGCCACCTAATGTTATTGCCTCTTGCTCAAGCCGTAAGTCGATACTTTTTTATTACTCAATGTTTTTATTCTTCTTTTTGTGATTTAGTAGACTAGGTCCTGAAGAGGAAAGGGGGTCAAATATATTAAAGGCAATTCTATTATGGGTTGTAGGGCTGTAAATTTTATACGAGTGTCCGATGTTTGACTCGATTCGAAGGTATAGAGTAACTGGTCTATGTTTATCTGGTTCTCATTTAGGATGAGAATTAGGACAAGCAATAATATACGAAAACATGTTCATCTGAGATTGTCCGATTTTCTATTATCAATGTCCTTCCACTATCCGGCTCATATGAACAATGTCTTAGCTTAAACCTTCTGGTCCATGCCCATCCTAATCTCTTAGAGGATAGTACACAGACACTTGTTCGTTCAGTCCTGTCCGACCTTTTTACACCTCTAATTGGCTAGAGTACGGGTTTCTCAAAGTGTCATGGGCTTAAGGAGTTTGGGTGAATAATACTTCTCCTTACTCTTCTCCATTGTTTATATTCAAATTTAAAATCAGTGAATTTAATTTAAATAGATTTGCCATATGCTTTTCTAATTAAAAATTTCTTTTATTTTGCCAAAGGTGATTCACACTATATTTTTATAAAATTTTGTTAAATTTCAATAACTGATCAACCTTTTTCCATATCAATTTATTTTTATTGAACAATCTTTTCATTTATTTTATTTTAAATTATTTGATAATTCAAGTTATTAATTTTATCCATTTCAAACTTATTTCATCATATATAATTTGTTTACAATTTATAAATATTCTATATTTGTTTCTAAACATTTTACTCGAGTTCAATATATTTTCTGAATGGAGTTAATCATTAAATATATTAATTAAAACACAATTTCTTTATCATACAATATTTAAACTCGATAAAATATATTCCAAAAAATAGAATTATTCAAAATTGAACACGAATATTTTAGATGAAAATTAATTTTATTACAAAGTAGTAGAAAGTCGGGTTATTACAATAGTCATGTAATCAGGTGAGAAATTCTGTATGCATAAATCACAGCTAATAAATATTAGTATAATGAATGACATTTCGGTTAACATATGATAAGTCATTTTTGAACTTGAAGAAAGTCTTATATTCAGAAATGAACTACTTTATGAATGCATTAGAAGTAATATACATAGACATTTGTGCGTATAAACTGATAAATATCAGTATCATAAATAAAATTTTGATTTACTGTATGCAGCAGAGAAAATTTCCTAAGGATCTTGATATAGTTAACAATACATGTCATGCCTATTATGGAAAATATAACATACCAATTTATGGTCCTTATTTTTTATGATGTAGTATATTTTTTATGATAACGATTGAGATATCTATATTTTTTTACTTATTTTTATTTAATTGTTGTTGCTGTCAATGCCTATCACATAATTAAATAAAATTCCGATCAATTGCAGTTTCACAAGAAAGACCATACTAGGTGCTAGAATTATTTACTGATTGCTTTAGATAAATGTTAGCTTTGAAAAAATGTTACCGTAGAAATTGATATAATATTGCTAATATAAATTGATAGAATATGGACTGATAGGTCTGCTACATAAATCAAAATAAGTAAATAGGACTCGATAACATAAATATAACATCACTCAAACTTTTCTCACATGAAACTCTAAATTAAAACAGAACCATTAATGATATGAGATTAGAATGTGAAAATCCAAGTGACAAGTATTCAAAAGAGAATGCAATAAACATATCATATAAGCTTATAACTTGAGCTGCTATTAATGTAAAAAGTGTATTATTTACAAGAGTTTTTGCTCCTATTAAATTTCGTGCAATCCCATATCTTGCTAATATGTTACGGTTGAATTTGTGATACTATTAAGATAAAAATGTAGAGAAATTGAATAAACTTTTGAATGGTTTGCAATTAGGAGATCGTATGGATGAGTTATCATGGTTTGAAGGATGAAGGAGCTTATAAACAAACTAGAAGTATTTGCTACAACAAATTAGTAAACCTATTGGCATCAAACAGTCGATTGATTAATTAAGAAACGCTCATATATTTTCATGATAAGGATTAGTTTATTAATGGGTAGATTCAGTCAACTGGTCTATATAAATAGTAGACTAATTGAAGGAGTTAGTCGATTTCTTTTCCCATACATTTGACAAATTAGTTAATAGTGAAATTCGCTAAAATAAATCATTTGATTGTCCAACCCTGGTTAGTCGATTAATTGGCTGATATGGCATTTTCCAGGATAAAACTAAAGAGACGTCTTCTAGGGCATTTCAATAATTTCGAGTTTAATTCTCTCGTAATGTAGAAGAGAAGATGAGAACATAACTAAATCATCGATTAGAATTTAGGGTTTGTTCTGTTGCTCTAGGGCTGAGAATAGATCTGAAAGGTACTAATTCTATTTTTAAATATTTATACACACACACACACATATATATGTATATATATGTATGTGTATATTTATATGTGTGTGTGCGCGCGCGCGCGCATTGGATTAGGATAGGTCAAAAGAGGGTAAATTGGGTAGATTCAAAAAAACTCATATTTTTGGATCTATTAGGCTTATGAAGTCTAAAGGTAGAATTAGATCTAATCTAATTAATTTAAATAAATCCATATTTTATTTAATTTTCTAGATTAATTAATCGTTGAATTTAATTAAAGATACATGTATACATTATGAATACATTATTATGTACTCATGTGTGTAGAACATGCATGTACAACATAGAATAGGTTGTACATAATTAAATATTTACATAAATAGATGCAGAGATTTACATCTAGTACGTATATGCTTTGAGTTGTGTGTGTGTGTATGTATGTATGTATATGTATGTATGTATATCACTTACCAAAAATATTATTTTATATATAAAATATATAAAATATCAAATAAATAACATTTCAAAATTATTAGGGTAATAATAATCAACATATACAATATTAAAAATATTTTTTAAGTAATAAAATATGTACACAGAAGTCAGCGTCAAAAATGGCACAACACCTAGTTAAGCAAAAGCATAAATGTCCACTTAAAGATCTCAAATGATATAGTGTAGAGGATATATATTGAAGAATAATGAACTTGAAAAATTAAGCAAATAAAGAGAGACACGTATTTATAGTGGTTCGGCTAACTTCGGCCTACGTCCACTCTGAAGATTTTCTTTTTTATTTGTTTATACTGCTGATTACAGTGACAAATCCATGAAATCCAAGAATAAAATTATCAGAGTATAGTCTAGGTTGAAGATTAAGTGAAGCAGAATGAAGATGCCCTTTTTGGATGCCATGCCTGCTACATTTATAGGAGAAGACATGAAAATATCTCGCTCAAAACCCGGATCACGAACCCTGAAGCCAAGACGAGCCTTCCTAGAAAGTTTAGGGCTCACCGGAGCCCATAATAGGGATCGTTCCAATCCCTATTTTAGTCGAATCATGGAGTATAATCCCTATAATGGGCCCTCTATGATGTTATCTTCTTGCTCTTTAAATTCCATGTCGATTGCACTTATGAATCTTGAGATATCGATCGATTATCACTGCAAATCAACTAAACGAATCCCTAAATAGGGATAGGGGCCGATCCCTTTATGTTGCTTCTTTTTTCATGCAATCCCTATGGTGTGTTCCTTGTTTTATAATATGCTTGTACTCCAAGTTTCATCTTGATAGCTATAGGTCTTGAGTTATTGATTGATTATTGCTTTAAATTCAACTAAACCAATCCCTAAATAGAGATAGGGGCCGATCCCTCCAAAATCCTCAAAATGATGTGTGATCCCTAGGGGAGTTTCTCCATGTTGTATTATGTTTAGCCTCCAAGTTTCATGCCAATTTAATTAGTAGAACTTGAGTTATTCATCGATCTTTGTTGCAATATGTTGTGAAGGTTGATTATAGTCGATCCCTATATAAGGATAGGAATCGATCCCGCCAAACTCCTCTATTTGATATGCGATCCCTAGGTGAGCTTCTCCATGGTCCCTTCTACTTGTTCCCAAATTTTCGTTTCAATCAGCCTCGTAGTTGTTGAGTTATGGAGCGATCATTGTTGAGTTGTGTCGTGTGCATCCTATTTATTCTGATCCCTCTTCTAGGGGAAGTATTAGTTCCATACTTAGCCATTTTTTTAGTTGACAACATCTGAAGTCATTTAACTATAGTCCATTTTTTCAAATGTAATCAATCTCCAATCCTGGTAACCATCTCTCCGGGCTTTCTGCCTTGAAAATCACGAAGTCCATTGGGTTAAATCCGCCTATGAGCTGCCTTGCCAAAAGGCGGGTTAACACTTTACCCCTAAAACAAGCCTTGCAATAGGAAGGTATGTTTTGAATTTCCATAGCTCAAAAAATCAAAGATCATAATCCATCGATAGTCATATTATCCAATCCCTTGCCAATTCAAATACATGATCTGTCTGGATCGTTAGTGAAATCCATGACCATTTTGAGTCAATATCCAATTCTGTATCCATTGCAAATCCATGATCTCTCCTGATCATATTATCCAAATCCTCGACCTCACCGGGTCATTAGCCAAATCAAGGACCACTGCAGGTCCATGTCCATATATGTAGCCGTTCGAAGCTGATATCCAAATCTGTGACCTCTCCAAGTCCTTGTCGAGCACAATCCATACTTGATGTCTATGTAAGCCAATCCTGTCGCTCTCCAACGAAGTGACGTTATTTTCTATACTCTAATTTAGTGTCCTTGAACAATAATTGATGTCTTAGCCTATGTCCTTGGCTGATAGTGGTCTCTCTGGACCCTTGCCAAGATAATCCATGCTCGACGACCTGAGTAGGCCGATCCTATCGCTCTTCGATGAAGTGACCTACTCCTTGCCAAGCATAATCCATACCTAACATCCTGTTGAGTTTTATTCTTCGGCCTCGACTCTTTGGTCGAGGACTTAATCCATGTGCGAGTCTATTATGTAGCTCTCCGATAAAGGGACTCGCACCTTGCGGTTACCGCCTCATTAGTCCGATCAATACAATAATCGCAACCTATTTTATACATCGCAGTAATGCAGACCGTAAATAACCTAATAAATAAGAATTGTACATCTAGAAATCAAAAAAACTAAAAAAGCCAAGGGTGCCTCTCTGGGAATAATGGTTCAACATCATCTTAGAGCATTCCTAGGGATCATCCTCGACCCGTACATGTGTAAGTGACTTAGCCACCTTATTATAGAGTTTATTATTATTATGGCTGGAGTCCAAGTCCAGAACTCGGCTCTTATCATCACGATTAGCTGATGACGATTCGTGACCCTGATCCAGGGTTATTCCTGTTTCCATTCGATGTAGACGGTGGCTGCTCCTATTCCATCATCATTGCCTGATTCCTTATGTACTGCTGTAGTTTGCTGTTCCGGACGTGCTCCTTAATCATATCCTTTAAATGCCTGCATTCATCCATGGTATGCTCGTTTAATTCGTCGAACATGCAATACTTTCCAAAAAGACGCTGCCACTTCGTGGGATCACTCCTTGTCGGTTTTTTATACGGGAGTTGCCCCCTGGTCTCTAAATAAATCCATTCTAGGAATTCCATCAAATCCGAGTAGGAGGAGAACTTTTATTCCCGCTCTTCCCATTACCTTTTTGTCCTATCATATCCATCATCTAGTTTTTGTTTTCCTTTATCATTCTTTTTTGCATCTCTTGATGATCCTTCATTTTGCACAGCATTCACCTCCAGTTTGGGACTCGTGCATCTTCCTATCATAGGAATCTTTTTGCTTCATTATCAAACTCCCCAAGGTCCATAGGTGTATCCCACGCCAATGACTCCTTGAAATCCGTGCCATCTACAATTCTTGATACAAGCGCCATTAAAACCATGGTTGGATTTGGCTAGTCCACTGATGTCGCTGTGGCATTACATCGTGTTAGAAAAATCCTTAGAGACTCTCTGGTCCTCTATTTCAGTGCTGCCAATGTCATAACATTCTTGGGTCTCCTGATGTGGACTCGAAACTGCCTCATGAACCGATCTACCAACTTACTCCATGTCCTTATTGAACCATTCACCAGTTGCCTAAACCAGAGGGTAGCTAACTCCATCAAATAAAGTGGAAAACACCTTACCATGACCTCCTTCAATGACCCCATTACTTCCATGTGATATCTCATCATATATATATATAGTTGGGTCGACTTTTTGTCATATACTTCCAACATTGGTAGTTTAAAGTCTAGTGGATTTCTAGCATTTTTTATATTAGGAGTGAACGGAGTTCTATTTACATCCTCCAGATCCCTGTTCACCAATCCCCACGCATAGGTCACCTGATCATCTCTGCAGACTGTCATTTTCATCTAACGGTAGTCTCTTATCATTATTTCCAAACTACCCCCAAGTCCACGAGGAAATTCTGAATCATACCCCTCCAAATGAGCATCCAAATTCTGATTTGCGCCAAGCTCCATGGAATTGACCACGGGTCCTCCAGCATCGTGATCAACCAGACCCAAGGCATTCCTCCAAGCCTTTGGGGATCCCTCTAGAGGGATCGAGGTAGATCCCTCCAAGAAGGCCGTAGACTGTCCCCGGTTGCTCGATTCTATTCCTTTATCCAATAGCTCCAACTCTGTATTCCCGATTTTGATTTCCAACGATTGCTGCTGCTTCAACTCCTTGATCTAAGTTTTCATTAGCTCCTTCTACTCTACTCTTCGATGCTCTAGCTTGAACAATCTATCGAAACAAATTCTGCATCATCTCCTTCTATTTTTTCAGCACCCTTACCTGCATAGCATTCATCATCATTTCAATTTCATCCCTGGTGATGTAGTTTGATCAGCTCCACCTTCTGAGAAAGCCTCATAACTCCCTTCATGGTAAGCTCTTTTTCAGTAGCACTGTCCTTGTTGATTGCTTCACCATTGCTCAAAAATCTATGCTCTAGATTTTTTCCAAACTCTAAATCCGAATTCCAAATCCATAGAGGCTAGCTCTCTCGGTGAATGCACCAAAATATTGGCATCAAAAATGGCCACTAACACCTAGTTAAGTAAAAGCATCAATGTCCAGTCAAAGATCTTTGATAACATAGTGTAGAGAATATAAATTGAAGAATAATAAACTTAAAACAGAAAGCAAATAAAGAGAGACAAATATTTATAGTGGTTTGGCTAACTCTGTTGCCTACGTCCACTCCAAAGATTTTCCTTTTTATTAGTTTAACTGTTGATTGCAGTTACAAATCCATGAAATCCAGGAATAAAATTGGCAAAGTATAGCCTAGGTAGATGATGAAAAGAAGCATAACGAATATACCCTTTTCTAATGTCATGCCTGCTATATTTTTTGAAGCATACGTGAAAATATCCCGTTCAAAACTCGAATCTCGAACCCCGAAGCCAAGACGAATCTTCCCAAAAAGTTTAGGGCCTACAGGAGCCCATAATAGGGATCTGTGTCGATCCTTATGTTGATGGAATTGTGGGGTGTGATCCCTATAGTGGATCCCCCTTGATGTTATCTTCTTGCTTTCCAGATTTCATGTCGATCGCACTTACGGATCTTGAAACATCGATCAATTATTACTGCAAATTCAACTAAACCAATCCCTGAATAGGGATAGGGGCCAATCCCTCTATTGTTCTCCTTTTGTCATGCAATCCTTATGGTGTGTTCCTTGTGTTGTAGTATGCTTGTACTCCAAGTTTCATATTGATACCATCCATGGATCTTGAGTTATTGACTAATCATTGCTGCAAATTCAACTAAACCAATCCCTGAATAGGGTTAGGGGTCAATCCCTCCAAACTCCTCCAAATGATGTGTGATCCCTATTGGAGCTTCTCTATGTTATATTATATTTAGCCTCCAAGTTTCACGCCAATTGAATTAGTAGAACTTGGGTTATTCATCGTTTATTGAAATATGTTGTGAAGGCTGATTACAGCCGATTCCAATATAGGAATAGGGGTTGATCCCTCCAAACTCCTCTATTTGAGTCATGATCCCTAGGAGAGCTTATCCATGGTCCCTTCTTCTTATTCCCAAAGTTTCATTTCAATCGGCCTTGTGGTTGTTGAGTTACGGAGCGATCATCATTGAGTTGTGTCGTGTGCATCCTATTTATTCTGATCCCTCTTCTAAGGGAAGTATTAGTTCAATACTTCGTCATTTTTTGAGTGTAGTCCATCTAAACTCATTCAACTATAGTCCATAGTTTAAAATATAATCGATCTTCAATCCCGGTAACCATTTCTCTAGGCTTTCTTCCTTGATAATCGTAAAGTCTGTTGGGTTAAATCCACCCGTGTACTGCCTTGCCAAAGGCGGGATCACAACACATAAAATCATTCATTCGAAATTTAAAAAAATTGAAATCATTTTATTAATATATATAGTATTAAATAAATATTATAATATGTTTAAATATAAAACTAGTTTTATGATGTTACTGAAATATTAGATTAATTATAAAATGAGGTTTTTTTTTTAATTTTTGCAAAATAAAAATGCATATAAATTATATTTATATTAATTATAATTTACAATATTTATATAAAAACGGTTATTTCACAAACAATCTTTTGAAATATATTTTGAAATTTAAAATTTACATATACAAATATAATTTAATATATTTTTTAGTCGAATGTGTTACATCTATATAAAAATATTATTATTAATTACTGTAATGTTTTTATGATTATAATTAAATAACTATACATAGTTGAACAACATATATTTTATTTGGTAACGATATATATATATATATATATATATATATATATATATATATATATGTATGTATGTATGTATATGAGTGGTGATAATTATATACGATCAAACTATCAACATCATACGCATATCATGAATATTCAATTTGTAAAAAAAAGAATTTCACCAAAGAAGGTTTACCTCTGATTCACACCTAGATCAAGATAGCCTCCTTGATCTCTCAGTTTCACACTCTTTGAAGCAACCAGACGATGTGCTTACATCGGATTTAATAGTATAATTGATTGGAGATGAAATGGAGTTAGGAGATGAGTGAGGTATGGGTTGATACTTATGTCCAAGACAACGGAGAGAGGAGTAGAAGTTAAAACAAAACACAAGAGCATTAGGTTCCTTTTTATAGTGTGAGTTTGGCCAAAATATCTAGCAAAAAACTCTCCCATACTAAGTCAACACTTGACTCCCTCCATTCCTTTCTTTGGCCAGCCATCTCTATAGCCATAATGGACCAAAAAAACCCACTTAAACTATTTAATAATTTATTCAATTAAAATTGAATTTAAGTTTTTATCCATATCGTATTTCAATACATACATATACAACATTTATATATGCATCCAATAAATTACTAACTGCACCCTAAACAATTCAAGAGGCTGAACACACTCCATAGAATAATAATTAATATTTTATAAATATTAATTAGTTCATAAAAGTTATAAATTAATAAATATTTATGAGTTGTTAATTATTATACTATGGATTGTGTTTAGTAAAATGGAGAAATCAATTACATCAAGTGGTGTTTCGAAGACTAAATATATTCGGTCGTGCGAATCATGGGTATGAATTTATTCAGTGATTAATATTTAAATAATTTAGATACTAATGTTCATGTGTCACCTTAGCTAGTGGTGTGATAGTTTGACTTAATTCATTGCTTATAAATCTCATCCGTAAAATCCAATTTTATAAATTCAGGCGGTACCTTTAGTAATAATAATTTACACTAATTTTCTTCGTCAACACTACATCACATTAAGAATTATGGAATTTGGTTTTGTTCAAAATTCTAATATTGTCCATATTTAACTCTATTTGTCTATAAACAAAGTCTTTGGCTTAATAATAACATCTATTATTAACCGCACTACATTGGTCATAGATTCTGACATTGAGTTGTCTATAGTTAACTGTGATGCTAAACTCATACAACCGAAGAGGCAAATTCTAATTTCACTTCCAATGCTTCAACTCAGACCTAACTATAGTTGTTCGATGGACACGATGCCATTATTTAACTATAATCAAAGTGGAGTTTTCACATTGAAGTTTAATTGTATTCTCAAGTTGTGAGAACTGTGTAATATCATCACTTCGAGATTTCTTGTTTGACCTAGTTGTTATTAACCAATAGGAAACTCTCGGACAAGTCATTCCATAGTAATCTAATAATTACCATTATGTAACCTCTTGGTACCCCAGCAGCCATAAGTAATACAATATCTAACTCTTAGAGAGCATTACGTATTCCGGTCTCAAGGATGCATCGATATCTTTTCTCAAAACATCTTGATCGGGAATATTTAAAATAATATATTAGTTAACATTGTGGTAATTTTCTCATTATTTAAACTCCTTGTAATTATTATCACATAACATAATTTAAGGATTTTATATTAAATATATTTAAATTAATTATTCAATAAATATATCATAATATAACAAATACATAATAGAAACCAGACACTTTTTTGTTTTGAATCAGATTTTATGAAGGGGTTAATAATGTACAATAAAATATAAAATTGTCCGTGGGGAATACCCCTAACTCAATTAATCTCCCACTTGCGCTTGCGTCAATTATGGAATATCAATCCCATCCCTTTGATCAATTAGCTTAGAACCATTCGAGTTGATCCCTTCGTGAATGGATCTGTTATGTTACCTTTAGTGTCTACTCTTTCAGTCATAATTTTTTATTAGTGAATAACTCCTTAATAAGGTGGAACTTTCGAAGAATGTATCTTGATTTCTTATGAGATCTAGGCTCCTTCTAAATTTTCTTCGTTTATTTTTATCACATAACACTGTTATTGTTTTTTTCACCATTTGGAAGTACCTCTAACTCAACCATATATATGTGCATCCAGACTGCTTCTTTTGTTGCTTCATTGAGGGCAATGTATTCAACCTCCACCATTGAATCAGTTACTATCTCTTACTTGAAAAATTTTACTGACATCTCTACCATCAATGTAAATACATAATAAGGCACCGGTTCACTGTCATCAATATCACTTTAAAAGCCGGAATTTGTGTACTCCTTCATATGGAGATCTTCATTCCCATATATAAGGAATAAGTCTTTAGTATTTATTATTAAATACTTAAGAATACATTTCACTGTCATCCAATTCTTTTCTTCGGGATTAGATTGATGTCGGCTAATGCATCCTAATGCAAAGCCACATTTTGTCTACACATAGCATTGCATACGTGATGGAACCGAATGTGGATCATAGGTATCCTCTTCATATGCTTTTTCTCATCATCAGTACGAGGAGAATCTTAATTATAAATTGTGCTGGAACAATTCCATTCTTAGAATTACTTGAATATTTTTATTATGGTATCCATGTATAGGGATTGAAAAAATCCCAACAACCTCTTAGATCTATCTCTATAGATCCTTATACCAAGTATATAGGTTTTTTCCCCCAAATTCTCCATGGAGAAGTTTTTGTAAATCCATGCTTACTTATTGCAACAACGGAATCTCATTGCTAATTAGGAGCAATTCGTTAACATATAAGATTAATAATATGACAACGCTTCCTTGTTCTTTTCCATATATACTACTTCCTCTGTACTCGGATAAAGTCAAACTATTTGATTACTTTATCAAAACACTTATTCCAACAATTGGTAGCTTGTTTAATGCCATAAATTGATCTTATCGATCTGCATATCTTTCCTTCGCTCACACTAACCTTGAAACTCTCGGGTTGCCGCATGTAAATGGTCGCTTTTAAATCACTATTTAGAAATATCATTTTCACATCAGTCTTCCATATCTCATAGTCATAGAATGCAGTGATAGCAAGCATTATCTGTGTCGGTTTAAGCATAGCCAGGGGCAAAAACGTTTCATCATAATCAATGCCTTGAATTTGATGAAAACCTTTTGCAACTAACCTTTCTTTATAGGTCCCTACCTCTCAATCCACATAGCATTTTTTTTAAATATATCCGTAGCTAATGGGTTTTATCCTATAACCAAAGTCCATACTTTGTTTTCATACATGGAATTTATATTGGATTTCATAGCTTCAAGCCAAAGGGAAGAGTCTTTACTCTGCATAGCTTTTTGGAATGAGAGAGGAGCTTTGCCTTCTAAGACGTACTCCTCTTCATCACCTTCTTCGAGAAAACTATAGTATCTCTCTGGTGTACGAGATTCCTAATTTGACATTCAAATAGGTTGTGTGGTTTCGTATAATGATGAATTTTATTCTTCTCTTGGCTATACCTCTGTGTTTACTTCTCGGATCTCATCCAAGCCTATAACTTCATGGTCAATTTCCTTTGGAAACAATTTCTTTTTAGAAAAACATATGGAAAACAATAACTTTTGTTCCTTGATGTTATAGAAAATATATTCTCTATAATTCTTGAGATATCTTATAAATTTACACAAAGTCGATCTTGCCTCAAGTTTATTAGTGTTAACATTCTTAATGTAG
This sequence comes from Allium cepa, assembly GCA_030765085.1. Lineage (NCBI taxonomy): Eukaryota > Viridiplantae > Streptophyta > Magnoliopsida > Asparagales > Amaryllidaceae > Allium > Allium cepa. The sequence continues at coordinate 807,694,055 of CM060940.1, read as the reverse complement.
GCTGCAAAACCTCATACCTTCAATTAATATGAGGTGGGGTTTGTTCCTATGCCACATCTCATATGACATCTTAGGCACAGATTTAGTATATACTAAATTCAACATATGAACCATGGTATCTATCCCATAACCCTAATAGAAAAGAGGCAACTCAGCCTTACTCGATAAAGCTAATAATTTTGACTTTAGAGGAAAATTTTCAATTTTCAAATCTTTTAATTTTGAAATGAAAATGATGCCATTTTAACCATCTTGTTTTTGTTGATTATGTCATGTATTTGTTTATCCGAATCGAAGTCTGAATGATGGAGATATCGATGTCTAGTGATTCAGGAATTTCAACTTTGAATGGGCTTGGCCCAATCTTCAATTGAGCGGACCCTTCATTTTATTGTAAATAGGCCAATAAAATTTTCAAATTAGAAAAAAATACACTTACATTCTTTTATTTTACTACTCCCATTCGTCTCTCAAAAAACCTATGCCCTAAATATAATTCAATCCACCTCAATCTTCCACCAAAATCCACAAGTTAATAGTCAAATTAAAGAGTGAGTCAAGACGTACAATCTAATAATAGTTAGAGCAACAAATACATGGATTTGAATAGGAGACTAATTCCAGACAGTAAGCAATTAGGAGAAAATTAGATCTAAGTGAGTGGTTTACTCCTAATTTGTTTCACAAATAGTTGATCCCTAGTAATCCTTTGGTCATCTATAGGTTAGGATTGTGATTTGGATTGAATGGATAATCTACTGTATAAAATAATATTTAATATTGATAATAATAATATGAAAGTAAATGATAATTTGATTAGTATAATCAATGAAAGGTAGAATTTTATTTTATAATCAATGAAAAATGATAATTGAACAATATTCTGCCAAATAATGAAATGTTGAGCTGTATAATAATTACATTGGAATTCATGAATTATTAAAAATTGGAGTTTATGATAATAAAGTTATATAAATAGAAGAATATAAAGTCAAACCTTTTTGAATTTATACCTATGGATTATATGTGTGTGTATATGATATAAGTAAAGAAAGGCAATAAAAAATAAGTTTAAGGAATATATGTATATAGTATATTAAAAATCTATGTTAAACCATATAATACTGTATGAAATGATTTCAGAGACATGTTTCTACATTTCAGAGAATGTATATGAATTAAAATAGTTTTAAAATGATTATTTATGTGATATTTGATAATATGTTAAGAAAGGAAATGAATCATAAAAATATATACATTATAAATTAGTATAACATTGTATAAAAATGTAAAATCTCGTACGATGTTACAGTAGTAAAATATGATTTGTTTCAAAATTTTAAAGATATTTTTTGTGATATTTTGAAGTATATGCATGAAAAGGTATATTTATATTTCAAAAAAATAATTTGTAAACACTGATGTTTTGAGCAATTTCAAAATGATTTTGATGCAAAAAGTTTAATGAATTTGAAATAGATTAATAGCAGAGAATCATATTTAAATATAAAAGAAAATGGATCCAAAATCGGATAAAAACTGACTGAGAAAAGTGAGAAACAAAAGCCTAAAAATAAATATACAAGTGTAGAAATTGATAAGAACTATGACAACTGCCCTACGACTCCAGTATCCAATATACATGTATAATGCATTGTAGCAGTACAAGTCTCATGTAGGACGATTGTCAAGCGGTGAAGAAATGAGAACATTCATAGAACTTGGTGTATATCTTACAACACAAGGTAAAATATAATATCAATCACAAATATAAAATAGGCGAGACATAACTATAACTAAATGGACCATCAAAGATCAAAGCATAGGTTCAATAAAGTTATACAAACTGGTATTAGAGTTTATATGGCTGATAAATAAATGCAAAATATATCTCTCTAAATGAAATAAGAATGCTGCCAAAGCTCTATAGTGTTGCATGAATAATAAAAAGCTCAAAAAATATATTATATGTGAATGTGTAGCCTCCTGCTTCTCCAATTGTACCTCGTTCTATGCCATGCCACACTTGCTATCCAGTCTACTCATTTAAGTGTACCCAAGATAATAAGCAGCCAAGCTTAAAACTTGAAGTCAAACAACAATCTTGTATAAGCGATAAAAAATCTCAAAATACTATGAAAATTGATATAGTATAGGAAATAAGGTGTAGAAAACCAAACCTAACCTGTCCCTGCATCCAAAGAGTTTGCACATAACAGTATATGCTAATCTACTATCATTACTATCGCATGAGCATACTACAGGTCTAAGTATAATGTCGTATGTCTAAGTATCTAAGTCCATAATACCTTCATACTGTGATATCCCAAAGTGATAAAAAAACATAATAAATATAGAATCCATTAAAAAAATCTAAAATCACTCATGTGCTATGGTTGTATGATAACTCATATGGTCATTCCTCTACCAGAGACTAATGGAAAATTCTCATTTTCTCGATGATCCAATCCATGCCCCTCTAAAAACCATGAAATGGAACCGTATTACCTATCCTCTAGGTCCAAGATACATGGATCAACATCCACAATCTGAGACAATGTATCCTCATGCCTAAATGAGCGTCCTCGTATACCCCTTCTTTACGAACACACTTCGAAACATTTCAAGTATCAACGATCCATTTTGCACGCATCATCATAGTCAAACACATCCTATTTCCATTCCATTTCATTTATTTCCATGTTAGAACACATTCCTCTTATTTTGCTAACAAGTTCCAGTCCTCATCAAATTTGTCATTATGGATCAGCATCATGACTAAATCCTTAATGAGTCACCATATGCAACAACCTACACCCAATGGGTCCTAATTTTTGTTAAATTAAAAACCCATGTCCATCAAGATGTGATCATTAGTTTGGTATCCTTCAAATTAAAAATAAATGCATATTAGAGCACTATCGATATAACTCGCCGTGGAATAGTAAAGTATAACAAAATCATATAATTACTGACAAAAATTGACACTGTCAATATCTAGTGTCCTTGTTAGTGTCGAGCATGCTTAAGGAAACCTACCCTTCTACTGCTCCCATCATGCACCAGTACATGTATCTCTAAAGCTATCCTATGGGTCGTAACGAGGAGGAGGTCAGAATAAAATCCTATGAGAAGTGAGCTATATATTTTATACATAACACTAGTTTATGCCGACTGTCTTTCATTACATGTGTCTTTTCATTTTTACTTAGTCGTCTCGATTCAACGTTCGCATATGATAAGCCTCATCTACCCGAAGTAGACTATAACTACAAATATATATATATATATATATATAAGTATAACAGTCCCTCTTTGGACCAAGATATTATCCCCATTAGTATATGTAATCTGGCATCCCATTAGGATCCAACATCAATGCAATATCACATACGTATGGAACTAAATCTCGTACCTCATCTTGGGTTTCGTAGTGCCTAATACGACATAACAATAGCTTTGCCCTATTCTATCTTTCCTTGGGAAATATAAATTGCCTGCTTCCTATTAGAGACTCGGTTCCATGGACTATAGAGGACTTGGCTCCTAGACTACCCCATTCATTTTTTAAAGAACTCTTTTATGGGTTAACTGACCTTTCCCTAACAAAAAACTAGCAAACAATTGTGGTGGTGCATTACCTAACATGGCATATCCAAGTAGGAGGCATAGCCTATTAGGTATGACCCTGTCTTTCCCATTGTGATCACTCTGGATCGATGACGCACTCAACCTATGTAGCTCATACTCCTGATTTAGTACCAACGCATGTTGACATAGCGTCGAGCCTCTCACCATCCTATTTAGATTGCCTAACGCAATCAAGACAATACTTTTCCTTTATTCATTGAAGCAGACTCCACTTAGGTTATTCCTTCACCTATATGCAAGTGTATATACTCCACGAGTCCTACAATTGGATATGTCTCACATTATTATAATGTATATACAACTGTTGGTAGCTACTCATGGTGGCCAGGCTTCTATTGTGTAACACTACTGACCTCGCATTCCAACCCATTCTAACGACCATATGGTCTTTTACTTAATTTAGGTAATTGAATTATATCCTATAATTCATAGCTATCAAAGCGTATGTTCGAATTTATATACATTCATTTGATTATTACTTATCTTTACTTTCAATCATTAATGTTCAAGAAATCTTACATAACTTACTTTCGATTTATTCTTGTCGTTTACGATCATTGTTACCCATTTTTAATTTACTGACATAAATGTGATTTATTATTTCCCTTTCATTTAACATTATTGGATGATATCCTCCATTTCCTTTTTAACTAATTTCTCTCTTTAATTGCCTAATCAGACTTATCACTTTCGTATCCATTAAATTGTAACTTCTTTGTTTACTTTTTTTCACACCATCTTAAATTATATACTTTAGGTTTCCCATTTGAATTGTTATTTTTGTTCCTACTTACATTGCCATAGTTATACTTAAGGATTTTTGTATCCTAATATTAGAGATACTTCTTTCCCTAAAGAAAATTGTTGATGCTATAATTCTATATAATTAGTTAAAAGAGGACTTGTGTTATGCGTGAAATAACAAGGAATTATCTTTTTTTATTGGAATAGATAGTACAGAATATGATGATTTTCTTATTTTGTGCATCTCTTCCTTTTTCTTTACATTCCTTGTTATTTTAACCAATATACTTTTGTTGTATTTTCAGAGAATTTGCATAAATTCACATTATTACGCAATTCATTCCAATGTATTAAAATATTATAAAAACAAAGAATTTTATTGCTTTGATTTGTGAATATTTAATTTATTTTAAATATTCAATTAATGGTTTTAAATATTAAATAACCCTCTTTTAATTTATAAACGATGATAGAAAATTCATATTTGAATTTTATTTACAAAAATATATAGTTCGACGGAAAACTTAAAACGTGACCGAAACATGCTTTTCGGATTTTCAGTTTTTATCGAACGTCAGGTTGTAGAAAGTTGTAATACACTTGCATATTTTCTAAAACAGTATTTTATTGATTTTACAGTTAGAAAAAAAACATCTTTTTAGAAGCAAAATATTATTAAAATAATAAGAATTAAATGTATTTAAATTTAAATAATGAAAGGATGGATTTAAAATTGAGTTTACAATCATAATACCTTAAGTAAACAAGTGAACAAAAGGTACAAGAGCCACTCTAACATCCAACATATTTTCTAATGTTTGACACTTTGATGGATTTAAGAAATGATGAGAGAGTTGAAAAGTTGATTTAGGGACATTTTGGTCCTTAACCCTCTCTACTTTATTTCATTTTTATTTAGCCTTTTTTATATGTACTCTTCCCGTTTTCATTATTATCTTCATACATATTAGCTTTATGTTTTCCTCTTCTCTACTTTTGTTTATTTTGGAAAAATCTCATCTTTTCACTCAAAAATCATTACTTTGCTAAAAAGGTTAAAGCTTCAAGCATTTCAACAAATTAGGAAAGGTGAGATTCTCAATCTTTGTTTAGTATTTGAGGTAATAATAAATGTTGTATATTTTGTTAGTGGCTCGATTTGAAAACGATACTCATTTTTTGTAATTTTTAAAATCATGTCTTTGTTGATATTTACTTTGAAATTGAATAGGCGTGTGTATTGTAAATGATCATTCTCAGAGGCAAACACAGGAACAAACACTTTTCTCTCCTTTTCACTTCCCTATTCCCTTCTTTTCGAATTAAGCACATACATTTTTTCATTTAGAAAAATCATTATCACAGTCTCTGCCTAAAGTTAGCTAAAGTTCCCAACTGTGAAGTTGTTAAAATTGGACTTAAGTTTTTTTAAATAGTCGGGAGTGGATTCATTGAGTATGGCAGGAGTATGGGTTAATAACAGTAAGAGGTCTTGTATCGACTGTTATCCTACCTTTTGGCAAGGCCGTGACACCAAGAACTTAACTGGAAACCAAGAATGGTTTGTCCTGGAGATCGTTAAATCACAAGTCTAATATGGGTATCGGTAAATTTTGTCCAAGTCCGGATCAAGCTAGAATTGATATGACAGGACAATCAAAGTTGTGGAAGCCAACATTTCAAATTTCAAGTCAATTGGAGTTCATATGCTCAAGATATGATTGATGCAAGCTAAGGAAATCAACATACTCGTGTCCATCTATTCGTATCCATCCAAAAGCGCTACTTTGTATCCATCAAGCCTTGGCATAGTTTGTTATTCATATCCATCAAGCAGCCGTTCCATTGCAATGCAACTGCCTTTTTTGCATCCATCGAAGAGAGTCTTCTTTGTATCCATCATAAGGCAAGCCCACTTCGAATCGATCGGCTATTACCCATTTCACATCCATCGACTGCAATACAAGTGTCTAATTCATATCGATCAAACATGATACATACTTCGTATCAATCAACCATAGACCGATACGAAATAGACATTTCCCATTAATATGAACAGAACCAAGCACTCGATTTTATATGAATATAACATGGCAGTCGATCGACAAGAATAAGAGCAATGTGATCAATACGAACAGGACCAATATGATCGATACAAACAACGCAAAGATATCAATACGAACGAAGCAAAGATGATCGATATGTATAAGGCGCATACATACGAATAAGACTCGGTCACTCGGCATGAAAAGTGGATCAATCCGAGTAGTTAGCGCCATGTTGACTTATAAGCACGTGTCCAAACAACGATATGACAGACGGATATGAAAAGTATCGATTCGAACATGACTGCCTATATAATACCCAAGTTTGCATCGATCATAACTCACAATCTACAAGTCCAAATGCTATGAAATTTTCACAGGAGCTTGCGTACGACCTAAGGGATGTTCATGCCAAGTTTCGACTCGATTGGGTCAAATCTTGATCGATAAGAAATCCGTTCGTATCGATCATGGATCGAGTCAAAATCGCGTGGGATTGATCGTTTGGGCCCACCCACGTGCTAGAAGAGGTCTCCCGAGATCTGAGCGAGATATTTGCATCCTGCACCTATAAATAGCACCCTAGAACCTACAGAAAAAGGATCTTTTGGCTATCCGGCGTCTAGACTCTACCGAAAACATCTTTGCACTACAAGGCTACTGTTGTACTCGAAGTTCACCACTATAATCCACTGTAATCAGTTGACCAGTAAGGAAAGTCAATAAAATTAACTTTTGAAGTGGACGTACGTCAGAGATAGTCGAACCACTATAAATCTTGTGTCTCTGTCTACTTCTTTCCATTTGAAGTGTATTATTCTTCATTTTTTACCCTCTATATTACTTAGATATGTGATTTGTGATCATTTATTGATGATCTGTGTATGAACACTAGTGCTTTCACGACATTTGGGGTTTGTGACCAATTTTTGATGCAAACATCGATAGTTTTCAACGAACATGAATCGTTGAATGGAGGGTGCAGCCATGCTCATCTTAGCAAATCATGATTTTTGAGGCTATTTGTAGGATTTTAGGTTTTGTAGTTATGTCATTGGAGTTAGATGGTTGGATTTTGGTCATCAAATAAGTACCGGTAAGGTGGCTTGCTACGGGAGATGCTGCGTGTGCCCATAAAAAGGGTAAGGCATGACGAAGGCACTGGTGGCAGTCGGAGGTGGTATGGTGGACTATAGGGGAGGCGCGTGGTAGTTTTATGGTTTAAGACCCGGTTTTCTGGGTCAGATTTTTAGGGCATGACGACGATGGGGAGGGCGGTGCTCAACATGGGATTAATTGGGGATGTGCATGGAGGTGGCAGAACTCCTGGTGGCGGTGGCATGGGATTAAGGGGACTGTAGCGATAGTGGAAAGAGGTTGAATGAGGCGGGTTTGGTTGTTGCATGCTCGAATTTGAACCTGCAACGTGGGTTATTTTTGAAACCTAGACCATGGTCGGAAAGTGCTTGAAACACCCCACACCCCTTAGTATTCCGGAAAAGGGCTCACCAAAGGATGTGATGCGTTATAGGTATAGCTAAAGCGTCACAGAGGCAAAGATTCACAAGACAAATAAGTAAAAGCAGTGCAAAACATTTAAATAATAACTTATCATTCAGAATTAATCTTCATCTCAAAATAAGTCATAAAAATATAACATGCATCAAAAACTCAAAATCTCTCATGTCTTATGAAAATACATCTCAGCCTTACTTAATCAGATTAAAAGTAACAATAATAATCCCTCTCATAAGTGCCAATCCATCATAACCCAAATGAAAAGGATGAAAAGCAGAAGAATACATCTGAAATGAGGAAACTCCGAAAATGAATCTCCAAGCAACCTGAATTAACTATCCTCAACTCTGCTGGCCTGTTGGGGGAAAAGGAAAGATAGATGAGTGGGTTAGATAATAAATCTGCCGAGTGAAAGTAATTACAAGCAATTCTAAGCAAGATAAAGATAACAGACTAAGCAATATTTCTAGCATGAAAGGAAGATACAAAAAAGATAAACTCGGATAAAATACTGTTTTTGATTTTGTTTGACTGTTTGCTTTGATCGTATCCACTTGTCTTGAACTGCCGTGATTAGGCTGAAACCCTAATCCTATCTCAATTGCTAACTGGATTAGGCAGAAATCCTAATCCTACCCATTGATTGACCTTTCCTATCTCTATTGTACCACCGTGAGCCAATCATGTTCGTCGCACAACAAAAGACACCTCTTAGCGCTTAGGACACAGTACAAAATTATTTACCCAAATCGATGTCGCACGCTCCGTCATCGTCGGTACACACTAACCATCGCCCCCTATTTGACCTTTTATTTACCCTGATCAGCATAAGCGTGCCCAGCCTCATCCACATGTGAGGCCATTAGTCCTCAACCTAAAAGGAAATGCTATCAGTACTGGTCCTAATAGACAAATCTTCTAACATTGAGCCCCTTGCCAAAATCCCCAAATTTGAGCCTCTATCTATTGGCCACTTATTTACCCTAATCAGAATAAGTGTGCCCAGCCTCACCCACGTGTGAGACCATCAGTCCTAGACCTGAAAGGAAATGCTGTCTGTACGGGGCACTACTGCTATATTTGCCTATTAACTTAATCCAAGATCTAAATTTTAAAATAAGCCCCTTCTGTTATTTCTTTCTTTCTAATTACAACCTACGTGTTATAATTATTCTTGCAACTATTACTCTTCTATTTTCTCTTTTTAGTTATAACTACTTGTTATGATCATGCTTGCAAATACCTTAAATTTCCTATTTCAGTCCATCCCAATTTTATTTCAGCTTTTCTCATTTTCCATCTGATTTCTGTAAATTTAGCGTTTTTTTTATTTTAATCCATATTTGCGAATTCTTCACTTTTTAATATTTTATTCACGTCAAAAAGGATTAAATCTCTATAAAAAGAAATTAACATTTGTAGGCTAAATTCCAACTTAAAACGAATGTAAATAACTGTAAATAACTGCAAATAACTGAATAAAATAGCCGAATAAAAATAGGCCGAAAAGATTCTGAAATTTACTTAAAATCTGGTTGTAAATAAACTTATATAAAAACTGCCTCAAAATTGTAGAAAAACTACAATTATTGAGAACCCTACTATTTTAAATTGCTTACAAATCTAAAATAATTACAACACACTCACATGTGGTACTTAGCTCTAGTCCTGGGCCTTCCTGGATCCAATTCTAGGACGTAGAATATTTTTATCAAAAAGATCTCGTCCCTAGAAATTTTTTTCTGTTTAGGGTTCAGCCGCAGGCAATGAACACAATTGGGAGAAAATCCGAATGAAAAAAACAGCTAAACCTAGGGTTCTATTCATAGTGCGGCTTAGGGATCTCAAACCATCGGATTTGAAGATTTAATCCGGTGCAACCACATCATAGGCTTACTAGGAACTATTGGATGCAGCTACGAACGCATAGGATTTAACAAAAAATCAAGACTCTTTGGCTCATACCTGGATGGAAAATCATCCAGGCACTAATGTTGGTCGACCTGGGCTATGTGCGGGTCGACCTATGGGTCTTTTTTTATCGTTTAATTGTAAAATAATTCTGATTTCTTATTTCTCTCGTAACTTCTCCATAATAGCTCGGATTTCGACAAGTTATATATGGAAATTGATCAAAAAATTGCCATGAACCCAATGGTGCAACTCCCGTAGCTAAATTCTTACAATTTCAAAAATGCTCATTTTCACCGTTTACTAATTATTTTGGTTATGTAATTATCTAAAAATGCAGGGTGTTACATTCTCCCCTCCTTAAAGGATTTCACCCTGGAAATCTCTAAGGACAGAAGAATGAAATAAATATTTTCATCCAAATTCCACAACTACATATTCATCCATCATCCATTACATCCATTGTCCTTAAGCTTTTTAATGCAATTTATGATATACGCAATAGTGTGGTGTCAACGTTCCTAACTAATGCAAAAGATTAGGAAGTCTACTGATTCGGTCGACCTCCTTTTTATGCGCTCATGTCTACGCCATGTATCTTGATGAATGCAAATTGCCTAATGACAACTGATAGTTCTATATGTGTGCTACAATCATCATCCAAATGCAACAATCATATAATAATCACCCATTCATAGCAACCATGAAATAAAAATGCTAGTGTACACAGATCCATATGCATATGCTTTAGTGACCTAGATAGGCCAATCTATAAGAGATTGTGGTGCCTAATGTTTGTGTATGCATCCATTAGCATCCACTAGCAAACACTTGCAACAATTTGCGTCCAACATACATAACATGTTCTAGTAACATGTTTACATACAGTCTTACCATCCATAGGTTAAGTCCTAAGATCTACCCTCCCAAAGGATACTAAAGGAAAGAACATATTCAAAGCTAAAGATGGAAATAGGAAATTTAAGACGTACCATCAAGAGATGCAGATAAGAGACACGTATTTTCTCCTCAGCCTCCCATGTAGCTTTCTCAATACTGTCCACAAGAACTCTATTAATTCTCTCTACTTGGCCATCAGTTTGAGAGTGATAGGTCGTACTCAATCCAAGCTGTGTCCCTAAAGCCTCTTACAAGCTCCTCCAAAACTCACTAGTAAAGATAGGGTCTCTGTCGCTCACTATGCTAGAGGGAACTCCATGAAGTCGGACTATCTAACGAACGTATATGGATGCCAATTAAGGTGTTATCCTCTTACTCTTGACCAGAATGAAGTGGGCGCTCTTAGTCAAACGATCTACAATCACCCAAATACTGGTATTCCTCTTCCTAGATCAGGGTAAACCATCTAAATCCATCGAAACACTATCCCACTTCCATTCGGGTACATCTAATGGTTGAAGCAATTCGCCAGGCCTCTACTGCTCCGCCTTAACCCTCTGGCACACAAACACTTATCCAAAAACTCTGCTACATCCTTCTTTATGTCACTCCAATAAAACACTCTCTTCATGTCCTTATAAATCTTATCACTACCCGGATGAATGTTTATCTGAGAATGGTGTGCTTCTGTTAGAACTGCACTCGTCAAATCACTAGTGAAGGGGATACAAAGTCTTCCATCTCTCCTTAGCCACCCTTTTCTATCGATGGAATAGTTTTGGATATGCCTAGAGTCCTCTCCCCTACCAATCCTATCCAGAATACCCACAAGCTCTGAATCCTTTCGCTACCTTGAGCAAATCTGATCTATGAGGGTAGGCTTAACCTCAAGCGCTGCCAATAATTCTAGAGTAATGTCCGTGGAGGGCTTAAAATCAAAGGTGGATATAAACTCTAGGTTTTTCCACTCCATGAACATTGGGCTAAGGGTTGTTCTCTTCCTACTTAATGCATCCGCAGCCTCATACCCCTTGCTAGGGGTGTAAGCTATCTCAAAGTCATATGATGCCAGAAACTCCATCCAATGCTGCTACCTCAAGTTTAAATCGTTTTGTGAGAACAGGTACTTCAATGATTTATGGTCAGTGAAAAGCTCGAACCTCTCTCCTAGCAAGTAATGTCTCCAAGACTTGAGTGCGAAAACAATAGCAACCAGCTTCAAATCATGGGTGGGGTAGTTATTCTCATGAGTTCTCAACCGTTTACTCCCACAGCATACTATCCTCCCCTCCTGCATCAATATTGCCTCAAGGCCAGTCCCACATGCATTATTGTATACTATAAATGGCTTAGCTCCGTCGGATAAAACTAACATTGGTGCACTAGTAAGGGTCCTCTTTAGCACCGTGAAAGAATCCTCACAATCCACGTCTCACATGAATGTCGCATACTTCTTAGCGAGGCGAGTAAGCGGTGCCAAAATCTTAGTGAAATCTTTGATAAACTTCCTATAATAACCAGCCAAACCTAGGAAGCTTCTAACTTCGGTAGCATTCTTGGGGGCCTTTCTATCCTATACTACTGCAACCTTAGCGGGATCCACTGCTATACCCTCTCATGAGACTACATGCCCCAATAAACGCACCTCCTCACGCCAAAAGTGACACTTCGAGAATTTTACTTTCAATTGATGAACACGTAGTGTACGATGAACCTCCTCAAGATGAATAGCATGCTCTTCCATATTCTTGGAAAACACCAGAATGTCATCCACAAACACTACAACTAACTTATTTAGGACATCTTGAAAAACACAGCTCATCGGATCTACAAAATTGGCTGGGACATTGTCAGCCTAAACGGCATAACCAACCACTCAAAGAATCCATTAGGTGTCCTAAATGTTGTCTTATCGATGCTATCGTCAGCGATCTAAGCTGATGAAATCCAGTCGCTACGTTAAGCTGAGAAAATGCTGAAGAGCCAACCATCTGATTGAAAAGAACGTCTATCCTATGAAGTGGGTAAAGGTTCTTCTTCGTGACCTTATTCAACTCCATATAGTCTACGCAAAGTTGAAGGGAACCATTCGCCTTTATAGCGTAGATGGCTGGAGCCCCCCACTCAGATATGCTCCGTTTGGTGAAGCCTTTAATTAATAGCTTACCAATCTGCTTACTTAATTCCTTCCTCTCCCTAGGTGCCATATGTCTTATAGGCAATGCCATTAGTCTAGCATTGTCATTCAGACAGATCCTAAAGTCGATCTCTCTCTTAGGGTGTAGCCCCCTAACCTCCTCAAAAATGTCTGGGAAATCTCTAACAACTGAAACTGAACCTAACTCTCCTAGTGATGAATCAAGGTAATAAGGTAAGCTCAACATGACTAACCTCTATGGGTCGCAAGAAACCTCAAGGGTCCGTTCGCTACATGTCCCTAGCCTGACGACTCTCCTCTCAGAGTCCAACATCAAACCATAAGTGGATAACCAGTCCCTCCCCAAAATCATTCCATATCCTAAAAATCCCAGTATATAGGCGTCACAATCAAACTCTACGCTTAGTACAAAAATTTCCACACCCTTACAAATCATGGATAAATGTGCTGATCCTCCAATAGGGTTTGAATCAACTATATGGTCTACAGCTAGAGAGATATCTGAGTGAAAATAATCAACCAAGGAACTTGAAATAAAAGAATGCAATGCTCCAGAGTCAAAAAGAGTCCGAATAGGAAAATCCAAACTAGAGATCAAACCTTCTACAGAGACTTTTTTTAACTCGGTACAGTCCACTACTAGAAGATGCTGCATCCAAATCCTGTACTTGCGCCGTACGAGCGCCTACTCTCTGGCTCATCCTCTGAGGACAAGTTCTACTATGGTGTCCATGTTGCCCACAGCTGTAACACCTCCCCTTCATTATGTCCTTCTTACGGTCCTTTGAGTAATGCCCAACCAATCCACAATTATGACACTTCTCGCCCTTCCTGATCTGTCCCTTTTGAGGTCCACCTCCTTTTTTCCTGTCCTTATCCTTCTTATTCTTCCACCACTGCTTCTTAGAGTTTACTGATTTAGCAACCTCCTTAACCTCTTCTTTCTTAGAAACATCTTTTATGAGGGTCATTTCCACAAGTGACTCATAATTCGCGCCCATAGGTACATGTGTCAATGCCAACCCTTGGAGGGGCTGGTCCAAACCCTTAGAAAACTTGGTGGCCTTCTTATGTGGTATATTAATAAGCTCCATCCCAAACCTCAATAACTCATTAAGCTGATTTATATATTCTTTCACCGAAAGACTCTCCTGCTTCAGACTAATGAACTTCTCCAACCGCATGCTTTCCTCGGCTTGCGACAAGAACTTTCTCTCAAACCTTTCCCAAAATCCAACCCAATCAATGTCTCTACCCTCCATCTCTACAATCTCCCACCAGAAATAAGCCTCTCCTTTCAGCTACTAAGATGCAAGCTAAACTCTATGTCGGTTCTCCAATCCGAACAGCCCAAATATCCATTCTGTATTCCTCACCCAAGTTCGTGCCTCTACAAAATCCTCCGTGCCAGAAAATGTATTGCCTCCTCTAGATTAGCGAAGTCCTTACATAGATTAGACAAATTGGCTGCTGCAGGTGGATTAGCGGGACCTCCACCTGCCGGTGCTGTATTGGGCGTTTGCCCTTGCACTTTTGCTGTCGTAGCTTGGAGGTATCTACGGAACCAGCCAGGGACTTGGACACCCTCTGGAAGGTTTGGGTCGTCCGCCATTCTATGCAAAGAAAAGAAAATTTAGGCCCGGAAGAATCGAAAGAAGGTTGAACTGGACTTTGAGAGGATTTTTATAAAAACCCTCTTGTACTTGAAAACTATTTCTATAGTAAGAGTTTCTTCCTGAAAAATACTTTTAGTTTAAAGATATGTTAACTTTGAAAAATACTTTACTTTTAAAGCAAGTTTTTAGGAATCCTATATCCTTAGGCTCTGATACCAAATGAAACACCCCACATCTCTTAGTATTCCCAAAAAAGGTACACCAAAGGATGTTGTGCGTTATAGGTATAGCTAAAGCATCATAGAGACTAAGATTCACAAGACAAATAAGTAAAAGTAGCGGAAAACATTTAAATAATAACTTATCATTCGGAATTAATCTTCATCTCAAAATAAGTCATCAAAACATAACATGTCTCAAAAACTCAAAATTTCCCATGTCTTATTAACATACATCGCAGTCTAACATAATCAGAGTAAGTGCAACAATAATAATCCCTCTCACAAGTGCGAATCCATCATAAGAAAAACGAAAAAGATGAAAAGCACAAGAATACATTCGAAATGTGGAAACTCTAGAAATGAATCTCCAAGCAACCTGAATCAACTATCCTCAACTTTGCTGGCTTATTGGGGGGAAAGGAAAGATAGAGGAGTGGGTCAGACAATAAGTCTCTATGATTATGTTAGACTAAGCAATAGTTCTAGCATGAAAGATAGAGGAATGGGTTGGATTAGGATTTCGGCAATAGTTCTAGCATGAAAGGAAGATACAGAAAAGATAAAACTCGGATAAAATATTGTTTCTGATTCTGTTTGACTGTTTGCTTTGATTGTATGCAGTTATATTGAACTATTGTGATTAGGCTGAAACCTTAATCCTATCTTAAATACAAATTTGACTTGGCTGAAATCCTAATCCAACCCATTGATCGGCCTTTCCTATCACTGTTGTGCCACTGTGAGCTAATCCTGTTGGTCCCACAGCAAAAGACACTTTAGGACGCAGTAGCGAATTACTTAGCCTAATTGATGTCGCACGCTCGATCATCGTCGGTACACACTAACTGTCACCCTCTATTTGACCCTTTATTTACACTAGTTAGCATAAGCATGCCCAGCCTCACCCACGTTTGAGACCATCGGTCCTCGACCTGAAAGGGAATGATGCTAGTACTCGTCCTAACAAACAAATCTTCTAACTTTGCGCCCCTTGCCCAAATCCCCAAATTTGATCCTCTATCTATTGGCCACTTATTTACTTAATCAGCATAAGCACGCCCAGCCTCACCCACATGTGTGACCATCAGTCCTAGGCCTAAAAGGGAATGCTTTCGGTATGGCCCACTACTGCTATATTTGCTAATAACTTAATCCAAGATCTAAGTTTTAAAATAAGCCCCTTCTGTTATTTCTTTCTTGCTAATTATAACCCACGTGTTATAATTGTTCTTGCAGCTGTTACTCTTCTATTTTCTCTTTAAGTTATAACTACTTGTTATAATCATGCTTGTAGATATATTAAATTTGCCTATTTCAGTACATCTCTATTTTATTTCAGTTTTTCTCATTTTACATCTGATTTCTTTAAATTTAGTGTTTTTCTATTTTAATCCATATTTGCGAATTCTTCTCTTTTTAATATTTTATTCGCATAAAAAAGGATTAAATCTCTATTAAAAGAAACTAACATTTACAGGCTAAATTCCAACTTAAAACAAATGTAAATAACTGCAAATAATTGAATAAAATAGTTGAGTAAAAATATACTGAAAAGAACTTTTGAAATTTACTTAAAAACTGATTGTAAATAAAATTACATAAAAAAATCTCAAAATTGTAGAAAAACTATAACTATTGAGAACCCTATTATTTTAAATTACTTACAAATCTAAAGTATTACAAAACACTCACATGTGGTCCTTAGCTCTAGCCTTGGGCCTTCATGGATCCACTTCTAGGGTGTAGAATATTTTTATCAAAAAGATCTCCACAGAAAAAAAATTCTATTTAGGGTTCAACTTCAGGCAATGAACCCAACTGGAAGAAAATCCAAATGAAAAAAATAGCTATACCTAGGGTTCTATTTATAGTGTGGATTAGGGATTTCAGGCCATCGGATTCAAAGATTTAATCTGGTGCAACCACGTCGTAGGCTCAGTAGGAACCATCGGATGCAGCTACGAACGCACAGGACTTCACAAAAAATCAATTTGACGCTCTTCGGCTCGTACATGGATGGAAAATCGTCTAGGAATAATGCGAGTCAACCTGGGCTATATGCATGTCAACCCCTATAGGTCTTATAATTATTATTATTTTTTCATTTAATTGTAATATAATTTTGATTTCTTGTTTTTCTCGTAACTTCTCCATACTAGCTCGGATTTCGACAAGTTATATATGGAAATTGATTAAAAAATTTCCACGGACCCAATGGTGCAACTCCCGTAGCTAAATTACAAAATTCAAAAAATGCTCATTATCACTGTTTAATAATTATTTTTGTTATTTAATTATCTAAAAATGCGGGTGTTACAATGTTGGAGGGCGTCGAAGTGAGAGGCGAATGCAGCTATAACCACCCATATTTTTGGGTATTCGAATTTAAATATTTAATTTATTTAAATATTCGGGTTTAAAATTAAATTAGATGTTTCAAATTTATACTTGATTTCTAATGACATATTTTTAATTAAGTTTTTAGAATTTTTCCATAATTTTTAATTTGGAAAATAAGTGGATTTTTTCATTTGACGCATTTTACGGCAAATGTTGGCATTTTGGGACTTCACCGAATTTAATAAGTTGTCTGTTTTATTTTTGTTCCACGATCATATTCTAATTTTGTGCGTGGTCATATCTCATATTTTGTTGGTCGTTGTTCTTAACTGGACGCGATATGATAGTGGGATGGTAATAGTAATAATAATAATACTAAATAGATAATTAAAAAAATTAATAATAAAAAAAATTGAAATGACCTACATTTAATATTGAAGAAAAAAAGATGGCTTAAGCACGCTCAATCAACACAATCAGCCACCATTTCTTGTTTGTTTTTGTTCAAAATAAAAATGTTTTTGTTTGCTCACACCAGTCTCATGACCGACCTGGAGTTTATTGTTCCCTTTCTAAACTCTGGGTGCCCACAAATTTCCACACGGGAAGCCTAGAGTCATATTTTCAGATAGTTAGATAGTAGGTGTGGCTTTTGGCAATCTTCGAAGTCTTTGGATTTTGGTAATCGCATCCCGGACCGGAATTGCTTAAGTTAGCATGATAGGAACTTGAAGCTTTTGGGTTGAACTATTTTGTTTTGAAGCATTGCAGATGGAGTTGCAGTATGGATGTTGGATTCTTTTGAAGCCCATGTTGGTGCTATCTTTCCGCTGCCGTATTTCCGTTGTTGTGCAATTTTTGCTCTGATAGTGTTGTGCATCTGTTGTACATATTGTATCGGATATTGTATCCATTGTTGTATCAATGATATATTGTTTTTATTCCTCTGTGTTGTTATACTTAATGTGTTATAAGCTCCGACGAACCAGATTCAACGTTTGAATCTGCGACATTCGGATACGGGTGGTGTATCGGGTGCCGATTTTCGAAGGTCGAGTCAGGGTCGTTACAAGAGTTGCATATCAGGTTGCAAAGAAGTGATCCCTATCTACTTCACATCCCACTTCCTCCTTTCATATAAACATTCAACCACAATTATAAATCTTGAAAGAACAACTTACATTTTTGGATCTCCACTCAAGTATTAAGGGAAGGGAGGAGAATCACGAATCAAAACCTGCCCGGACATTACAATGTGGAAGGTGAGAAGCTTTTTCCTATGTTATTGTTAAATAGAAGAAAAATTATCCTTTTTATGGTTTCAAAAATCAATATCTCCTAATCTAAGCAAAATTCTCCAAAACATCCAACACAAAAATTGTTAGTTTCTCTGTCTAGTTTACTTAAAAATAGTTTCGTAAGTTTTCGTCGAGTGGATGGAGAGATATCTTTAAATAACAGTAAGTGGTCGAGGAAACAACCATTTTCGATGATCGTGGTTTGGCGAACGGAGGATATGGATGGAATCGCGGCATTGAATCATGATTTTTAATGGTCATCTCATGTTTTCAAGTAGCTTGGTTTGTCGTAGGGAAGAGGATGATTGAAAAACATTCAAAAAAATATTTTTCGATGAACCGATGGTCGAGGGGTCGATCGAAGGAGTCGGGAAGGAGCGTAGGATCGAGGCGGAGGTCGTGACCGTGGCCGATTTTTGATTTGAGCCTTACTTTGTCGTGGATAGCTTAAACTAGGGTTTACCACCATGGGGTTATGGTGCTTAGTTTGGTGACATTTGCGGTCAGGATAGATGAAAAGACTTGGTCGCAATGGGTAGGGAGGAAGCGCAGGCTATGGGGATCACGTTGGTATAGTGTCGAGGCAAACTGTGGAATGGAGTGGGTGTATTTGCTCGATTTCCGTGTACGATTTGAGTTCCAGGTAGCGGCTTTAGGGACAAAGTGATCGAATTTTGTTTTAGAGGGTCGGAGTGGAGGAGGGTAGGTCCATCACGATGCGGGTTATACAGTGAGCTTGCTAGTGTGAACGTGACAGTCGTTGGTGGCCGGAGGGTAGCATGCATGTGTACGCGTAGTCATGCACATTGTGCCAGTTTTGGCTAAAGGCAAAAGAAAAGAGGGGGAGGAAGAAGCTTACTGTAGCTTGTGGTGTGGGTCTTATGCATGTTGGGCTTGGCCTGTTTTTCTATTAGGTGAGAAACAAATTGTTATTTTTATTTGCTTAAATTATATATATAAAGCTAATGACTTCGAAATGGCATATCTCGACCACTTTAAACCCAATCAACCTGATTCTTTTTGCATTGTACTTGCATGAACGAGTACAACATTATAGTATAATTTGTTGATTGCTCTGGACATGTGAAAGTTCATGACATATGAAAATAGACATTTTAAATTGCGTTATTCTAAATAATAACATCGTTAAAATTTATATATGATAATAATTTTTGTTTGTTTGGCCAAATAAATTATTGTCGAGTTAAATTGGATTGAATATATTAATTGGACCTGTACTAGTGGACTAAAACACTGTTCCGCTAATTAAATTAATTTGATGTTTAATTAGCCAAATAAATCTCCGTTTTACTATTTTATAGTTTTGGACATTCGATTATATATCGTAAATGATATGCCATATTGAATTAGTGATATGTTGACTAATGATGGTTAAGTTATCTAGTTATGGTTTGTTGAAATAAATTTATAATGTTTGATTTAATTGTTTGAATGTTGCTATAGCGATTTTCGTTATACCGTCGTTATTTGGATTTCATTTCCAAAACCCTATCGTATGAACTTGAGCTTGTGTTTCCGCCAAAAAGAATATTGAAAATTTATTAATCATTTTGATTAATAATAATGTAAATTAATATAACCTTTTAAATTAATTAATTTGAGATCAATTAACCTATTTAATAACTAATGATTAAATGGTTTATCTTAAGATTGAATTAATCATTTTTGCTAATGATGTATTATACCTGATTAATCGTTTTAACTAATGATTATTTGAGTTTAATTAATTAACTGATTATTTAATTAATAATAATGGAGTTTAATTAATTTATTGAACTTAATTAATTATTTCAATTAATGATAATTGAAATTAATAATCATTTTAATTAATGATATCTAAAAGTAATAAATCATTTTAAATAATGATTTTTGAATTTAATTAATCATTCTAGTTAATCATTGTTTTTAAATTTGATTAATTGTTTTAACTAATGATTTTTGGAATTTAGTTAATCATTTTAATTAATGATGTTTTATAATTAAATAAATCATTTAAACAAATGATGTTTTAATTAATCGGTATGACTAATGAAGTTTGGATGTAATTGATCCGATTAATTTATGATTATTTAGAAATTAATTAATTGTTTTAATTAATGGAATTCAGAATTACTTACCATTTTAATTAATGATGTTTGAGATTAATTATTCATTTAATTAATGACCATTTGAATTTACTAAATCTTTTTAATTAATTGATTTAATAAAGGTGATTAAAGTAAGTTAACTATATAATAAAAATTGCTTTAATAAACTGATTTAATGTTAATAGACTAATTTAATAAAGATTTTAAATTTAATTTACCATTGTTATAAAAGTGTTTGGAAAATATTATCTATTTTATTATAGAAAATGAATTTTTATTTAAAGAGATTTTAAGTGGGATTAATTATCTTTCGGGATAATTAATATTGTTTTTAAAGTTAAAATGGAATTGGAACTCGATTATTGGAACGCTAAGTTGGATAATCTTCTAGGTGTTCGGTCTGATGTTGGTTTAGTCCTTTCAGGTCGTGCACTTGGAAAAATTATCCTCTTAATGTTTTAACAATTTGGAACTAATTCTAAAAGTTATTTTTACTAATACGAAAATCAAGCCAAAAAGTTCTATTCGTTTTTAAAAAGAAAATGTTTGATTAATTTATGGAAATGAATTATTTCTGTAAAGCGAATCATTTGTATGGAAATGATTTATTTGTATAATTAGTACTAAACATCGAAAAAGTAGACTTGTCGCTATTTCGAAAGTTAAGAATAGTCGTATGACATGAATTTGAGATAACACTACCTTGACTTGCCTGGCATTATTGTTAACCCAGAAATAGTACGAGTTTTAATTCAATGAATGGTGATAAGTATACGAGACTTAATTTCCATATATGATTGTTTTATGTCCTCGATAGTTGGCATCTCGACTATCGGTAACTTCAGCTACTTTATTTCCTCACTCTAAGACGATGTGTTTCTCATTTGAGCTTTGTTATCCATTTTCGAAAATGACTAAAACCAAAGAGCATGTGAGGGCCAAGCTATATAGGGTTGCTCCCATTAGGGTGCCTTCACATCCACTCTAGATTGGATTTGGTGTTGCGCATTGAGATGTGAAATACTCGGATACTCGGTAACAGTTGGTGGGGTCCGGCTTGGAGGTTTCCGAGAGCCATCAGAGTTCTCAGGTATATTTCTAGATGTACACTTTTGGTGAGGGAGGAGCACCCTCCTAGTCATTTTTTGAAAATTTTCCTTTCCTTATTTGATTCGCATCCCTGAATTTGTTTTAGCTTTAAAATTGCCACGGGTAAAGCCAACTCCTCATCACGGCATTTAAGTATTTATTTAGTCCATTTTATAGAGTTTGGACTATTACTTTATTTAGCCCATTCTATTGAGTTTGGATTGTTACTTTATTTAGCCCATTCTATCGAGTTGGACTGTCACTTTGTTTATCTCATTCTATCAAGTTTGGATTATTACCTTATTTAGTCCATTCTATCAAGTTGGATTGTTTTCCTTGTTATATCCATTATGTCCAGTTTGGATCTTACTCAGTTTATTTCCATTATCTCAACACTGGTTTAATATTATTTATGCTCAATCATATTTGGATTTGTTTCTTGATATTTGTTTCTACTCTTGCTTGGATGGATGTTATTCTTGTGAGGTAAAAACCCGTTCTATGTTAGCGGTGTTGTCTCATGGAATTTTTATATGTGTTTCCCTTTATTTGAGTTATTTCACGTTGGTTTTACCAGGCTGACCTGGGCGTGGTTTTCCTATAATGCTTAGATCAGACCGAGCATATTTCTAGGTTTAGATGGGTATTTTGGAGCTTCATGAGAGAAGCTGGAGGCTTAGACACATATTCACGTAGATGATTATATTTCTATTGCTTTCATTGTTGTATATTATTCAGTAGTTGTGAGGACAGGATGTTATAACTATCCATGTTGAATAGGTTAGTATACCAATTAATGTCTGTATATACTTATATTACAGATTTGTTTTGTGTAAAGGAGTGTTATATACTATAGATTATTCGTTTCGTTGTGAGATTCTGTATTGTTCAGTTCTTCTTGTCTTCTTTCTTCTTTCTTTTTCATAACTATCTACTTTCCCGTTTAATTTAGGTTGGACATATGTGGTTTATTGTCAGCTTAAAATATACGAAAAAATGGGTCGTTACAGCTGGTATCAGAGCTTAGGTTGAGCGAACACCTCGGCTTTGGTAGGGTTTACTTATTTGAGATAGGGTAAGCGAAACCCTAGGATGAGTTTGGGAGTGTATATATAGTAGAGTGCATATTTGTTAGTGATATAAAAATGTTTTGTATTATGTTTTTTGTTCTGTTGAGTGGCTTAAGAATTCTGGTTGATGTGTTTGGCCAATGTTATCGATAGGGATTTCCTAAACACTTAAACAAGACCAATCAACATGTTATTGTTTTAAATTGGGTAAATGAAATAATTTTACCTAGAAATATATATTTCATATGTAAAAAGAATAATTTCTCAAAAATTAAATAAAGTTATTCTTGGTAGTGTTTAGTTGATAGGAACGATAGTATTCCATCAGTATCATCTAGGATTTAGTCGGCTATGCTTGCCCATTGACCATTATTCATTAATCTATCTAGGACCTTTTTTTGAAATTTGGATAGGTAGGAATTTAAGAACATTGAAACGAATATCTTATGAATTAAATTTCACAATTTGAATATAAGGCGTTCATTGATAATGATGAATTGAAATTTGAACTCTAAGGGTTGATTATTTAAAAAGAAAATTTTGAATATTCTAGAATGAATATGGTAAAAACGAACTTATAAACAGATTGATTTGATAAAATAAATTTTATTTGGTGGAACGAGTGGAAATGAAAAGCTAAAGGGTAATGGTGATACTGACAATGATCAAGGCAATACTGTAATTCATAACAGTTTTGATGTGTTAAATGAGTTGCCAAATGACGAAGAAGCTGACACAGCTGTTAGTTATGGTGAGCAAACTGATGTGATTGGCAGTAGTATTCTTGGTTTGATTGCTACTACCTCTTGTGGGAATTTAACTAAGGATTATGGTCATGTGCGGTCCAATTCAACTGCTGAAATTTTTCAAGTAGTTCAGAAACATTTTCAAGATAGTCGTTTACAACCTGTGGATGTCACTGATACACAAATATGTGCCAATATCATTTCAAAATCAATGGTGCCTCAGCAGCTTGATAACTGCATAAGTAACCTAAATTCTGCTCCACCTCAACTATGTAAAGAAAATGAACAAGATATGATTCTTGCATCTACTGATGGAATGCAAAGAATTCAGAAACTGGGGGATGAGACTATGCATGTCCCTGATTCTCAACTGCATACAAGTGAACACATATTAGCACTGCAACCTGAAATCATTCCCTCCAAACATCCATTAATATCTACATAACTTACCAAAGCCATCACAAACCAAGACATTCATGAGGAGGCATTCTGTAACACGATGCAAGCATAAATTTTTTGGTTTAATAATGCAATCCTCATCCTATCCTGTTGCCTCCCCGTCCGTCCCTTCACCACCTCCTCCTGCCAATACATCTTCAGTCATCCATATGTATTTTTGGGATCTATACCTAGTTGGAAATCCCCCTCCCCCCACTGAACAGACTTTGAATCCATGCCCGAGTACTACAATTGACAAAGGCAAGAGGGCTAAGAAAAATATGGCTATTAATACAAGAAAACAGATTTAATTCTCCTATTACTAGGAGCATGAAAGAAAGGGATCTCCACACCATAGTTTAATCATGTCATACAACATTGGAGCTTGGAATATCAGAGGATCCCATAATTTCCTCAAACTTGATCAGGTTAAGCACCAAATTAAAGAACATCAACTTTCTATCTTTGCAATTCTTGAAACCAAATTGAATCTCCCTCTTACCATTGCTGCTGCTAAGTACATAAATCCGTCTTGATTCCTGTCTCATAACCTTCTTCAAGCGAGCTACAGACGAATTATGGTAATTTATAACCCAGTTCAACTTACCCTTGAGATTATTCTATCCACTCCACAATTAATGCATTACCGTTCCAAATACCACAATTCATCCTCTTCCTTCTATATCACCGTCATTTGTGCACATAATTCCCCCTCTTCTAGACTAAATGTTCTCCAACTTATTCCAGCGCTTAGGCAAGAATCTCATCCATGGGTCGTTCTTGGAGACTTCAACTGTTGTTTCTCCTTGGACGACAAGCAAGGGGGTATCTCTCTTGTGCCTAACGATATTCTTCCATTAAACACTGCTGTTTATGATTCGTCACTTATTCCAATCTCCAGAAAAGGCGCTCTTTACTCCTGGAATAATAGGTCGAGGAATGGTACGCGTATCTTCACCAACATTGATCACTCCTTCTCTAATTTCAAAGCCCTAACTTCCTGGCCTGCTATCTCCACTCTGCTTCCACATCCTATTCTATCTGACCATTCTCCTCTTATACTGACCACTAGGAAGAAGCCTATTGGAGTCAAAAGGGGGTTTAAATTCTATAACGCTTGGGTCAATGATCCTGAGTATAATAATATAATTAAAAAAGCATGGTCTTATAAGTACTACGGAAATCCCATGTATGTTTTTTGCAGACAACTCAAAGCACTAAAGGAGACCTTAAGGGCATGGTCCGAATCAAAGTTTGGAAATGGCAATCTTCAATCAACCAAGCTTATGAAGCAACTAAAGGAAGCTTAAGAACTTATGATGGCAAAGCCTGGAGATGCAGATAAGGCACAAAGGGAAGCTGTCCTATTCAATGAACTCAATCATGCGCTTGCCAATGAATGTGAGATGAGGAAGCGACAACTTCAGATCAAATGGGCTGTGGATGGTGATAGGAACACAAAGTTTTTTCATGCATCCCTGAAGGTCAAGCACTCAACGAACAACATCTCAACCATCATTGATGAAGCAGCTAATTTGAATGTAACCCCTAAATCTGTTGAAAAAGCATTTCTCATGTATTACACAAATCTCTTTGGAAATATGACCAATTTTGATCCGCAGCTAGATCTCTTATCATCGATAACTCTTCCCACAATAACTCTTGATGAAGCTAACTATCTGGTTGCCAAAGTAACTGATGCTGAAATTAAGAATGCACTATTTGCAATGAATAGGAGCTCCTCTGGAGGACCTAATGGTTTCAATGTGGTTTTTTATACTTCGAGTTGGGAGATTGTGGGGTGCCAGTTTACATTGGCGGTGCACAACTTCTTTAACAAGTTCAAAATGTTGAAGTCAGCGAATGCTACTAATTTGGTGCTCATCCCCAAGTGCAAGCAAGCTACATGCATTTCCTCATTCAGGCCTATCTCTTGTTGCAATGTGGTTTATAAGTGCATCTCTAAAATTATTGCAACGAGGCTTGTCGCGGTTTTGCAAAGAATCATATCCAACAATCAAGTGGCTTTCCTGCCGAATAGAAACATACTTGATAACATTATGCTAGCACATGAGCTTCTGAATGGTTACAACCGTGTGAATATTTCGCCGCGTGTCATGTTAAAGCTAAATTTGATGAAAGCTTATGACTCAATACAGTGGAAGTCAATAGTTGGGATAATGACGCAATTGGGCTTTCCCAAAGTCTTTGTTGCTTGGGTGTATGAGTGCATTTCCACATCCACATTCTCTCTGATAATCAATGGTGCAAGCTCTAGCAACTTTGCTTCAAGGAAGGGAATAAGGCAGGGGGATCCACTCTCTTCCTATCTTTTCATATTAGTCATGGAGGTCTTCACCTGTTTGTTAAGGCATCACTTTCAAAATAAGCAGATACTCTACCATCCTAAATGCAAAGAACTACAAATTACATCTCTTCTATTTGCAGATGACATCATGATATTCACAAAACCTCACCAGCAATCTATTGAGTGTATTAAAAGTGTGCTTCGCATATTTTACAAAATAACTGGTCTCAAGCTTAACTTCAACAAATCAAGCATATTATTCTTTGGGATTTCTACCCTTCAGGAATCAAACCTCACCTCTATTGCGGGTATGCAGTCAATGTCCTCTGATATGAATTATCTTAGACTTCCTCTATGCTCCTCAAGAGTTACTCTTGCCAACTGTTTGCCTTTGTACGAAAAAATCACTCGTGCGATGGATTGTTGGGCTAACAATTTCTTGACACAAGCTGGTAGGTTGGTTCTTGTGCAATCAGTGAGCTTCTCAATTATGGTTTATTGGGCCAGGGTGTACATTCTTCCTTCTAGGCTTTTGAAAATGGTTAGACGTGCGATGTTAAGGTTTTTTTGGTTTGGTACAATACACACGAGGAAAGTTCTGCCTTGTTCTTACTCTTTTTTTGAGAAGCCGAAACGCAAATGTGGTTTGGGGTTGCATAGTATTGAAGTATGGAACAAGGCCGCTTACAGTCATCACATCGATGCGTTGTTAAACAAGCAAGACACTTTATGGGTCAAATGGACCATCAGGTACAACACTGGGACCAAAAACTTCTGGCTTATGGAGGTTCCTCTCTCCTGTAGTTGGATCTGGAGGAGTATACTATAGCTCAGGCATGCATTCAAACCATTTGTTAGGATAAACCTGTCTGTGGGGAGTGAATGCAAGTTTTGGTCAGATCCATGGCTTGACAAGGGTGTTGTGCTTGATCATTTCTTCACACATCAGCAGAAGCATCAATCTGGCATTGGTGGTAATGCTCTTGCTGTTGATTATATTGCTGACGGTAAGCTTGTGGTCCCATACTCTAGTAATCAATATGTCAGAGCATTTTGGAGGCTTTATGATTCTAGTACATTTGTCCATGCTGAGCAAGACACTGTGTTGTGGAATGATCGTGTTCATTCTGTTAGTAGCGTGTATTCTGCCTTGCTTGGTCTGGATGCATTGCCTGATTGTAAGTGGTATCAGGTCATATGATCTACTGTGTCAAGTGGTGGTGATAATTTAATCTTCTGGAAGGTTATAAACAATGCCCTGATGACAAGAGATAAATTAGTTTGTTTTGGAATGTCTGTCCAACCTAATTGTGAGCTGTGGGATCAGCATTGCGAGACCGTTGAACACTTATTCTTTCACTGTCCTTTTGTTCTTCATTTATGGTCCAAGCTGTTGAGTTGTTTGCAGGAGATGATACCTTCTCACAGCTGCAATAACCTTCGGTTGCTTATTGAGCATGTGATTGGATGGAAGGATGAACTTAAACTTTACTTTTTCTTCATCCTAAAGAAGCTACTAAAGGTCATATGGAACGAAAGAAATTTGAGGGTATTTGAATGGAAGAGCTGTAGTAAAGATAGGGTTTGGGCAGTGTTGAAGAATGATATTTATAAGAGGATGCATGACAGTAAGCACAATTTTCGCGGCAATCAGTTCGATCCTTGGATTCCGTAGCTAGTAATTTTGTTTCATCTTTCTTTTGATTTCTTTATTTTTTATTTTTCCTCTCTGTCATGTTTGTTGTTCCAGTTGATGTCGTGTTTTTTGCTTTCTTGTTTTCTTTAGTGGTTTGTACTCTTCCCTGTATTTTTGCCTTTATTTAATAAACCTAGTAGGGGCCCAGTTTAACCCCGCTTAGCCTGCAAAAAAATATATTTAATAAAGTGTTGTTTTATTAAAATGAATTTGAAATATTATTGAAATATTTTTGGAATAATTGAAAATAAAAGTAGGTTATTGTGAATTGTGGTTTAATAAAAGACGTTATTAAAAGAAAACTTATATATTTCTGAGATAATACTTGAAAAATGATTTATGTAAGGAAGCTAGAATATTTTCGCAATAAATATATGAGGAATGATTTCCTTTAAAGGAGAATACTTATAAATTTGATTTATAAAAAATGTGTGTATTAAATAAAAGGAATTCGAGAATTAAATCCCGATGATTATAGAATAAATGGTTTCCATGATTCAAAGGTTAATAATAACAATTGAATATTCCTGAAAACAATTCTAAGCGGGAAATTGCTACCATTAGGATTTCTCTATGTAATTGCTTTGATAAAATAATTTTTGATTTGATTCCAAAATTATAAATGATTTTGGGAATTGTAAAAAATAGTTATCTAAAAATATTTTAAGTACAATTCTTTGAGAAGAGAACTTAAAAGGAAAGAGGTATATTTTCTCTAGATTCGTTTGAAGAGGAAGTCTCGATTTGTTTTGTAGTGATTAGAATAATCTTCTAAGCAACGATCGGATGTTTGCTTAAACAAACGTTATTGTGCACTTAGTAAATTGTTCTCTTTGTATTGTATAGTCGGGACAAGATTGAACCTGGACGAATACAAAGTAAGTTGGAAACTGATAGTCGTTATCTGGATAATAGAATAAAAATATATTTGAATCTACTTAGAATGGAATGCGATAGGTAGGATTTACAAAAATGATGTTTTGTGTATATAATTAGGACATAGTAAGTTAGAAAATTTAAGCCATCTTTTAAATGCTCTATTTTATATTTCGAACTTAGTAGGACTTAGAATCTCATTCTAAGGATTTTTGTTGACTTGCTATATAGAACTCCCATTGTCATTAGAGGAGCGCTTACGAAGACTAATAGGATTGGCGACCAGGGCTTGGTTAGCCGGATTCTGGAGGATATTGTCCACCGTTACTAGAGGAAGAGTCCGAGGAGGCAATCGAGGAAAGGTTTGAGGAAGAGGAAGAATTTGAGGTAGAGGAAGTGTTAGAAGAGGAAGTAGACCCCGTTCCAGAGGAGGAGCCGGAATCAGAGAATGATGATGCAACCATCTGGGAGAAGGGGGAAGTTATTGACAATCCAATTATATTGGAGGATTGGGATGTCCTTTTAGATGATGCATGGTGGCCAAGAGCAGAGAAGATGATCCCTAGAGATCCTGATCCAGAGATCATATGGATTTATAATAATGACGGCGAGTCCAAGGTATTAGAGGGGCCAAAGGTGTCGGATTCTGATAGAGAGAGTCCACTTTGAGGGGTCCTTCTAGATGCTAGGAGCAGTTCTTTTAGTATAGTTATGTGTGTCCTATTTTGTGGTGTTGATAGTTTTTAGATGTTATGTTATGATTATAGTTACTGAAGAATCTTAGTAGATGCTCTTGTGTATATGTAGTTTTTCAGGTATATTTTTGCATGTTGGATAATTAACCTTATTTACATAGTTAGTAATCAATGGGTCGATGTTTTTTTTAGCCTGGTTTTTATAGGATTTTATGTGATAAATTTCGGGGACGAAATTCTTTTAAGGGAGGTGAGAATGTAATGACTGTATTTTTGGGTCTTCGAATTTGAATGTTTAATTTATTTAAATATTCGCGTTTGAATTTCAATTATCTGTTTCAAACTTATACTTGATTTCTAATGACGTATTTTTAATTAAATTTTAAGAATTTTTCCATAATTTTTAATTTGGAAAATAAGTGGATTTTTCCATTTGCTGTATATTAGGGCAAACGCTGGCATTTTGAGACTTCATAGAATTTAATAACTTGTTTATTTTAATTTTGTTCTGCGATCATATTCTAATTCTGTGCGCAGTCATATCTCATGTTCTGTTGGTCGCGGTTCATAACCGGACGTGATATGATGGCGGGATGCTGCAATCTAATATATACAAAATATAATAATAAAAAATAAATAGATGAATAAAATAAATAAATAAATTAAATAAATAAAATAAATAAATAAATATATAAAAATTGAAGTGACCTACATTTAACGTTGAAGAAAAGAAGATGGTTTATGTGACGCCCCACCTCTATACCCATGCTAGCCAAGAACACTACGGAGCAATGCTGTCAACTAGCGCGGAGAATAAGGCTATTGAGGAGCGACCATCCATGCAATTGCTTTGTGCGAGCACTGCTATGTCGGATAGTATAACATGCATTTGATTTCGAGAGGAAATCCGACACACCGATACAAACTCAAAGCTACTACACGGTGGCTATAATAATCTTCGGAAACAAATATAGAAATAAACATAACACAAATCAGTCACAGACATCCTTATCACAAAGGCGGAAAAAGATATGAATATATAACACATGAAAGTGTACACCAGAGTAGTGGTCAGAAAGATCCACAATAACCCAAAAGAATAGCAACATGTGCTATACAAAAGAATAAGTATACATCATAGAGTCTATATCTCAAATGTATATGTCCAAAAACTACTAATCTAAGTAGTTAGCCAAAAGTCAAGGAGATAATCCCAGATGTAAAGTCAAGCAGAAGCACCTGTAACATCTCGGTCTGACCCGAGTATTATTTAATAAGAAAATAATAAACGGATCAGTCTAGCTATAAATATCAGATGATATGATATAGAATAAAAGATATAGCATGAACGTATAATAACCATAATGACATACTATAATAAGTATGTAAATGAACATCAACAAGAGATTAATCAATATCACAAGAATCTTCTCAAAGATCCAAAAAGGGTTTCATACCCAAAACTTGTATTCACAACAAGTCAATGACACACGAATTCACCAATGCACAAAAATTGATAAATCATATCAATGAAAATCACTAAAATTGGTGAAGCACAAATTCCAGAAATCAACACACGAAATCCAGAAATCATAAAAAAAAAGGGAGGCCTACCACACGAACGGAAGCATGAAATCTCACCAACATATGTATCACACGAACGAGATGGTATCTCATGGTAGCTAGCCATTAATTTTTGACACACGAACGACCCGAAGACCATAGGGTGCTACCCCACATGTGTGATTCGAAATCACATTGAAACGGGGTCTAGTCTCCCTCGCAGACAAAGAGACATCGCACAATTGCTAGTCTAAATCACAAAATTGATCGCCATGATCACCGAGAAGTGTCAATTACACTAAGCTAGTAAATATATGAGTTTAGCTTCATGTCCCATAACCACTAGCTTAACTTAAATATTTACGAACAAACTGTAGATCTTCACTAGGAAATTGTCACAAGAGATTCAATCGAACAAGTCCAAAAATTAACCGATGAAGTAAATGCAAGCGTTTCATACCATTTGTTTTACTAAGCCGTTTAATTAGATTTCTCATACGAGTGAGGTAAAGGTTTGTATATACTAATAGATTGGAAAACAGTTTTAATAAATGAGCTTTGTATTGAAATAGTGTTGAAATCGTTTTGATGAAAGAGTTTTGATATTTACTACTAGTATAGAAAACCTTTATATTTTTAAAGTGAGAAATCACAAAAATGATTGTAGAAACAATCAATCACTAAAATTCACATTCGAAGACGTGAATAAAATCAAAAGAAATCGATATCAAATCCATCAAAATGGATATTTCGAAAATTCCCAGAGAAAATGTCATCAAAGTAGATAATAAATGATAACAACAAAAGGGAAACAACACGAATCGATTAAAGTTGGAAATTCGACAAAATAGGCAATATAGGCAAAATTGGAAAATAGGAGCAGGTCGGTCAACTGGACTCCCTGAGTCGGTTGACCGAACCAAAGATGGAAGTGCTCGAGTAGCAGGTCGGTCGAGCGGACCCTGAGCTCGGTCGATCGGAGCCTGTAACCTGCACTTCCGAGCCAGAGGCAGGAAGTGCTCGGGTAGTAGGTCGGTCGACCGGACCCTGAGCTCGGTCGACCGGAGCCTGTTGCCAGCACTCCCATGCCTATCTAATAAATGTCATTCCCTTCCCAATTGCTATCGGTCGAGCAACGACACTAAGGGTTTACGCCAATCGACTACCCGGCCATAGAAGCTCTTCGATTCATCACCAAAAACATGATCAAGACATCAAAGCTATGATTTTTAAAGAATTGAACAAAAAACACCGAAAATTGGAATATTCACCAAATCAATCCAAACCTAAAGCAATTGTACAAGAATAAGTGTTAGGAATTCACACCTAACAATCGAAGATAATTATAAGCATAGATGTGAGATAAAAATCTCACCTTTTCACACAAAACAATTGAAGAAGAAGCTATTGAGCAATGGCAAGACAATCACTCTTTAATTCCAACTCAACAAACTTGAATCAAAGCATAAAAGAAGAACATTCCCAAAGTTAGGTTTAGGAATTTCTGAAATTGGAAGAAGAAAGAGTTGGAGAAGAAGAAGGAGATGCTCACCTAAGCTTCTTTTTGGAAATTTGGAGCTAAACTTGGAATTACAAATCGATGCTAGGGCTTGGGTTTTAATTTCCTTTTCTTTCCACCATTTATCTCTTTAGAACTGAAAAGTGGAGGAAGAGGGAGTGAATGAAGAGGGGGTTTCAGTTTGGGGTATTAAGCTAGAACATTGGGTTGAACCCAAACCCAAAGCCCTATAGAAAAGTAGCAAAAATCAACTTACTCCAAACATATCGAAGCTTATATTTAAAAAGATCGAAAACGTCATTTTGAACTCAATGGGGGTAGTCCCGAGTCCTAATTCGACTGTATGCAAAAAGTAGCTTTTCGGACTATCATCCAACTAATGATAAAATATTTAAATACTCAATCGTAAAATATGCGGGTTATTACAGACTCCCCTTCTTAAAGAAATTGCGTCCACACAATATTTAAGAAGAAAATATATAGTAACAACCATAAAAGCATATTCAACACAAAAGTAATTTGAAATAAGAAGAAAATTCACCTCAAAGAGCATCAGAAAGTAAGTCCGACTGTGTTCGCTCGATGAATTCTCTAGATTCCCATGAACAATCCTTAGGATTTGAGGACCATTGAACTTTGACAAGCGGAACACCTTTATTTCGAAGTCGTTTGACTTCCGAAGCAATAACACGAATAGGATGTTGCTCAAAAGTTAGATTAGGCGAAACTTTAATTTCATCCAACACATCGGGCTCAAAAATAGAATCGGAATCTCGAAGACATTTCCGTAATTGAGAAACATGAAACACGTCATAAATAGCAGAAAACTGAGCCGGTAATAAGAGGCGATAAGCCACAGAACCAATACGTTCGGTGATGGGAAATGGACAATTATATCGAGGTGCTAATTTTCCCGATCGACTGAAACGTACAACACCCTTCATAGGTGAAACACGAATAAACACAAGATCTCCCACAGAAAATTCTAATTTCCTTCTCCGGTTATCAGCATAGGATCTTTGTCTACTTTGGGCTTCTTTCATCCTATGACGAATAAGGTCAATATTTTCTGTGGAGTTACGAATAAAATCTGGACCTAAAACCAGCTTCTCACCGGCCTCAAGCCAACAAGAAGGAGATCGGCATGGCCATCCATAGAGTGCCTCGATAGGTGCCATACCAATACTAGATTGGAAACTATTATTATAGGAAAACTCAACAAGAGAAATATGATCTTCCCAACTTCCACCAAAATCAAGAACACATGCACGAAGAAGATCTTCAAGAGTTTGATTCACACGCTCAGTTTGTCCATCGGACCGGGGAAGATAAGCGGTGCTAAAATTGAGCTTCGTTCCCAAAGCTTTTTGAAGACTCTTCCAAAATCCACTAGTAAACAATGGATCACGATCACTAACAATAAAAGTAGGAACTCCATGTAATTTAACAATCTCTTTAATAAAGAGCTTGGCCAAAAGAGGAACTGTCCGGTTAGACCGAACGGGAATAAAATGGGCAGATTTAGTAAGTCTATCAACTATAACCCATAAGCTATCATGACCCGAACGAGAACGGGGAAGGCCGTCAACAAAATCCATGGAAATTTGATCCTACTTCCAAATTGGAACGTCTAAAGGTTGCAATAACCCACTGGGCCTTTGATGTTCGGCCTTGACAAGTTGGTAAGTCATGTAACACTTAACAAAGTTAGCAATATCAGATTTCATTCCCTCCTAATAATAAAGCCGCTTCATATCCGCGTACATTTTACTACTACCGGGATGAATGGTAAATTTAGAATGATGAGAATCTTCTAAAATATCTTTACGAAGATCACTAATATTTGGCACGTTAAGTCTACCAAATTTCTGAATGCCGCCACGAGAATCGATATCAAAGTCTTTCAAACCTTCAATATCAATTTTATCCTTAATATTTTGGCCAAGAAGAGCCAAGTCGGGATCTAATCTTTGAGCTACAAGAATGCGGTCTAAAATAGAAGGATTAGCCTCAAGGCTACATAAAACAAGATTTGACTATAAATCGAAAACACGATCTCGAATTTCACAAGAGGATAAAACCTCGAGATCATTCCATTCAAATATCATCATGGAAACAACCGCTTGTTGCTTGCGACTAAGTGCATCGGCAACTCGATTCCCTTTCCGGGAGTATAAAGAATATCAAGATCATAAGATGTAAGGAATTCGAGCCAACGCTATTGATGCAAATTAAGTTCCTTTTGAGAGAATAAATATTTCAAAGACTTATGATCGGTGTAGAGAATAAATTTTTCTCCCAATAGATAATGACGCCAAATTCGAAGGGCGAAAACGATACCCACGAGTTCTAAATCATGGGTGGCATATCTAGTCTCTGATAGCTTCAATTGCCAAGAAGCATATGCAATAACACGTTCTTTTTGCATAAGAACGGCACCCAAACCAACGCGACTAGCATCGATATAAAGAACGAAATCTTGATTCCCCTCGAGAATAACAAGAATAGGAGCATCAGAAAGGAGTTCTTTTAATTTCTGAAAAGAAGTTTTACATTTGTCCGACCAAATGTATTTAACACCTTTCTTAGTTAAGCTAGTGAGAGGCACGGAAATATTTGAAAAGTCCTTGATAAAACGACGGTAATAACCTGCCAATCCAAGGAAGCTACGGATCTCCGTCACACTCTCCAGTCTCTTCCAATCTTGAATCGCTTCAATCTTTGAAGGTTCTACAGAAATTCCGGATTCGAAAATAATATGACCGAGAAACTTCACACTAGATTGCCAAAAATGGCATTTAGAAAATTTTGCTTTCAATTGATTACTCCTAAGAGTTTCCAATACAATCCGAAGATGCTTTTCATGCTCCTCCTCGGTTTTTGAATCCACAAGAATATCATCAATAAAGATGAGAACAAATCGATCAAGAAAATCTTTGAAACTCGATTCATAAGGTCAACGAAATAAGCCGGAGCATTCGTTAAACCAAATGGCATAATAAGCCATTCAAAAGATCCATATCGAGTACGGAACAATGTCAAAGGAATGTTATCCTCTGCAATACGAAGCTGATGAAAACCGGTTGCCAAGTCCAATTGTGAAAAGACTCTAGCACCACTAAATTGATCGAATAGGTCATCAATCCGAGGTAAAGGATGTTTATTTTTGATAGTAAGATCTTTAAGCTTGCGGTAATCAACGCAAAACCTAAGTGTACCATCGGATTTCTTCACGAAAATAGCTGAAGCTCCCCAAGGCGAGGAACTAGAGCGAATAAATTGCTTCATCTCCAATTCGGATAATTGTTTGCGCATCTCTTCATTTTCCTTATTGGACATGCGATAAGGAGGACGGGTAATAGGTTGAGCTCCAAGAATAAGATTAATTTTGAACTCAATTGCTCGCTTAGGTGGTAATCCTAAAGCGGGCTCAAATATGTCGGAAAATTCACGAGGATTTAAAGAATATAAAGATGCTGTCAAGTCGGAATCCGGATCTTTAAGTACAATAGAAATCTGCTCAACAGATTGAGGGTGTCGAAGATAAATAGTCCGCTCAGGACATAGGATTTGAGCTTCATAACGGTTAAGCCAATCCATACCCAAAATCATTCCGAAGCCTAAATAACGCATGACATGCAAATCGGCTAGGAAAGAAAAATCGCATAAAATAATCTCAACATCCTTATACAATAAACTGAGTGTTGCGGATCGAACAACTGGATTTGTAATTCTCAAAGAAGTCATTAAAGCAACAACACTTAAAGAAAAAGTATCAACAAGCTCTTTTGATATAAAAGAACGGGATGCTCCCGTATCAAAAAGAACTCGAATAGGTTGATCACGAAATTTAATAATACCATCCAGGATAGAATGAGATGTACCTTGACCACGAGATGTGTTTCCAGGGGCTTGAGCAACATTTAACTTTCCCTCCTTCTTGCCTTCAAGTTTGAGGCATTGATGTATATAATGATCCGGGCTCTTACAATAGCGACAACAACGGGGCTTTGAACACTTATTCGCAAAATGGTCCTTAGACCCACAGTTGAAGCATTTCCCACTACTAGGAGAAGGAGCCTTTGCAACAGGAGTTGCTTACTTACCCTTTTTGTTGGGATAAGGACCTTTGAATTTGTTTAGCCTCTTCTTGTTGTTGAAGTTTGGATTGGAACCCACCACTTCAACAACATTTTCCCTATCCGCTTCTTCAAGACGAAGAGCGATGTCAATCAGTTGATCAAAAGAAACTTCTAATTTTAGAAGTAATGGCTTCTTGAGACTCTTGTTCAAGCCATAAAAAAATCTCTGATTTTTCTTCAATGGGGTGTCAATGTATTCAACCCCGTATTTGGAAAGAGATTCGAAAGATGCGACATAGTCTGTCACAGAAGATTCACCTTGAACAAGGTCAATAAAACGGCAAGCCAATGTCACCTTCTCTGCTTCTTGTACGAATTTTAACTCGAAGCGCTCTCGGAATTTCTCCCAAGTAAGATCCGCTTCAATAATTTCAAAAATCAGAAGCTCGTACCAGCCTAATGCTCTTTTTTGGAGCATACTAGAAGCCACCTGAACACAGTGAAGATAGATAAGATTCATACGGGAAAAGATTCGATCGCATGATCTCAGCCAAGCCTGGACTTCAATAATAGTTTCAGAACCCTTGAATGGTTTCCCACCCCAGTTGGTATAATCGTTGCACAAGCGTGCAAATCCAGACTTAGGATGAGTTGGTTCCGAATTAGAACTAGCTGCTTGAGCATTCTTTACTAGATCAAGAAGCTGCTGGGCAGACATAAAAACTCCATCTTGGGGAGTAGCACTAGATTGACCGGCGCTGGGACGACCTGGTCTAACCATTTCCCTTCCTTTAGAAAGAAAGAAAGAAGAAGAAAAAGGTTATTCACCAAATGAATATCAAGCAACCTTGATAAATAAAACAAGGAATCATAAAAGAAAATAGGATAGAACGGTACGAAAACATGAATTAAATCCTAAGGCACGACTCCTAAGAAGGACTTAGGACGATGATCCTTGTTAAATTATTCTACATTGTTCCGAAGTTTGGCTCCGATACCAAGCTATGACTCCCCATCTCTATACCCACGCTAGCCAAGAACACTACAGAGCAATGTTGTCAACTAGCGTGGAGAATAAGGCTGTTGAGGAGCGACCATCCATGCAATTGCTTTGTGCGAGCACCGCTATGTCGGATAGAATAACATGAATTTGATTTCAAGAGGAAATCTGACACACCGATACAAACTCAAAGCTACTACACAGTGGCTATAATAATCTTCGAAAGCAAATATAGAAATAAACATAACACAAATCAGTCACAGACATCCATATCACAAAGGCGGAAAAAGATATGAATATATAACACATGAAAGTGTACATCAGAGTAGTGGTCAGAAAGATCCACAGTAACCCAAAAGAATAGCAACATGTGCTATACAAAAGAATAAGTATACATCATAGAGTCTATATCTCAAATGTATATGTCCAAAAACTACTAATCTAAGTATTTAGCCAAAAGTCAAGGAGATAATCCCAGATGTAAAGTCAAACAGAAGCACCTGTAACATCTCGGTCTGACCCGAGTATTATTTAATAAGAAAATAGTAAAAGGATCAGTCTAGCTATAAATATCAGATGATATGATATAGAATAAAAGATATGGCATGAACGTATAATAACCATAATGACATATTATAATAAGTATGTAAATGAACATCAACAAGAGATTAATTAATATCACAAGAATCTTCTCAAAGATCCAAAAAGGGTTTCATACCCAAAACTTGTATTCACAACAAGTCAATGACACACGAATTCACCAATAAACAAAAATTGATAAATCATATCAATGAAAATCACTAAAATTGGTGAAGCACAAATTCCAGAAATCAACACACGAGATCCAGAAATTATATAAAAAAGGAGGGAGGCCTATCACACGAACGGGAGCATGAAAACTCACCAACATATGTATCACACAAACGAGATGCTATCTCATGGTAGCTAGCCATTAATTTTTGACACGAACGACCCGAAGACCATAGGGTGCTACCCCACATATGTGAATCGAAATCACACTGAAACGGGGTCTAGTCTCCCTCGCAGACAAAGAGACATCGCACAATTTCTAGTCTAAATCACAAAATTGATCGTCATGATCATCGAGAAGTGTCAATTACACTAAGCTAGTAAATATATGAGTTTAGCATCATGTCCCATAACCACTAGCTTAACTTAAATATTTACAAACAAACTGTAGATCTTCATTAGGAAATTGTCACAAGAGATTCAATCGAACAAGTCCAAAAATTAACCGATGAAGTAAACGCAAGCGTTTCATACCATTTGTTTTACTAAGCCGTTTAATTAGATTTCTCATACGAGTGAGGTAAAGGTTTGTATATACTAATAGATTGGAAAACGGTTTTAATAAATGAGCTTTGTATTGAAATAGTGTTGAAATCGTTTTGATGAAAGAGTTTTGATATTTACTGCTAGTATAGAAAACCTTTATATTTTTAAAGTGACAAATCACAAATGATTGTAGAAACAATCAATCACTAAAATTCACATTCGAAGACGTGAATAAAATCCAAAGAAATCGATATCAAATCCATCAAAATGGATATTTCGAAAATTCCCAAAGAAAATGTCATCAAAGTCGATAATAAATTATAACAGCAAAAGGGAAACAACACGAATCGATTAAAGTTGGAAATTCGACAAAATAGGCAATATAGGCAAAATTGGCAAATAGGAGCAGGTCGGTCAACCGAACTCCCTGAGTCGGTTGAACGAACCAAAGATGGAAATGCTCGGGTAGCAGGTCGGTCAACCGGACCCTGAGCTTGGTCGACTGGAGCCTGTAACCTGCACTTCCAAACCAGAGGCAGGAAGTGCTCGGGTAGCAGGTCGGTCGACCGGACCCTGAGCTCGGTCGACCAGAGCCTGTTGCCAGTACTCTCATGCCTATCTAATAAATGCCATTCCCTTCCCAATTGCTATCGGTCGAGCAACGACACTAAGGGTTTACGCCAATCGACTACCCGGCCATAGAAGCTCTTCGGTTCATCACCAAAAAGATGATCAAGACATCAAAGCTATGATTTTTAAAGAATTGAACCCAAAACACCAAAAAAATGGAATATTCACCAAATCAATCCAAACCTAAAGCAATTGTACAAGAATAAGTGTTAGGAATTTATACCTAACAATCGAAGATAATTATAAGCATAGATGTGAGAAAAAATCTTACCTTTTTAGACAAAACAATTGAAGAAGAAGCTATTGAGCAATGGCAAGACAATCACTCTTCAATTCCAACTCAACAAACTTGAATCAAAGCTTAAAAGAAGAACATTCCTAAAGTTAGGTTTAGGAATTTCTGAAATTGGAAGGAGAAAGAGTTGGAGAAGAAGAAGGAGATGCTCACCTAAGCTTCTTTTTGGAAATTTGGAGCTAAACTTGGAATTAAAAATGGATGCTAGGGCTTGGAGTTTTAATTTCCTTTTCTTTTCACCATTTATCTCTTTAGAACTGAAAAGTGTAGGAAGAGGGAGTGAATGAAGCGGGGGTTTCAGTTTGGGGTATTAAGCTAGAACTATGGGCTGAACCCAAACCTAAAGCCCTATAGAAAAAGTAGCAAAAATCAACTTACTCCAAACATATCAAAGCTTATACTTAAAAAGATCGCAAACTTCATTTTGAACTCAATGGGGGTGGTCCCGAGTCCTAATTCGACCGTATGTAAAAAGTACTTTTTCGGACTATAATCCGACTAACGATGAAATATTTAAATACTCAATCGTAAAATATGCGGGTTGTTATAGTTTAAGCACACTCAGTCAACTTAATCAGCCACCATTTTGTTGCATATCAGATTGCAATGAAGTGATCCTCATCTACTTTACATCCCTCTTCCTCCTTTCATAAAAACGTTCAACCACAATTATAAATCTTGAAAGAACAACTTACATTTTTGGATCTCCACTCAAGTATTAAAGGAAGGGAGGAGAATCATGAATCAAAATCTGGTGGGACATTACAATGTGAAAGGTGAGAAGCTTTTTCCTCTATTATTGTTAAATAGAAGAAAAATTATCCTTTTCATGATTTCAAAAATCAATATCTCCTAATTTATCAAAATCATCCAAAACTTCCAACATGTAAGTTGTTAGTTTCTCTATCTAGTTTACTTTAAAATAGTTTTGTGCGTCTTCGTCGAGTGATATCTTTAAATAACAGTACATAGTCGAGGAAACAACCGTTTTCGACGATCATGGTTTGGCGAACAGAGGATATGGATGGAATCGCAACGTCGAATCATGATTTTTAATTGTCGTCTCATGTTTTCTAGTAGTTTGGTTTGTCATAGGGAAGAGATGATCAGAAAATGTTCAAAAAAATATTTTACGATGAACCGACGGTCGAGGGGCCGATCGGAGGAGTCGGGTAGGAGCGTAGGATCGAGGCGAAGGTCGTGACCGTGGCCGATTTTTGATTTGAGTCTTGGTTTGTCGTGG
The DNA here is from genome assembly GCA_030765085.1 of Allium cepa. Taxonomy (NCBI): domain Eukaryota; kingdom Viridiplantae; phylum Streptophyta; class Magnoliopsida; order Asparagales; family Amaryllidaceae; genus Allium; species Allium cepa. The sequence continues at coordinate 807,652,999 of CM060940.1, read as the reverse complement.
ATAGCTAAAACTATGGTTTACGTCCATAGGGTTATGATGCTCGGTTTGGTGACGCTTGCGGCCAGGATAGATGGCCAGACTTGGTCACAATGGGCGGGGAGGAAGCGCAGGCTATAGGGATCACGTTGGCATGGTGATAAGGCAAAACGTGAAATGGAATGGGTGTATTTGTTCTATTTCCGTGTACGATTTTAGTTCCAAGTAGCGGTTTTTTGGACGAAGTGATCGAATTTTGTTTCAAAGGGTCGGAGCGGAGGAGGATAGGTCTATCGCGATGAGGGTGGGACGGTAAGGTTGCTGGTGTGAACGCGACAGTTGCTGGTGGACGAAGGGTTGCGTGTCGTGTACGCGTAATCGTGCACGTTGTGCCAGTTTTGGCTACAAGCAAAAGAAAAGAAGGGGAGGAAGAAGCTTACTATGGCTTATGGTGCGGGTCTTATGCGTGTTGAGCTTGGTCCGTTTTGCTATAAGGTGAGAAACAAATTGTTTTTTTATTTTCTTTAGTTATATATATATATATATATATATATATATATCTAGTGACTTCGAATTGGCATATCTCAACCAATTTAAACCCGATTAACCCGATTCTTTTTGTGTTGTACTCGTTTGAATGAGTACAAAATTATCATGTAATTTGTTGATTGCTTTGGACATGTGAAAATTTATGGCATATGAAAATAGACAGTTTTTAAATCGCGTTATTTTAAATAATAACATCGTTAAAATTTATATACGTTAATTGTTGTTGTTTGTTTGGCCAAATAAATTATTATTGAGTTAGATTGGATTGAAAATATTAATTGGACCTCTGTTAACGGAATAAAACATTGTTCTGCTAATTAAATTAAATTGATATTTAATTAGCAGAATAGTTCCCCACTTAGCTATTTTATAGTTTTGGACATTCGATTATATATCGTAAATAATATGCCACTTTAAATTAGTGATATATTGACTAATGATGGTCAAGTTATTTAGTTATGGTTTATTGAAATAAATTTATGATGTTTCATTTAATAGTTTAAATGTTTCAATAGCGATTTTCGCTATACCATTGTTATTTGGATTTCATTCCCAGAACCCTATTGTATGAGCTTGAGCTTTTATTTCCACTAAAAAGTATATTGAAAAATTATTAATCATTTTGATTAATAATAATGTAAATTAATATATCCTTTAAATTAATTAATTTGAGATTAATTAACCTATTTAATAACTAATGATTAAAATTGGTTTATTTTTAAGATTGAATTAATCATTTTTGCTAATGATGTTCTATACATTATTAGTCGTTTTAGTTAATGATTATTTGAGTTTTAATTAAGTGATTGATTATTTAATTAATGATAATGGAGTTTAATTATATTATTGAACTTAATTAATTATTTCAATTGATGATAATTGAAATTAATAATCATTTTAATTAATGATATATAAAAGTAATAAATCATTTTAAATAATGATTTTTGAATTTAATTAATCATTCTAATTAATGATTGTTTTTAAATTTGATTAATTGTTTTAACTAATGATTTTTGGAATTTTGTTAAAGCATTTTAATTATTGATGTTTTATAATTAAATAAATCATTTTAACAAATGATGTTTTAATTAATCGCATTGACTAATGAAGTTTGGATGTAATTAATTCGATTAATTTATGATTATTTTGAAAATAATTAATTGTTTTAATCAATGGAATTTAGAATTACTTATCATTTTAAATAATGATGTTTGGTATTAATTATTCATTTAATTAATGACCATTTGAATTTAATAAATCTTTTTAATTAATTGATTTAATAAAGGTGATTAAAATAACCTAACTAATATAATGAAAATTGCTTTAATAAATTGATTTAAAGTTAATAGACTGATTTAATAAAGATTTTAAAGTTAATTTACCAATGTTGTAAAAGTGTTTGGAAATAATTATCTATTTTACTATAGATAATGAATTGTTTATTTAAAGGGATTTTAAATGGGATTAATTATCTTTCGGGATAATTAACATTGCTTTTAAAGTTAAAATGGAATTGGAACTTGACTATTGGGATGTTAAGTTGGATAATCTTCTGGGTGTTCAGTCTGATGTTCGTTTAGGCCTTCGGGGTCGTGTACTTAGAAAAATTACCCTCTTAACATTTTAACAATCTAGAACTAATTCTAAAAGTGTTGTACCATATGGAAATCAAGCTAGAAAGTTCGGTTCGTTTTTAAAAAGAAAAGGTTTGATTCGTTTATGGAAATGAATTATTTCTGTAAAGCGAATCACTTGTATGGAAATGATTTATTTGTATAATTAGCACTAAACATCGAAGAAGTAGACTTTTCACTATTTCGAAATTTAAGATAATCATGTGACATGACTTTGAGGTAATACTACCTTGACTTGTCTGGTATTATTGTTAACCAAGAAATAGTACAAGTTTGAATTCAATGAGTGGTGATAAGTATATAAGACTTAATTTCCATATACGATCGTTTTATGTCCTCGATAGTTGGTATCTCAGCAATCGATTACTTCAGCCACTTTATTTTGTTACTCTAAGACGATGTATTGCTCATTTGAGCTTTGTTATCCTTTGTCGAAAATGACTAAAACCAAAGAGCGAGTGGGGACCAAGCTATGTGGGGTTGCTCCCATTAGGGTATCTTCACATCCACTCTAGATTGGATTCGGTGTTGCGCATTGAGATGTGAAATACTCGAATACTCGGTAACAATTAGGAGGGTCCGGCTTGGAGATTTTCGAGAGCCATCGGAGTTCTCAGGTATATTTCTGGGGGTATACTTTCGGTAAGGAGGGAGCACCCTCCGAGTCATTTGTTGGAAACTTTCCTTTCCTTGTTTGATTCATATCCCTAAATCTATTTTAGCTTTAAAATTGGCATGAGTAGAGCCAACTCCTCATCACGGCATTTAAGTGTTCATTTAGTCCATTCTATCGAGTTTGGACTGTTACTTTATTTAGCTCATTCTATCGAGTTTGGACTGTCACTTTGTTTAGCCCATTCTATCGAGTTTGGAATGTTACATTATTACGTCCATTCTATCAAAGTTGGACTGTTTTCCTTGTTCTATCCATTCTGTCCAGTTTGGATTTTACTCCATTTATTTCCATTCTCTCAACTCTGGTTTAATATTATTTATGCTCAATCGTATTTGGATTTGTTTCCTGATATTCATTTTTGCTCTTGCTTGGATGGATGTTATTCTTGTGAGGTAAAAACCCGTTCCACGTTAGCGGCGTGGTCTCACATAATTTATATATATATATTCCCTTATTTGAGTTATCTCATGCTGGTTTTAACCAGACTGGCACGGGTGTGGTTTTCCTGTAATGCTCAAGTCAGACCAAGCATATTTCCAGGTTTAGATAGGTATTTTGGAGCTTCAGGAAAGGAGTTGGAGGCCTAGAGACGTATTCACATGGATGATATATTTCCGTTGCTTACAGTATTGTATATTATTCAGCAGTTGTGAGGATAGGATGTTATAACTATCCATGTTGAATAGGTTAGTATACTGATTAATGTCTGTACATACTTATATTACAGATTTGTTTTGTGTAAAGGATTGTTATATACAATAGATTATTTGTTCCTCTATGAGATTCTGTGTTGTTCAGTTCTTCTTGTCTTCTTTCTTCTTTCTTTTCCTTAACTATCCACTTTCTTATTCAATTTGGGTTGGACATGTATGGTTTATTGTCAGCTTAAACTGTACGGAAAAGTGGGTCATCACAGTAGCAGCGTGACGAGCTCGGTAAGAGAAGTTTGCATGTGGTTTCGAATCAACGTATGGAGGCAGGAATTAGGCGAGCATGTGCGTGGACGTGCACGTTAATCTTGTTACATGCAATTGAATTTGAATGGAAATTTTGGGGATGGAGGAGGAAAGCGTAGTTGTTTGGGTGAGGGCTTGGGATGGGATTTGTTTTAGAGCTTGGGCGAGGAACTTTTACTTGTTTGTTTAATTTTATATATTAAATGCGTAAATTTTAAAAAATGCTATAACTTGCTCATTTTAAATCCGTTTAAGCAGAGGATTTTTACATTAGACACGTATTAATGAGTATAACACTTTGGTATAAATAATTGATAGTTTTGTTGAAGAATAAATTTATTGATATAGTAACAGCGATTGAATATAATTATGTTATTTTAAATAGTAACGTGGTTACATTAATTATACTTCGTTGGTGATATCTATATGGCCAAATAGATACCGTTCTGTTAAATTAAATTGAATAAATTACTTTGATGACATTTGATTAGTAGAATAAATCCCCGTTCTGCAATTTTATTAATATGAACATCTATTCACATCTTAATTAATATATGGATTAATTAATATTGAATAAGTGATAGAATAGCTAGTGATTGTGAATGGTTGATTTTCTTTACATATAAGCTTGCTTATGTAAATACGATTAATATAGCTTGGAGAACTAAATTAAATTAAACGGTAGCTTATTTAAGTACTATTGTGGTCGCTAAGCCTCTTTCCAAAATTTGAAAAGAAATAGATTTAAATTTACTTTAACTTTACAATATTTTGAAGTAAAATGTTTTCTTTGTTTAAATGGTTAGTTAATATTATTCAAATAATAATATTTTAAAGTTAGATAATTATTTAATAATGATGTTTAAATTAATTAATCATTTTATTAATAGGGTTTTAAAGTTAATTATTTATTTATCTATGAAGTGCTTTAAAGTTAATTAATCATTTTATAAATGATATTTAAGTTAAATAATTATTTAATAACAAGGTTTCAAATTTTACTAATCATTTTACTCATAGTGATTTAAGTTAATTAATTCATTTAAAATGGTGTCTAGGTTAGTTAGTTTAATTATGTGTTTTAAATAATAATATAGTTTTATAAAAGGTGTTTAAAATTAATAAATTGTTTTATAAAAGGAATTTACTCAATAAGAAGGATTTAGAGCTTAAAAATTTGAAGGAGAACTTGGAAATTGGAAAGGAAGTTTGGTTTGTAAAACCCTAGTTTTAATTGAGTAATATATAGAGACCTTGGAAACCATATACCGGACGATAAAGTTCGAGGTAGGAGAACTTCTGCCTATCTTGAAAAATAAGACTATTGTTGAATCAAGGAGGGATGTAATGATATCCCAACTTGAATGGCTTCATTGTTATCCGAAGAAGAGTCTAAGTATGAAATCAAAAATTGATGTTCAGTATATAAAGTATTATTTTCCATATAGGAATTGGATCAATTTTTAAAAATTAAGTTTATGAAGTTAATAAATTATCCTTTTTAATTATGGTGGTATGGAAATACTCTTTCCATACTTGTCACCGAAGGGTTAGTGGTTTTGGGATTATAGTAAATAATGTTTTGAATGACATTGTTTTTGATCCAATTAATATGATTTTGAAATAGAAAATCTTTCTTTAATGTTTTGTGAACATACTTATACCATTGTATAAGTATATGATAAAGTTTTCCAAGTATAGAAAGTTAAATGGTTTGAGAATATACTTTGCCCATGAGATAAGCATATGAATATCTTTTGGTAAATTATTAAAGTGATTAAATCAATGAAGATTTATTTAAGAGGCTTAGTGGATTCCAAGGTGAATTAAATCTATGTTGATTTCCTGTTTATTTGATAGTTAAATAACCGATTATGAAATCTACATTGATTTTTAACTCACGAAATATTTAGAAGAAACACGAGAGTTATATGGTATAGTTATCCTCAGTGATAATATACTGTACATATAAATATGTGTGTTCTTCTAGGACAAACGATAAGAGAATCTGTCTACTTAAACGATTAAGGGGTGATCTCCGCTCTTATATATTTTATATTTATTTATGAAAGAACCTAAGCAGAGTTTATCTAAGCAGAGTTTATCGGAAGCTTTTAAATGTTGGTCTAAAGAGACCGGGATGAGATAAGTATGAATTATCCTAAAACAACTTCGAACCAACTAAAAGCATTTGAATTGGAAGCATCTTGAAGATGATGAAATAGAAGACGGAGCTCTTTGAAGTGCAAGGGTTACTTGCTACGTTCTGCGGGTGATTCCAATAAGGGTGTTGTAAAAGTAGTGCATTTAGTTTGTTAATGTCCTAAACAACTTGAATGGACGAATGCTACCTTTGCGTTGATGCCTGGAGAGCAGTGTTAACATTCCAAGTTCAATTGCTTTATAGAACCGTAAAAAGTAGCCTCAACAATCGGGGATGACTAAAATATGGGATATGCTACATGGTTATGTGGTTCGCTACCATTAGGGTATGTCATAATCCTTCTGATGTGCACGTAAATGTGCATATTTTTACCACCATATTTATTCTATTTAAATTAAATAAATGATCTTATTGGGTATTTTAACTTGTTTTAACCAAAATTCATATTAATTCCAAATTTTCACATATTCATCTTCATATAAGGGCAAAATGGTCATTTGTGCGCGTATATTAATTTGAAAGAATTTAATTGGAAATTTCTATAATATTTTGTAGGAATTTAGCTTCTCATATTAGTGGGTTCATGAAGAAACATGCATGCACAAAATGGATATAAAGGAATGAAGATGGAAATAATTCAAAGTGAAGATCATGGAGGACCCCACCTACCCACCTACCTTAATGTACAAATTAAAGGCTAGTGCACATGTTTTTGGACTTAATGGTTTCATGTACACTTAATGGGGGATTAAGACATGTTAATGATTACTTGGCCTCCACACTTCCTAAGGGGCATTTTGGGCATTCCCTAAAAGTGAATTAGGGTTTTAAAACTTGTATAAATACCCCTTATGTTTCATGTAGCCATCTTCCTCTTAGTTAGTTAGTTTTAGTTTAGAAAATAAAAGAAAGCTCTCTTTTGTCTTTTCATGGCTACTTAGCCATTTCTTCTCTTATGTAATTCTTTTCTTTTATGCAATGTTAATTATTGTTTCTTTTTAATTACATGTTCATTTCCTTTTATGCAAGTAGTGTAGATTTTCCTTTATGCAATTAGAATAGTTGTCGTTTCCATTAGCTTTCATTTTCCTTTCTTTTTGCTTTCATGTTGCTTTATACATTTGTTGATTTGATAACAAATATGAGAGCTTAATCCCTACAATTTAGGGGTAATGAAGCTCTCTAGTATGTAGATGCAATATTTTGATGTTTATACTCTCTTTTTGTGCTTTAATGGAAACACTTGAAGTGGTTTAATGATGTTGTTTAGCTTTGAATTTGATAGTCTATGTTGTTCATAATTAATAGGCTATGCTTAAACAAACATAACACAAATTGCCTCTTCATTTAAATATGATTATGGTAAAGAAGTGAATGTTGATATTGAAATTTGATAGCCTATATTTTTAAACAATAGTTAATAGGCTATGCTTAAAATATATTTTTATTTCAACTTTGTTGTCATATATCATGAGAGTTAAAAGTGTATTAGTGGTTGTGTTATAGTTTGATGGTTTATATTGGGCTAATTAATAGCAAAAATTTACCATACTTATGATAAGCACATCAACTAATTCACTAATGACAAGAAAAGAGAGATCATAACTTCATTTTGTTGATTTATGTGATCTAGAGAGTGGAATTGCCTCTAAATTGTCTTAACACTCTCATATTTTTATCTATTTTCTTTTGTCATTTTTCTTTTTTCTTTTAGTTAATCACTTTTCCAACTTTGGTTAATTTGATTGAGTAGAATTTTAAAATCATCAATTCCCTGCGGATCGACCCGTATTCGCCATGTGCTACATTCGTACACCGTGCGCTTGCGGTTATTTTTTATTCAAAATTCATTCGACGGTTTTCTAAACCGATAGAATTTCCGTCGACGAACAAGTTTTTGGCGCCGTTGCCGGGGATTTGTTTTGATTTTATTTGCTATTCTTCGGATTATTTTTTTGTTTGATTTTTGTGTGTTTATTTTGTGTGTTTATTTGCAAAAAAAAAATTGTGTATGTTTGTTGTGTGATTTTGTTTGTGTGTTCATTGTTATTTTGTTCATTTGCATTTCATATTACAAAAAAAAAACATTTCATCTACATTTCAATTGACATTTGCATTTTCATTTTCAATTTACAGTGCTTCTTTCTTTGCAACTCTTTGCTGCACTATTTGCTCTCTATTTACTGTTTGCATTTAACTGCTCCTCAGCACTACAAACTGCGTAGTGCCATTCTCTCTTCAAACTGCTTTCAACCAGTCACCACCCACTGCCCTAAACTATTCCTCCCTGAACCATACTTCATACATCTGTACAGTTCAGTGCCATCCCCTGCCTCAATGTTATAGCTTGCCTCCTTTACAATAATTTCAACAATACCTCCTTGCCTTTCCATAACTTCCGCATCTCCAATCCAAACCATCAACCAAACTACAGTTCTATCAAAACTTCCCTGCTTCTGTCGACAAACCACTGCTACCAACTTCATACAACAACCTCCCTAAATCCCCACTGCTACCCATTCATTCATCACCACAGACCACCTTTTACCCACAGACTGTTTCAAATTTCATCATCAAATCAATTCATACATCATCACTGGACCGTTCAAACATCACAGTTTCACACATCCACACATTCATACATCTTCTGCCATCTACTTCAACCTCTACTTTACAGTTCATCCAACAAGCCTCTGTCCCTCTCTACATCAGATAAACACATCACTCACCTCCATCATAAAACTGCAACACACCCATCCGCACTTCTCAAACAACATCATTCTCAGCCTAACCCATACACACCATCATTCATCAAAAAAAAATCCTCATACAAACTGCTGCCTCACATAAACAAGCCTCTGTTATCCACGTTGCAACTCTCATCAACCATCACAGTGCCATAAATCACAACCATTCAATCCTCAATCAACATATAACCACTTCACACTACCTGACCTCTGCCATTCTCCACTACAACCAATACACTTCTACTCCATTCAACAGCCATCACTTGCCTCTACATATCACCAGCATATCAACTCTGTCACTTGTTTACAGCATATCACTCTGTCTACTTACTGCCATTTCCCCATCAACTGTACTTAACTTCCTTCTCCAGCAGCATCCCTACTCACCTGACTACAGTAATCTCCCCCATAAACTGTTTTTCCTTACCCCTATCTATAACCACTATTCTCCAAACCACCGAAACAACGCACCACCCTCCACTTCCTCAAAACTGTGCATCCAAACCATAATTCTTCCCACCATCTGCCACAATCCTTCGAACAACAAGTCTGATCAACTTCGACTTCAACACAAAACCATCACCACCCCAAACATCACCTATTCATCCACAACATCACTATACCACCACAACTTCAACTCTCCGTTCAACTCCTCAACAACTACTGCCCTGAAATACTCCATCATTGCACTGACAACTACCCAAAGTACACTTACACACCCTCCCGATCAACTGCTACAGCACGCAAACCACATCAAAAACCATCTCCCTGCTTCTCGATCGTCGTTGCCCCACCCATATACAAACCACCTCCACCAGAAACATCGCGGCCTCCCTCAGTCTCGTCAATCACCTCGACCTCCAGTAACCCACCACACCCCGATACTCAATCTCGAAAACTTCGGAGCCCGGAATCGCAAAATCCCCATCTTCGAATAGCAGAATCGAACCGTCAAAACCCCAATTCACCTCCTGCATCCCAGTCGCTCGCCTTCGAACCGCTGCAATTACCCCACGCTGCAGCCATCAGACTTTGAACTCGAATTTTCGTTTGAATTGGATGTGTTGATTTACAAAATTGCTATAAAAATCGCGTTCGTGAATATTTGGTTGTGTTTTTGTTTTTTTTTTAATTTGATTTTGATCTGGAGGGTGTTTGTTAATTTAAGGAGTGGGCTGGGCCGCATTTTGGTTTTTCTTTTCTTTTTTTAGTTTCTTTTGCTTTAGTTTGTTTTAGTTTGTTATAGTTTCTTTAGTTTACTTTGTTTAAAAAAAATTGGGTTTGCTTAATTTGTTTTTCTTTCTTTGATTTTAGTTTGTTTCATTATTATTATTAAAAAAAAGGGTTTTCAATTTGTTTGAAATTGTTTTTATTTTGTTTTATTTTGAGTTTCGTCCTTATATTTAAATTTATTTTTTTAAAAGTAAAACCCTACTTTTAAGTTTCCTTTCAAAAAAAAAAATATTGTATATATCTTAGTTTTTAATTTTCAGGTTGCCAAAGAAGGAAATAAAGGAAGAATAGCTTGCTGAAAATTGCTTCCTTAGCTAGCCAAAATAAATTGCTCTTCTTGCTAAAAAATTCTGCTTTCGTTTCTTTTGAATTGAATTGTTGGTTGCTTGCATTTGCATTTTAAAAAATAAAAAAAATTCATTCGTAGTTGCATTGTTAATACACGTTTAGTTTCTGTTCTGCATTTCATCTTAGATTTTGATTAATAATAACAGTTAGACATCGATAACACTTAATTGTATATTGACAATTTGTCTTTTTTGAACAATTTAATTTCTTGGTGTCTAGGCTACGGCAGAGTAATAACCATTTATAAATATTACGGTGATTCGTAAATATTATATTGGTTGTTCCTCTGAAGGTACTTAAACCTTCGGCTGCATTGCTACGGTGATTCGTGGTGCACCGATAAATCCTGCCCGTTACCTGGCTGAGAACTATCTTGTTTATCTAAGACAATTTGTGAATATACAATTTTGGGTTAACTTAGGAGAAATCATTTGTTATTAACTCTTGCATTCACTTAGTTGCATTAGTTCATGCATATTTTAAAAAAAAACAAAAAAAATTCAAAAGCCAACACTAAAAAAAAATTGTTCATATTTCTTAACTTAGTTTTTTTCTTTTCTTTTGAAAATTTTCAAATCAAAATTCCAAAAATCCAAAAAAATCTTTTCAAAAAAAAAATTGAAATCCAAAAACAAAACAAAAATCAATTTTCGATTCTGAAAAATAGATTTTACTTGTAAATATTTTTGTTTATAAAAAAAAAACCAAAAAAAAAAATCTTGAAAATGTCCTAGTTTCCTTTTTCTTACTCGCTTGAATTTAACTGCGAAAATCAATATAATCCATATGAGTTCACTCCAAATTCGTATGGATATTTTAACAACTTTTGTGTAAATAATTCAAATTTCGAACAACAAAATTTTCAAAACGATGACCAACGTTCGACTCTTCAAAATAGAATTGAAATGATTTCATCTTTACTCGAACTTTCTACACGACAAAATCAAGAGATAAATGATTTATGTAATTCTGATTTGTGTAATAACTCGAGTCGAGGATTTCAAAATTTGAATTCAATTCAAAATTCAAACGATTACGATTATAACCCATGCCAATTTAATTTCGAGCTCCAAAATGAATTCCAAACTCAACATGAAAATGGGAACAACTTTTCAAACGAATTTGGCAATAGGAGTAATCTTAACCATGTTACGAGTGAAATTTTTTGTTCTCAACAAATCCAAATCGAAAATTCTCAATTTAATAACTATAAATTGGATTTTGTTGAACAAATGAATGAAATTTACGATGATCACACGGATTTGTTGTTTGAAAGTTATATGAAACAACGTGAACAACAAAATCAAATCTCAACGTGTGATGAGTCAAGTGATAATCCATCTTTTACCCAAATCGACGATTTTCAAATAACAACTTTTGAATTTGATAATGACGATCTTAATCAAGTTGTTGAAAATACGGTAATTGTGTTGGATTTCAATTCTTTTGTGGGTCAGAAACTCGATTTAAATTTCGATCTTCCTTTTTCCGAAAATTTGAATACACCAACTTTGAATTTTGAACTTCAGACATGTAATAAAGTTGTTGATAGTCCAATAAAGGAAGACGAATTTAATGAACACGAATTTTTTGGACTTTTGACGACGAGTTGTTAAATTCCGAAGGGGAAGATGAAAATCACCATTTTGATTTTGAAATCAATAATTGTGAAAATGTTTTCAATAATAAGCTTGAATTTCAAATTGGTGAAAATAAACTTAAACTTCAATCAATTGTTTTGTCGACCCTGAAAATCATCGAAAATAAAACAACTCGTAAGATTTTCAATAAAATGACTTTCGTTTTTCCAAATCCACATTCAACTGCGAAATCTTTTACTATTTGGTTTTTCGTGCTTAAGCTGTGTCTCGCACATTTGACGAGACAAATGAATAGGTCTTTAGAAGACCGTTTCATTTACTTTTTGACTGTATACTTTTTCATCTCTTGTAAATAATAATCTTTCATGTAAATATTAGATTTTTATTTTATTTTTCTCCTTCCACTTGGGTTGACTGTGGGGACACAGTCAAAATCAAGTGTGGGCGGAGACTCATCTTCATTCTTTTTTTTTTCATGGTTTATTTTTACTTTATAATCACAAAAAAAAAACAAAAAATTTAAAAAAATCCCAAAAACAAATTTTCTTTGATTTATTTTTAAAAGAAACACTATAAGATAAATATATGGCTTTGGTTTATTAAATTGAAATTTTTGGAAATTTATTTGTCTAAACAAAAATAAAAATGAAATTTGATTACAAATAATAATGGTTTAACTAGTATTTAGGAAGATTCATAGTGTTAATTATGAAGTATATCCTAACTGAAAATCTTTGTCTTAAAAAGTGGTTGATTTAAAGTAAAGGATATAACTTTTTTTTGTCTTCTTAGTTAAATGGTGCTAAGATGATTTTGCAAAACTCTCCCTCTCTCTTAAAAAAAATAAAAAAATAATAATAACATCCAAGTATTCGCTCTCATTTAAAAGTCCTCACGGTTATGCATGGGTGAATTACTTGGAATCTTTGATTATGTGCTTTCATACTCATTTAAAAGTCCTCACGGTTATGCATGTATGGAACACATGTAAAAAAAAAGAACATAATAAAAACCACCTACGGTCGATAGGTGTATGCACGAAAGTGTGTGCACTCACCATGCTCTGTACTCCCTTCACATAAGCCCGAAAGGCAGTGCATGGGTGGTATATCTGGCCTCAGTTTACCTGAGCTAGGTGTGTAATTTTTCTTGCAAATAATGAGAGAGCAAGCAATTGAAATTCTAGCACTATTTTTACTTATTTGATTTGATTTGTTATTGAAAAGAAATGAAAATACCACTTTGATAAACTTTGATAATCAACTAAGGATCCATTTTATAATTACACTTTGTTATCAAACGAAACAACAAGTTAAACTATTGTCTATTTGTTATGATAACTTGATTTTTGTTGGAAATTTTGACCAGTAAATGACATAAATTTTCAAGAGAATAACCAAAACCTATATTTAACTTATTCGTTTCAATTTAAAAATAAATCCTTCATTTGTAAATATTTTCAAAAATTTGCATTCATCTCTTTGTAAATAAATCTTGCATTTTGTAAATATTTTCATCCCGCACATGGATTTTGTGGGTAGTATCCGCTGAAAACTCTCACGAGACAACACTCGTCCTACTGGGGACACCTAGAGGTTTAATGGCTTGTTGCATACGCTGAATGCAATCGTGCTTCCTACGAAAACGGATTTATCTTAATTTTAGTTTATTCGAGGACGAATAAAAAGATAAGTGTGGGGGTATTTGATGTGCACGTAAATGTGCATATATTTACCACCATATTTATTCTATTTAAATTAAATAAATGATCATATTGGGTATTTTAACTTGTTTTAACCAAAATTCATATTAATTCCAAATTTTCACATATTCATCTTCATATAAGGGCAAAATGGTCATTTGTGCGCGTATATTAATTTGAAAGAATTTAATTGGAAATTTCTATAATATTTTGTAGGAATTTAGCTTCTCATATTAGTGGGTTCATGAAGAAACATGCATGCACAAAATGGATATAAAGGAATGAAGATGGAAATAATTCAAAGTGGAGATCATGGAGGACCCCACCTACCTTAATGTACAAATTAAAGCTAATGCACATGCTTTTGGACTTAATGGTTTCATGTACACTTAATGGGGGATTAAGACATGTTAATGATTACTTGGCCTCCACACTTCCTAAGGGGCATTTTGGGCATTCCCTAAAAAGTGAATTAGGGTTTTAAAACTTGTATAAATACCCCTTATGTTTCATGTAGCCATCTTCCTCTTAGTTAGTTAGTTTTAGTTTAGAAAATAAAAGAAAGCTCTCTTTCTCTTTTCATGGCTACTTAGCCATTTCTTCTCTTATGTAATTCTTTTCTTTTATGCAATGTTAATTATTGTTTCTTTTTAATTACATGTTCATTTCCTTTTATGCAAGTAGTGTAGATTTTCCTTTATGCAATTAGAATAGTTGCCTTTTCCATTAGCTTTCATTTTCCTTTCTTTTTGCTTTCATGATGCTTTCTACATTTGTTGATTTGATAACAAATATGAGAGCTTAATCCCTACAATTTAGGGGTAATGAAGCTCTCTAGTATGTAGATGCAACATTTTGATGTTTATACTCTCTTTTTGTGCTTTAATGGAAACACTTGAAGTGGTTTAATGATGTTGTTTAGCTTTGAATTTGATAGTCTATGTTGTTCATAATTAATAGGCTATGCTTAAACAAACATAACACAAATTGCCTCTTCATTTAAATATGATTATGGCAAAGAAGTGAATGTTGAAATTGAAATTTGATAGCCTATATTTCTAAACAATAGTTAATAGGCTATGCTTAAAATAGATTTTTATTTCAACTTTGTTGTCATATATCATGAGAGTTAAAAGTGTATTAGTGGTTGTGTTATAGTTTGATGGTTTATATTGAGCTAATTAATAGCATAAATTTACCATACTTATGATAAGCACATTAACTAATTCACTAATGACAAGAAAAGAGAGATCATAACTTCATTTTGTTGATTTATGTGATCTAGAGAGTGGAATTGCCTCTAAATTGTCTTAACACTCTCATATTTTTATCTATTTTCTTTTGTCATTTTTCTTCTTTTTTTAGTTAATCACTCTTCCAACTTTGGTTAATTTGATTGAGTAGAATTTTAAAATCATCAATTCCCTGCGGATCGACCCGTATTCGCCACGTGCTACATTCGTACACCGTGCGCTTGCGGTTATTTTTAATTCAAAATTCGTTCGACGGTTTTCTAAACCGATAGAATTTCCGTCGACGAACACCTTCTACACACACACACACACACACACACATATATATATAATTTTGGATTTGGTTATGCATGAGAGCTCTTTGGAAAACGTTGCAACGCAACCAGGGTGGTAACATATTCGGTACTATCCAGTACTGGGTAAGGCTATCCTAATTCATAGGGGCGAAAGGTTTTCAACCTCGGTACATTTTCTAGAGGTGTACTATGGCAGGCGGTACCCCAGTAGCCGTGTTATTCTATTGAACTCATTCTCCAATATGTGCTTTTACGGACGTAGTTGTGTACCTATTATGCTGGAATTTAATTAATATAATAATTTCGGTTATGATTATAAAATTATTTTAAATTATGGACATTATTATAATATCACTAGTTTTCAATAAAAATGTTTTGGTTATTATAAGGTAAAATCTCGTCCGTGTTTTTGTGCAAAATGATCTTATGGGATACCTTATATTTCAAAATGTTTTATAAGATAAAAAAATCAAAATTATTTGAGTTTCTCACACTGGTTTATCAGATTTATCCGAGTGTTATTTTATTATAATACTTGGGTAAGACCCAAGTATTTTTTTTAGAGTTATCTTTGGATGCTTGGAGCTCCATGAGATGAGCTAGATGCCTCTAAGATGTATTTTATAATGATCTACGTTTTTGATGGTTTAAATCGACTATAAACCACACACGTCAGACTCAAACCATTAAAAAGAGACGAGTGTTATGGGGTAAATAAGAAAAAAAATAGAGAGAAAGAAAAACAAACACAGAATCTCATAGCGGAATGACAAAATATAATAATCAAATAAACGGTTCATGAAGCGGCTTTACAAATAACATTTGATTACACCTTTACCATACAAATCAGAGTTATATACAACAGAAATAAATAACAATGCAATGAAACAACATGATGCAGTGGAAATTATATAAAATAAATAACAATAATACTAAATCTTCATCTTCGCTCTCCAGGAAAGCAATCTTCAATACACCGTAAAGCTCAGACTGACCCGAGCGAATTGAAAAGACAAAACACTCGAGTCAGAACTAAAAGATCTTATGTAAGTTAAATCAACAGTAAATAAATAAAAGTGTAAAAGCGTCAGAGTTGTTTACAGGATTTGATATCTCCTGTCAAGTGTCAAAAGTGAGTGCAATAACTTAAGAGTTTGGGATTCCATCTCCTAAGTATCCGTTAAACTATTTACATATATAGTACAATACGCTATTAAAATAGTGTCTACAGTAAAGTGAAGTATTAAAATAGCGTTAAGGCGTTACCCATATCCCCCTTAACATATTTTATATAATTACTAATCTATACAGTACTATAAACTCCACCGTAAATTGGTGGGCTATCAAGGAGCACTCCATAGGTACAACACAAACCAAACTTGTAGAAGCCGCAATAGAGCATGTGACAAGGCATGCGAGGCAATGCCTAGGGTAGGATACTACCATTTTGCGGATCGGGACTAGTGGTAATGCGTAGTAGCTGCTACCGCCCACTTTGGAACTCAATCCCATAATCAAATCGAGGGGTGGCCACCAAATAAATTACAAAGTCATAGTGTGGTATCGAAGAAATGTGCCCGTTAAGAGAAGCAACCTCACTTGGCCCGGCGCGGCTACTATTTTAGTCATATCAAGCTAACTCGCGGGATTCAGGGCTACGATAATACCTCATACAGAATCGTTCGCCAAACCATCCTACTTCATTCTGGAATCTCCACCACTTACACAGTTGTTAAAGAGGTTTTCGGTATTGGCAGAGAGTATGACAATATATGATCCTAGTCTCTTTAGCAACCCAACACTTATTTCACACTGGATGGTTCGTTTAAATTTCAAAACCATTTCATGATTGATATCAAAATATCATATTCAATTTCAAACCATATCACTGTAACGATCCAGAATTTTAATTAATTAAAATTTGGATATTTAATTAATTTTAAATATTAATAAGTGAAATTTATAAGTCGAATAAATTTTATTTCGAATAATTGGATTTAATTGGATAATTAAATCGATAATTTAATATGCGAAAATGCAGAAATAATTGAAAATTAGGTTAAATATGATTGAAAATGATTTGTAAAATTTTATTTTATCATATTGGAGTTAGAATAATGTTATAGAACTTTTAAAATCGAATTAAAAGTTTATTTGTGAAAATTGAATATTTTAATATTAAATCGACTAGTGAAATTAGCCGTTTTTCAAATAGTCTCGGAATTCGACGAAACCAGTTTCATCGGAACCGTAATGTAATATTATTGTATGGTTTCAAATTTCATGTCAATCGAATTTACCGTTTGTTCGGTGCAAGCTAAAACGCCTAGAAAATCGTTTAATCGGTTTAATTTAAAATCGAACGTTTATTGCCATAACTCTCACAGATGACCGAATCAGCTCACGAAACACGTTCCATTGTGTTTGGAACATGGGGTAAACCTTAGGAATGCCAGCCGGCACACTTCGTTTTGGAGTTCGGAAATTCCGGGTGAATAGTAAATTGGAAAATTTTCTATAAAACCCCCCTTAATATTCATTTTTTGCAAAAATATCAAACCCTAAGTCAATTAGTTACAGCCGCCACCTTCATAAACATTAATGGCCAGAAATTCATCATTTTCTTCCCTTAATCTCTCTCAATCTATATACAATTAGAAGAAATGCTCAACTACAAAGTCGAAGAGCTCGATGAGAGCTTTGATTTTATACGGTGATGATCGTGTTTGGAGTTAGCGAAAATTTTGAGTAAAATTAAACGCGCGTTTAATTTTATTCGAAATAAATCGCTAAACCGAAATTGAAATCAAGGTGAGAACTTCTCACTCAATCGAATCGGTTTCGATTTTAATTTTAAATAGTTATATTTAAAATTCTTGAATGCATGTTTGAATGATGATTGTTATCTATTGATTGTTAAAATAGACATTACGCGCCGTTAGTAAGCGGATGTTATTTATTAAAAACATATACCGCGAATATTTCATAAACAGTGAAATTGGTATTATTTATGTACTTGGAATTGATTTCCCGCAGTATATAGTGGATGAGACCCTATTGCGCCGTCTATTAAGCGGATAATATTTTAAATCCCATATACAGCGATAATTTCGTACTAGAACGGAATTGGTATTGTGCTAACATCTTTGGATGCAGGAAAACAGGTTGGAGGGATCCAACTGGATTCCTCAACAGTATTTATTT
This sequence comes from Allium cepa, assembly GCA_030765085.1. Lineage (NCBI taxonomy): Eukaryota > Viridiplantae > Streptophyta > Magnoliopsida > Asparagales > Amaryllidaceae > Allium > Allium cepa. Next base: position 807,634,660 of record CM060940.1, on the reverse strand, counting down.
GATTTCAGATATTTTGATATTTGATGGATTATCATATCGATATATGATGTCGTTGTTGTCGTGATTGACTATTTGGTATGTAGCATCATTGGACCAAATTTGAAACTTTAAAATGATTTTTGAAAGTATACGTTATAAAATATTTTTGGAATTGATCCATTTTAAATAAATAACGTAATAATTTAATGTTATAAAAATTATAATTTTTGAGAAATATAGTTAAAAGTTGATTTTTGAAAATATGGGTTTGTTTGTGTCAAAATTGGGCACAACACTCTTCGGGAGTCGTTGAAGAGATAATAGTCAAGAATGCAAGTTCAAAACAGATATTATCTAACAAAAATTCCAATCAACAGTAAAATAAATGCGTAGACAAGCGATTTATAGCGGTTCGGCGTGTTGCCTACGTCCACTGTGAAGTTTTTTGATGTTTTATTGATTCTCTTTCAATGATTACAAGTTGTTACAGCGATCCACAGCAAGTTACAACTGGAAATTCGAAATCAACAATCAAGTTATGATATAGGATGATGGAGATCTTGATCCGGCAGAGTCTCGGCGTCTCAGAGTCAGAAGAAGTCCCTTTTCTGTTGGCCCTGGGGCTCTATTTATAGGCGTAGGCTGCTGATATTTCGCTGAAAACTCGGGAGACCACGTCTGGCACGTGAGGGGGCCCACATGCACGGTCTCAGGAAGTTTGGGCCCACTTTGGCATCGGTTCGAACTCCATTCGAACCGATCAAGAATTCATCCAATCGAGGTGAAATTTGGCGTGGACATTCTTCATCATGTACACAAGCTTCGGTGAAAATTTCATGGCATTTGGATCAGCAGGTTAGGAGATATGATGGATTCGAAATTGAGTTTATGGCAGGGCTGTTTGGTTCGAACCCATGCATTCGAAACGATGGTTTCGAATCCATCATGGCACGCGGCTTCGTGGTGACGTGGAGCGCAAAATTCGAATCGATTCGGACTTCACTCCGTGTTGACCGCTTCGACTCCATGTATCTCGGTGATTTCGCACCGATGGAAGACACGTTGGTTGACCCAGTGGGTTCGAACAAGGTAACACAAGATGGGTTCGAACATGGCATCACGGATGGGTTCGAAGAAGGCCTCTGTGATGGGTTCGAAGCATGGCTCTGTGATGGGTTCGAAGCATGGCTCTGTGATGGGTTCGAACATGACTTCAGGGATGGGTTCGGACGAAGCTTATGGATGGTTTCGAAGCATGCATGTCCGGTGGATTCGAAATAAGGCAGCCGAGTATGGATGGATCCGATGGGTTCGAAAGTAATGGAGTCGAACCCGTGGGGGATTCGAAGGGTTCGAAGGAGATGGTTTCGAACTGGGGCGTGACGATGGATTCGAAGACAACCATCATTATGGGTTCGAAACCAGTGTGTTCCCTCCAAGTTGCCTCGATCATAACTTGAGCATACGAACTCGGATCGACTTGAAATTTGAAATGCTGACTCCTGTGGTCTCTCTTGCCGTGTCCTATCAATTGTAGCTCAATCTGGACTCGGATAAAATTCAGTGATATCCATGGCAAACGGAAGTATGATCAACCTCTGAGGCGAACTGTCCTTTACTTTCGATCGATCTTTTGGTATCGCGGCTTTGCCAAAAAGCGGGATAACATTTTGCCCCCCAAAGTACGTCTTGTGGGAACATGACGTGCTTTGAATAGCTGCCATTTCTCTCTGAACAACCATTGCTTTCCTTTTTGTTGAAACTCGTATGCTGTACTACTGTAACCTTGCGTTGATATGATTGATTGCTGTATAATAGTGCTTAGCCGTTGGCTGTCGCATTTGTAACAGGATGAGTGTTTGATCCCTGTGAATATTCAAAATCGAATGTTAGTCCGACATATATTCACATATGTTAATTTGACCCTTGTTAACGTCGTGCGTCCACGAGTCGTTGTCTGTTTGGTTTGCTATAGAATTTCGTATCGATTCTCTCCGGAATCGATTTTGAAATTTGAATTGAGACAACGCTTGATGGTTGTTGTGGAAGGTTCCTTCATATCGATCCTCTCCTGAACCAATGTAGAAGGTTAAAGGAATCGAATTTGCATTGCGCAAGTGTAATGTTTCGATCCGATGCACTTGAGCATTGATGGGTTCAAAATCCACATTTGTATGGACGCAATGCGCTTGTTGCTATGATGGATTCGAAATTGTCATTCGAAACGATCTGAAAGGATGGAGTACATTTGTGTTGTGATGGTTTCGAAACTGACATTTGAACCAATGTGGAATGATGGTTTCAAACTAATAGTTCGTTTCGGTGGGTAATGGAAGGACACGAAGTCGTCGTTCGTATCGATTATGAGATGATGGGTACGAAGTCATCTGTCGCATGGTTGGATTCGAAGTGGTCGATGTGAACAGGGTCTTCGAATCGATGTGCCAACAGTTCATTTCGCATCGATGCAGCATGTTACTCTGTAGTGCGTTTCGTACCGATGAAGTATGGAGTGAACTTCGAATCGATAGGGCTTTAGGCCGATGGGTTCGAAGGTTAACTTCGAAACGACCCGATGCTTGACCGGTTGTGACCGGTTGGGTTGACTGGGAGAGCAATCGCCTCGGTCACATCCCAAGTTTCGTATAAATAGCAGTGGGCCTGCCACTTTTTCACTTTTACTCTTACTCTTTTCTTGCTTTCTACTGCGCAGTGTATCGTTTCGAAGCATAAAAAGGGGAAACACTGCGTCGTATCATCGAATCAATCCAGATTCAAGCCTTCAATCTCTCGAATCTGTCGTTCAAATTAGGTAATTATCCTCGGATTCAAACGGCGAAGTGATTTCGAACCCATTTATGTTTATCGATTGCATGGCCTCGAGGTTGACAAAACCAGATCTGGTTTGGGAAGGATTCGAACCGATGCGTGGGCTTGAGTTCGAATCGATGACGGTGGCGTCTTTTCATTGGATTTCGAATCGATCCTTGGAATGTCTTTATTTGGATGCGCAGTTCGCACCGATTGGGGGATTCGAGGGATCCATTCGAATCGATGGATTCGAACCCATTGTCTATCGTTTCGAAGTCCTCAACTTCGTATCGATACGAAGCGGATCGGTTCGAAAGTGGATGATGTGGAGTTGAAGTTTCCTTATCGGTTCGAACTCGTTAAGCAGTGATCGGTTCGAACTTGCCGTCTGTCTATCGGTTCGAGGCGCGTTTAACTTCATGGTTTCGAAGCGAATTCAGGATGGGTTCGAACGCATGGGTTCGAACAAAGAGGTGTTCGGTTGGGTTCGAGCGAAGTCTCTGTGATGGTTTCGAAACCTACATGATGGATTCCAAAATTCGAAATTTTTCAAGCATAACTCCGACGAGCTTCATTCCTGCATATTTGGACTTGAATATTGAACTGCATATTTGATTGCCTTTTGAAGCTCGTCGATGGAACTATAACAACTTCTATTCGAACCGACTTCCATCATATAAGTGATTTAATGATGACGGTCAGCGATGACGGTCATTATAGCTGGACTCCATAGCTTTGTCGTTTGCATGTTTACTTTAACTCTGCAACATTTATTCAAGTAATGCATGGCACGGTACCACACACATTCATACACTTTACACTGGGGAACGCACGGGTTCTTTGTCGTCTAACGATGGTTTCTCGTGAGTTAGATAGTTATGGAACCGTCAAGTTCATAGCAGCAGGAGACTCAAATTGCAGTCTCTCCGAGGCTAGAGATTCCGGATATTGATCCTGAGATTATTGGTCCAGCTCCGGATGAACTTCCCGATGCGTCCTTCATTGCCAATCCATCAGATTCCGTTCCGTCCAATATCTCTGAAGACATGTTGGGGAGAATATGTTTGAGACACGGCCTGTCACTGGACGATGTGTTACTGCCGGGGCCGAATGATAGACCACATAATCCGCCAGAAGGGTATACAGCATTTAATCGCCACGCGTGTGCGGCCGGGACACTTCCCCCATTCAACAAGTATATAAGAGAAGTATTGTCGTTTTTGAGGATCGCCCCATCTCAGCTGCATCCGAACGGATATGCGTCGATCAATAGCTTGTTCATTGCATTTATGGAATGTCTCCATCGACCGCCGCTTCCAATCGAAATTAGATACTTGTTCAACTTCAAAACTCGGGGTGATTATCCTTCTTTCACATTTCTGGAAGCGGTGAGAAATTGTCAAGTGGTCACCGGATCCTGGACAAGGCTGAGTTACTATAGGACAGAATGGTTCTATGTCAGATGCCCTCCAAGCTTTGCTCGACGATGGTTATTCAGACGTGAGTATAACCAAGTTTGTAGATAATTACTACGGCAATTGTAGCCGAAGTGGAACTTATGTTAATTTCTTCTTTTTCACAGCAACGATCCCGCGACCCGAAGGCGAAGAGTTTAAGGAGATGGTGCGAGTACTTCGAGAAGTCCCGAGCGAAGATAGGGACATCGAGTTGCTTTTGACCGATAGGAATCTCCGGACCTTTGGGCTGATTGAACGAGGACAGAGTATAAGGTTTGAGGTGGCACTAAGGATCGTTCCTAAGAAACGAGTCAAACATAAGAAGCCCGAAGTTGTCATAGCCGAGGAGGCTGATTCTGAAAGAACTCATACTGACGATGAGCCGCTGACTGAGCCTACGGACGTAGCTCCGGATGTCGCGGAGCAGAGAAAAGGCAAGGCTGCCATGGTTAAGTCAACTAAGCGGGGGAGACGGAAATCGGTTGTCACTGCCCGGTCCTCTTCCGGAGTTAGAATTTCTGAGATGTCTCTTCCGCGTGCTGAAAGTCTCTACGAAGGGCTTGCCGACCTTCCAATCCCGGAAGATGTGTCTTTTCAACATGATGCCGGGTTGGAGGAGTTCCATCGTAATCTAGAATTGAGCGAGCCTCTTATTACTAGCGAGGTCGACATTTCTGGTTGGTCGGGGGGAATGCATATTCATACACACTTCACGACACCGCATAACCTTTGACTGTAAATTACCTGTTTCGAAGAGTGATTAATTCGATTTTATCTTACTTTGCAGATACTATGTCTAAGCGAGGTTCAATGCTTGGGAGTCTTCGACACGCCCGCAGGTCTTCGTACTACGATTCGCGTAGACGAGAGAGGGATAGAGACTATGACCAAGGACGCTACGGGTATTATGACCAGGGACGTTCCGGATATTCTAGTCATGAGAGATATGATTCGGACAGGGGGCATAGGCGTCGATCTCGATCGCGTACCCCTCCTCCTTCCAGAGATTCCGTACAACCTCCCGTTCGTGTCCCTCGTGATTCTTCTCGACACGTGTCGGTTTCTCAAGCTTCTAGATCTGAGGTGACGGTGCCGATAGTTGCGGAGGAACCTCCTACTGAAATCATGGGAGAAGGAGCGATTAGGCTTGCACAGCTGAAGAGAGAGTTCCCGAATATCTGCTTCGACAATTATGTCTTTCCCCCGAACTTGAAAAGAATCCCACCGGAGGCCGAGCGGTGGGCGCTTGATTATGTGCACGATTTCTACGCACAATACAAGGTGTGGTACAAGGCGGCCGAAAAAGCATCGGCCTTGGCTTTCGAACGAGCGGCCACCATTGAAAAATTGCAAGGCGAGTTAGCACAAAGAGATCGCATCATTCAAGTGCTGAATACTGAGGCTGAATCATCTCGTAAATCTGAAATAGAGGCCACCAAGAGAGCCGATGAAGCCCAGGCAATCATGGATAGGATGAAACGCGAGCACTACGCAACGGTTGAGGATATGGGCCATCGAAACACCTTGGTTACTGCAGAGAGGGACGAAGCCCTGAAGGAGTTGAACGAGCTTAAGTCAAAATTCGCCGAAATCGCCAAGGAAAGGGATGATGCGAATAGCGCAGCCCAAGAGGCGTGTGAACAAGCTGTGATTCTCCGCACCGACAGGGATGCGGCGGTGGCGAGAGTTCAAGCAGTCGAAGCAGAGGTGGAGGAGAAAGTTCAACAAGCAGAGGCCAGGCTAGAGGCCGATATTGAAGATTTGCTTATAACTTATAATGCCAATGTGTTGAAACACAGGAACTTGGCATGGCTTCAGGATTATCCGGTTCACCTCCGCAGTGCTTGGGAACGATTGGTCAAGGAAGAGGAGGAAGCGCATCCGGGCGAATCGGTTGACCGATTCGAGCTTGAGAACCGGCTATTGACTGAGGATGAAAAGAAGGTCCTTCATGACGCTATCATTGCTCATGAGAAGGAGATGATGGGTGGTCATTCCCTGGAAGTCGGAGAGGGATCGGGTGTTGAGCACCATTCTGATGTTACTGAAGTCACCACATCGCCTTCGTCAGTACCTGTATCTGCGGTCAGCTTGCCACCTATTCCTACTTACGACCCGGAGCAGCCGCGCTTATCTCCTATCCATGAGCACACTTCCGAGGCCGTTCAGCCGTCTGCGAGTCAAACTGGGGAAGGTACTCTTAAGTTATCTAAAGCGTTTTCCAAATAGAGAGTTTGTTTTGAAGAAGTTACTAATAACTTATTGTTTTTGCCTAGTGACGGAGGTTGTGCCGACAGTCGCGGCTCAAGAATCAAGCCAAAGGGATAAGGCCATCGCTACCGAGGCTATTGCTGTAACTGCGGTATCGATCGAGGCGGCACAGGGGAGTGGGTTATCTCTCGAGGAACAGATGGTGAGCGAGCTGCTCGGTGAGCAGGGCGGTTTCTCTACGGACTTACAGTTTATCATCGTTAGTGATCCCCTGCCGACCTCAAGTTCTTCGATGCAAACTGCGGATGCCCCCCGCCAGGCTCAAGCGGCTCGAGATGAGGAAATTTTGGCTGAAATCAATGCTGAAATAGAAGCTGCGGGGCACAGTGGTAGCGCCGGTGGCATCACGACGGCGCATAGTCCAGCATCTGCTAGGGTAGTGTCGTCGGGTGGCACTATCCCATCTTCCGTCATAGATCTAGTCCCCCCTACTCCTCCGGCGGGAAGCCTCCCTGCTGATTCGGGCTCTGAGGAGGATATCAATATCATGCCCCCAGCCGAAGAGTCACCGCCGAAGAGGAGGCACTCAAAAAGAATTTCTGTCGCTAGTGATTTTGATGATGATGAACCACTAATAAGGAAGACGAAAAAGAAGAAGAAATAGACTGGCTTTACAAGTAGATGTTTTGGTAGATAGGTACTTGGTTCTTGTTTTTTGTTAGTAAGCCATGTATAGATGCAGGTTCGGCCCTTGCTAGTAGGGATTGTTTTTTGGAAGAACTTATTTGTATGTAAGTCCTTATTTTTAGTGAGTTGAAATAAACTTCAGTTTCTTCGTTTCAACTCTTGTTTTATTTGTGCTTAAGTACTTGCAGTGTCTTGTTTTCGGTCCGGTGTATTTGTGGTGTTTTTACCGTTTAAGTAGAGCTCGTTTCATTTGCCAAGTCTGAAAATCTTGGTCACAAGTTGTAATTTATGAATGAGTTGAACTTCGGACGTTGTATCACTTCGATTAGTGATTGACACTTAGCTTTCGTGCCCCCCATTTTTGGGGAACAACACTTGTATTTTTGGCAGTTGATTGCACTTGTTGTAAATCTTAAGCACACGTCCGCGTTCTGGGGACTTAGGATAATTTGAAATCGATAATCTGCTTTGCACTCCAGGAGTTTTGAGAATTATTGATTGTCTGTAACATGGTTCGCACTCCGGGAACCTGGAATTAATGTTTATACCCTACTTCACGCTTCGGGAACTTGGGGTTGATGTTGATACTTCGGTTCGCACTCCGTGAACTTCGAATTGTTGTCGGTACTCAGACTCACGCTTTGGGAATCTGGAGTTAGCATGGATGCTTCGGTTCACGCTCCGGGAACCTGGAATTTGTGTTTACACTCCAATGCATGCTTTGAGAACTTGGAGTTCGCATTGAAGGGTTGGTTCGCACTCCGGGAACCTGGAATAAATGTTTATACTCCAATTCACACTCTGGGAAGTTGGAGTTAACCGATAGATGGTCAGTCACACCTATTTGAGCTTTTTAAGAATTCGTTCGCACTCCGGGAACGGTGGATTTGATGTTTATACTCCAATTCGCGCTCTGGGAAATTGGAGTCCGTTCTCACTCTGGGAACGATTTATGGGATGTTTATACTCCAATTCGCGCTGTGGAAAGTTGGAGTCCGTTCGCACTCTGGGAACGAATTATGGAATGTTTATGCTCCAATTCACGCGATGGGAAGTTGGAGTCCGTTCACGCAGTGGGAACGAATTATGGAATGTTTATACTCAAATTCGCGTTCTAGGAAGTTGGAGTCCGTTCGGGCTCTGGGAACGAATTGTGGAATGTTTATACTCCAATTCGCGCTGTGGGAAGTTGGAATCCGTTCGCGCTCTGGGAACGAATTGTGGAATGTTTATACTCCAATTCGCGCTCTGGGAATTTGGAGTCCGTTCGCACTCTGGGAACGAATTATTGAATGTTTATACTCCAATTCGCGCTCTGGGAATTTGGAGTCCGTTCGCACTCCGGGAACGAATTATCAAATGTTTATACTCCAATTCGCGCTCTGGGAATTTGGAGTCCGTTCGCGCTCTGGGAACGATTTATGGGATGTTTATACTCCAATTCGCGTTCTAGGAAGTTGGAGTTGGTTGTAGGACTGTCGTGTGTCGGTCCAGTTCAGCCTTTAGTGTGATGGATTGCCCCCGAGCTGGGGTTTCACTTAGTGAGTGGCCGGTTGTATCGCAGTCACTCGCTATTTGATTAAACTCCATTGTTTGATGGAATTTAGCTCTTCGTGTGTCGTGATTGTTGAACGTTGTATTCGATGCATCACAGCTCTAGCTTGAAGAGATAATGTTTTATTGCTGAAATGAGAAAATATGGCAAAGTCAGTGCCTTATTACAAATTCAAAATTCAGAACATAAAAGAAATTGTAAAGTATTCATGAATTGAAGGAGCCTGTCATGTGTGACAGTGACGAGGTTCTTCATTGTTCCAGGCTTCTAAATGAGTGGGCCCACCACTGATGGCGTTTATCACCAATCTTCCACGGGGACAAGTCGAGTCCTCCCGCCTCGTTCGATTGGGTTCACTAATTGGATTGGATGGGCCCGCATCTCTGGGCTGCGGTGTCCGTACAAACTGTTCCAGTTTCCCTTCCCTGACCAGTTTTTCAACAAGATCCTGTAAGTGACGACACTCGTTCGTATCGTGCCCGTAGCCTTCATGGAACCTGCAAAATTTTCCCGTCTGGATTTGCCTCTCCGACGACGGTCTTGGAGCAGGTTTTTCATATTGAATCGCATTACGGGTCCGCAAATACAAGTCCTCCAATGAAATATTCAAAGGAGTATAACTGTCGAACTTCGGATTTTTGCGTTGCGGACCGCGATTTTGATCTTGTTTTTTAAGTAGATTCACGCTCTCTCTTCGCCGAGCTTGTTTATTTTTAATGTTCAACTGAACTTTTCCGGAGCTCTCGCCGGACCGTTTTATTGCAATACTGCTTTGGGTTCCTCCCGCATTTGGTCCTGCGTCAGTTTGCTTCCTAGACTGTTTCGCGTCTTCCCGTCTCAGGAATTGAGCTGCTTTGGCATGGAAACGGTCCAATGACGCAGGTGGTTTCCCAGCTAGCCAATTGCCAAATTCAGAATCGGGGTCGATCCCCTTAGTTAACGCCATAAGGATGGAGTTGTCATTTGGATTACTAATCTCCGCGCATGCAGTATGGAATCTTTCTAAGTAGTGTCTGAGTGTCTCTCCGGAAGCTTGTGTGACACTAGATAGAGTGTTGACATCTTTCGGCCTTGCGACGTGCATGCGGAATTGCTCAACGAATTTTGTGGCCAGCTGGTCGAAGGAGGAGATGGATCGAGGAGGCAATCGGGTGAACCACATGGTGGCGATGCCCCCCAGGGATATGGGGAAACTACGACATTTCACAGCGTCGTCGGCTCTGGCAGCTGTCATTGACCATTCATATTTTTGAATATGTTGATTGGGATCGGAGTTTCCCTCATACATGGGCAGAGTTGGCATTCGGAATCGCCGTGGGGGTTCAGCATTAAGAATGTCGTCCGTAAAGGGAGCGTGACTTCGGGAAACTCCCCAATCGTCGTTTGTGAATCCCTGACTCTCACGAATCATCTGATGTATCATAGTTGAAAGATCCGGCATTTGCGCCGGAGTATGGTCACGTTCCATACTTCGGGTTCGAACCAGATATCGCTGACGGTTCACATCTTGCCTTCTCGGCTCATAGTCCTCTGGGACGTACGGTTCAGGACTATGACCGCTTTGACGACGGTCCGGGTCCGACTGATCTCGAGCGTCGACCCCTGGTTCAGCCGCAACGCTAGCGGTGCGGTATTCAGTGGCGTGGTGAGGAATGGCACCCCCTCGGGAGGAGGGTCCGGTTTGGAAACTGGCTGACGGACCAACTCTTATTTGTCCAACGGTCAATATCGGTTGGTTTCCAGCGGGTGGCATGCGACCCTCATCTAACCGGGGTCGTGGAGGTCGGTTATGATAATCAGAAGATGAAGAACTTTCGCTGGAAGAGCGATAAGCACGATCTCTCATGGATCTTTTTCGTTTTTGGCGATCCAGCTTGTTAATTAACTCAGCGTTAGCGCGCAGCTGTTCTTCTAGTTGTCGCCGACTCTGGGTCAGCTCTTGGAGTAACAACTGCAATTCTTGTCGGGTAACCGGACCCGACGGCTCTGGGTGCCCAGCGGCATCTTGATTAGATGGGGGTAGAGGGGCAGGATTCTGTCTATCCTATTCTTCTTGATTGACGGCGTTTGAGGTGGTTCTTGTGCTAACCATCTTTAGAGTTGAGTTCCTTTCCTAGACTTTATGCAAATCTGAATAGAAGGGAAAGAAGTTGGATTTAACGATCTGGATCTCTCTCTTAGATTTATTCAATCCGGTATCGATGACAGATCCAACGAGCAGGAGAAAATCTGGGTTTTCTCAGTGAAAGCACCAAAGTGTTTGTGTCAGAATTGGGCACAACACTCTTCGGGAGTCGTTGAAGAGATAATAGTCAAGAATGCAAGTTCAAAACAGATATTATCTAACAAAAACTCCAATCAACAGTAAAATAAATGCGTAGACAAGCGATTTATAGTGGTTCGGCGTGTTGCCTACGTCCACTGTGAAGTTTTTTGATGTTTTATTGATTCTCTTTCAATGATTACAAGTTGTTACAGCGATCCACAGCAAGTTACAACTGGAAATTCGAAATCAACAATCAAGTTATGATATAGGATGATGGAGATCTTGATCCGGCAGAGTCTCGGCGTCTCAGAGTCAGAAGAAGTCCCTTTTCTGTTGGCCCTGGGGCTCTATTTATAGGCGTAGGCTGCTGATATTTCGCTGAAAACTCGGGAGACCACGTCTGGCACGTGAGGAGGCCCACATGCACGGTCTCAGGAAGTTTGGGCCCACTTTGGCATCGGTTCGAACTCCATTCGAACCGATCAAGAATTCATCCAATCGAGGTGAAATTTGGCGTGGACATTCTTCATCATGTACACAAGCTTCGGTGAAAATTTCATGGCATTTGGATCAGCAAGTTAGGAGATATGATGGATTCGAAATTGAGTTTATGGCAGGGCTGTTTAGTTCGAACCCATGCATTCGAAACGATGGTTTCGAATCCATCATGGCACGCGGCTTCGTGGTGACGTGGAGCGCAAAATTCGAATCGATCCGGACTTCACTCCGTGTTGACCGTTTCGACTCCGTGTATCTCGGTGATTTCGCACCGATGGAAGACACGTTGTTTGACCCAGTGGGTTCGAACAAGGTAACACAAGATGGGTTCGAACATGGCATCACGGATGGGTTCGAAGAAGGCCTCTGTGATGGGTTCGAAGCATGGCTCTGTGATGGGTTCGAACATGACTTCAGGGATGGGTTCGGACGAAGCTTATGGATGGTTTCGAAGCATGCATGTCCGGTGGATTCGAAATAAGGCAGCCGAGTATGGATGGATCCGATGGGTTCGAAAGTAATGGAGTCGAACCCGTGGGGGATTCGAAGGGTTCGAAGGAGATGGTTTCGAACTGGGGCGTGACGATGGATTCGAAGACAACCATCATTATGGGTTCGAAACCAATGTGTTCCCTCCAAGTTGCCTCGATCATAACTTGAGCATACGAACTCGGATCGACTTGAAATTTGAAATGCTGACTCCTGTGGTCTCTCTTGCCGTGTCCTATCAATTGTAGCTCAATCTGGACTCGGATAAAATTCAGTGATATCCATGGCAAACGGAAGTATGATCAACCTCTGAGGCGAACTGTCCTTTGCTTTCGATCGATCTTTTGGTATCGTGGCTTTGCCAAAAAGCGGGATAACAGGGTTAATAATTTTATAAAATAGTTTAAATTGGGATTTCTGAATTTATTGTAAAAAGTTTAAATATAGGATTTATGAAATTTAATTATTTTATAAATCAAAATGGTAAAATTATAAAGGAGTTTAAAGATGTTTTAAAATAATAGTATAAATTGATTTATATAAGAGATTTATAAATTGATATTTATAAATTAAAATATTTGAATTATAAAACGAGTTTTTATAAGTGTTAGAATGAATTGTAAATGAATTTCATAAATGAATGAAATTTATAGGATTATAAACGTTGAAGTTGTAAATGGAATTTTATAAGCAGTAGGTTTATAAAATTTGTAAAGATATTAAAAGGAATAGATTTGGGTAAATAAATGAATCTTATAAGTTATAAGATTTATAATTTGGGAAGTTAAAGGAACGATTTTGCAAACAAATAAATTATAAGTATTTAACTTATAATGTGAACTTTTGGTTTATAATTGAGTTATAAATTGAATAGGTTAATAAAGGAGATTTATAAAGAAGTAGTTATAAAATAAATAGAAATGGAATTTATGAACATTGTTTTGTAAATTCGCATACGACTTATTTTGATAAGTAAATTGTTATAACTTATTAATGGAGTTATATTCACGTTTTAGACAGTCAATAATCCTTTAAAATAAAATGGATAGAAATGATGAAATTGGTTAACGTAGTATATTCACGTTTTTGAATAGTGAATAATATGTTAAAGAAAATGTTTTGGATGTGATGTTTTAAATAAAATTAAAACGATCTAACGATGTTTTCAAAATGTGTTAAGATTCGAAACCATAGATTTCAACATTCATTGTTGAAATAGACGTTTTCGAGAAATAGAAGGAAATGGTAGACTATAACACTGTTGTTATAGTAAATGATTTCCGAAAGGAAATGTTTTGTATAGTATTGGGATTTATATATCTATTTTAATTTCGAATCCCTATACTAGTGATTTTGGGTTGTCGTAACGATGCTTTACGCAACATTCGTTTTGGCCCAAATAAATATGGTTAAGAGAATGATTTCCTTAAAAAATGAAATATATACTTAATTTCGATTTAAGTATATTGAATATTTTCCAAGTGTTGAAAATAAATGGATTTGTGAATTACTTATTAATAAATAAGTATGGAAATGTTTTTTCCAATGTGAAATAAAATGTTTTGACAATTTATCTTTTTGAAGATAAATTGAAAATGAATAATTGAAATCATGTATTCATAAATATTTTGGAATATGAATTCATTATGGAATTTATAAATGAAAAGTGGAATTGGTTTAAAAATAAATATTGATTTATTTTTGAAGAGTGGGAATAAATTTACGGATTTGGAACGTAAATATAAAGTAAATCGTTAAGGATTTATTCAATTGGTTTAAATGAACCATGTTGAAAGGAAAGTATTTTCGCATAAGCAAATATTTGAAACATGTTTTCAAAAGTGGTAAAGGTGAAAAGTGATTTTGAAAATTGTTTTCAAATGGTTGAAGTGTGAAAATTATATATCTTGTAAAGATATTTATGGAAAATAAATAATTTGGAAAATTATTTGGAATCTGGTGATGTTGTGAATATCCATTGATAGTTCAATAACCGACTATCAATATTTACCTTTGAATGGGTATTTGTTGTGATTTGCTGAATTTGAATCGGATTACCCATTTCGAATAGTGATACGACGTAATGGATAGCATTGATGACCGGTGTTGAAGACCGGATATTTTTTAAAGCGAAAGGACAACTCGTCGAATGTCTTTGCATCGACTGGTCCCCGGTATAGACAATCCATATGTGATGGGAAGTCCGAACGTGATTAGTGAATATCCGGATTGCAAGGACTTCTTTGTTAGTGCCTTCGGTTCTGTTCGATCCCGGAACAGACTTGTATGGATAGTATGTCTGACGTTACAAATTGAGATATAAAGTAGATTTCTTTCAAATATATTTCTGTTGGTGGCGGAGAATTTATTCTCTTAGCTTAACACCCTTCTCTGAGACGTACGAGCTCAGAGGTTATGTAGTTGATGGTTATCAGCGATATAATCCCAATTTGGTAATGTGACATGCTGAGTGTTGCTGTGAAATGATCATTGTTTGATCATTTGTGATATGATCATTTGTTTGATCACTTATCTTTGTGATCATTTCTATGATCATTTGTTGACCCAAAGCACAGCTTTTGTATAAAGCGTGGTTTTGTGGACGAGACTTCGTCGAACCTCACACCCTGGAAATGGTCAAAACAGAAAAGATGCAGCAAGGTTATGAGGGGTAGCTCCCTTTAGAGTATGTGCATTTCCTTCTGGAAAAGGGTGGTATCATGGTATGGAGCCCAGATGCTTACTCATGTTGAAACACTTATTATTTGGTGTGATGTTGATTACGAGCGCTCAGATAAAGGTCCCAAAGGACCGGGGGATGGCATACTCGTGTCGGTTGTTACCTAGTTTGAAAGGTAACCCGGCCTTGTGTTGGCAGAGATCCGGTTAGGTTCTCGGGGACGTCCTTCCAGAGGCGTTCTCATGTGGAAATGGGAAGTTCCTTGGCTTGACCATTTGTTGGAAATCCAAAGAAACAATACGATCTTGTACGGTTTTAGTTGTATAACCTGCCCTGGAATGTGGCGGTAACCTGCTATTGAACATGGTAGCTATAGTAGGCATAAGTGCGAAATGTCTGTGCTGGCTAAGATTTATATCTTTACTTTCGAAATAATTTTTTCTACACTATGCACTAGTAATAATATCAAATGTTTCTTTTTAATGCGTATCAAGCATCTTTGACTATCATAAGGAGAAATCTCCTCCGATTCTGCGTTTGCATGTGTGTGTGTGCGGGAGGCCTTATGGTAGTCTCATTTTTAAAAGCATTACGAATTGACTTTAAAAATATTCCTCTATTTTGATTTTAAAGAAAAATAAACTGTTTTGAGTTCTCACACCAGTCACATGACTGACTCGGAGTTTATTTTTTTCCTTCCTAAACTCTGGGTGCCCACCAATTTCCACACGGGCAGTCAAGAGTTAAGGTTTATCAGGATATTCTGGAGTTTAGGAGTTGCTGGAGGCAAGATGGATGGCATGGAGTATTACTAGTATATAGTATTTCTTTTTCCGCTGTTTGTTTGTTGTTGTTCACTCTGATGATGAAATGTAATGTATAAAATGTAATAACTGATATAGTTCTTTGTTTAAAGATTATTCATTTATGTATTATATGTTGTTCCGTTGCGATTGTGAGATTCTGATATTGTTCTGTTGTTTTCTTTCTGTTCTGTTCTATCTTTTCTCTCTTCTTCTACCTCTTTCTTTTTCTTAAAACCCTAAGTGTTCGGTTTTCCGGCCTTCGATTGCTTGGCAGTTGATACAGTGGACGTATTGATGTCAGTTTTCGAAAGTCGAAGAATCGGGTCCTTACAATCACTTTCAAAATCACATTCACTTTCAAAATCATATTCATAAGATAGGTTAATTAAATCCTCATTCAAAATCATCATATTAAATCAAATATGTCATTTCACTATAAAATATCATTTTAAATCCCAACTTTGGTTATAAGATTGTTTAACCGTATTCGCCTTTAAACCAAGGATTTAAACATAAACACTTCAACTTTACACGTCTGAAATTTAGAAATAGTTTAGATAGTGTAAATAGTTTCAAATAGCTTTTAACTAGGTTTAAGATAGTTTAAATATATTTAAGATGGTTTAAATTGATTTAAAATAGATTATAAAGATTTAAAATGGATTAAATAGATTTAAAATGGATTAAATAGATTTAAAATAGATTAAAATAGAATAAAATAGTTTGAATAGATTAAAATAGTTTAGCATATTATAGTTTAAAGGTGTAAAATAGATTAAAATAGACTAATAATGGATTAAGATAGTTTAAAATAGGTTCAATTAGTTTAAAAAAATTAAAACGGTTTAATAGTTTAAAAATCTTAATAATCAGGATTTTAAAATGGTATATCTTTAAATAGTTCACACTAAATAATAAATTTGAGATTAACATAAAATTTAACTATTTCTTTCATATCAACAAATCTGGACCATATCCAGATTTCAAATCAAAACCTAGTTTCAAATCTTGGAGTATCGATTTAAACTATTCCAATTTCAATAGATTTCAAGGTTACAATTTCAAACGTTTCAATACCTAAATTTCGTTTATACTTCAAATTCAACTTTAGAATTTCAATTAAATCCTTAAGCAATTCACTTAAACAATTTCCAAAATTTCAGATCGGATCCTTTAAACAATTCATTTAAAACAATCCATTCTATATAAATCAAATTCTATTTCAGAATATCATTTAGTTGAATTCAAAGTTTAAAGATTTAAAATCATTAAATTTAATCAATCCAGTGTCCGTATTTAATTTTCTATCTAATGGTCAAGTGATACAGATATTTATCATTTCAATCTACAATATTTTAAATTTTACGGGTATATATTATTTCAACCCCCAATCCCAAATTTTAACCTCAAAACCATGAAATCGCTCGAGTCTATCATTTTAACCCATAATGATTTCTCCTAACCTATCAGATCGTTCGGATGTGTATCATTTCAACCTATAGGGAACTTACAGTCTTATAACAATATAAAAATATAACATCCAGTCATCCAATATCAACAGCCAAACATCCATCACAATAATCATTCCAATCAACCAATAAACATCAATAGATAATTGATTATCATTAACAGGTATAAACTGGAAAATTAAAATTTAATATTGAATTTAATGGCAATTATATTCAATAAATTCAGATTTAACTGGCGTGACGATTTAAACATATCAAACAGCAGTCAATCAACTTTTAATCACATCGTAAATTTAATGTAATCAACATAAGATAATTTAGTAGTTGTGAGTGGGTTAAAACACTCACCTTTGATATCAAATTCATTTGAAATCCAAAATAAAGTCCAAGTTTCAACAGCCTTAGAATTCGTCCAAACCAGTTCCTAAATGTTCGAATTTTCGATATGATTGCAGTGAAGCAAACCGCGTGCAAATCAGAGTTCGTATGTAGAAGGTATTAACATTAGAACATTATACAAATTAAATAAAAAAAAGAATAAATTAATACTTCATAGGGTGCACGTCACCTCGGTTATCACCTCCGAACCCTAAGCTATAGCACGCACGCAATCCACACGACGCGCTCGCCATGGCTGCTACCAGATCACTGCCGCGCTTATGTGGATCACCTCCAAATCGACCGTCGACCACCACCCTAGGCCTACAACCCTCTGCGACCACGAACGACCCCCACCCCATCACCATCGAGTCACAAAGAGGCCGATCGCTACCTGTTAAAGGAACCCTACTCGAATTTTCAACGACGATCCGCCCATCAATTTAACAAACAAATGACGTTGATGCACTCCGCTTGACCATCTCCACGCAACCATACCCACAAATAGACGATCCGTCAACAATGATCAAACCCCAATGAACGGCCAAGATTTAATCGCCAATTTCTGGCCACATGATGAACCAAATCCGAAAAAAATCACTGTAATAGATTGTCCTCGTCGATAGCTTTCCGACGATATGGAATATGATAGGGTCTGGAGAGGTGGATTTTTTTTTTAAATTGATTTGAAATTTGAAATTGAATTGGGATTTAGGGTTTCATATACTGTCATTTGAGAAGAAGGAACTGGTAAAAGTAATAGTACTTATAGGAATAAGAAATGAGAAAAAGTTAGGGTTTATAACAGCCTATATATAGATAAGGAATAAGAAATGAGAAAAAGTTAGGGTTTATAACAGCCTATATATAGGCAGATCTGAATTAGAAATGAATGGACCAGATTGGATTGATCGAAACAGCTACGCAACCTAAAAAGCCCATTCTGATCCCTAAAATGAAAATAGGTCATCGCATATATCAAAATAGATGTTTTCGATAATTCTACATTCAATGGAATAGGTTTCAAGTCCTAATTCCATCGTAT
Source organism: Allium cepa (assembly GCA_030765085.1). Lineage (NCBI taxonomy): Eukaryota > Viridiplantae > Streptophyta > Magnoliopsida > Asparagales > Amaryllidaceae > Allium > Allium cepa. The sequence goes on along the minus strand of CM060940.1, from coordinate 807,616,329 downwards.
GAAGTAGTTGGCTTTAAAATCGACTTATTTCAAATTGATTTCAATTAAATTGATTTCTAGGCATTTCGAGTCCGTACGATCAAACGAAAAGTCCGATCACTACGAAATTTGAAATCTTACAGTAATTCACCGTTACGGATCCGATGAAACTGATTTCATCAGAATATGAGATGGTGGCTAAAATGGCTATTTTCACGTTAATTAAATAAATTATTATTAAATTAATTAAATCACTTTTTCAATTCAATTTTATAAATAACAAATTTTATCATTCCAGTTGCAAAGAAATTAAAATTCTTTTCAAAACCAATTTCCCCTGTCAAATACAATGTTAATTATTTCGCTAATTTCAGTGTTAAATTTCAATTGCAGTAAATCCATTTATTATAATTTAAATTCCAATAAATTGATTAAACTTGATTTCAATCTTTTTATTCATTCAATCTTTACCTAATGGATATAATTAACAGTGGTTTACCCTTTATTACATTAATATTATTCTGTTATCATCTAAATTTATATTAACTGCAATAATTACAATAACCGCAATTGATTTCCAGTTCATTTTCAACGAATTAAATTGTGGAATTTATAACTAACAATTTGTTACAACTTACAATTTCAAGCATTTCTATTTTTATTGTTTACAAACAAAAGCTAATAAATTCACATGCTGATCAATTATTCTTCATTAACCAATTAATTACATACAATTTCATTGTTTATTACAACATGTGGTTTATTCTTTATTTTCAATTCATAACCAAATTTTTACATTTACATTCATTTTAATTAATTGGAATTGCATTAGATTAGTTACCAATTGCCTTAAATTACTTTATTACATTTCATTCTAGTTATTTTCTCATTAATAAATCTCACATTTTAATTTCTTCCAATATTAAATTACAAAATCATATTAAATTCAAAGATTTAATTATTGGAAAAAGGCGGGTCGTTACACTCTCCCCCACTCCTTGAAAAGGAAAAAGAAGGGAAAACAAGGAATTAAGCAAATAATATATCTTATTCAAAGTATTCAATTTATAAAAAATCAATTTATATAATCAATAATTTAAATAAAATATATCAGTTTATAAAACAATTAAGTCCTTTTACATTCAAGTTCAATAAAAGTTTGAAAAACATTTCCACTTTCACAAAAAAATTCTGAGTATAAAATTCATAGAAAATTTCGAAAGTCTATTTTATACGGAGAGGTCCGGGAGAAATAATACTATTAACAATAACACATATATATCATATTTCAAAATAAAATATCCCAAACCATAGAAAAAACAATATAATATCGCTAGACAACCGTAATCTGAAAACATACCTATTTGTCTAGCAAACAACGCTTATTTATGAAACCAAAACAGCATCAATTGCTTTCATAACCTGTATTTCACTTATACAATCCAAAGAAGTTAATTATTATGTAAAAGAGAAATATTTAAGTTGTTTCAATCAATAGCAAACAAACCAACACAACATAACAACAATCACTTGCAAACAAACTGTATAATCATCACATACAATCATAGTAATCAATCATCCATCCATAACAACTAAACAAATGGTTTGTTCAGGTTCAGAAACTTTTAGTTGTATAAGATGATAGATAAACTACTTAGTATACCATATACCCAATAGTCTTAGATAAAACTTAATAGATTAGTTACAAATCTTTATATAATTAAAAGCATCCTTTCCCAACCATCTCATAAGTCAAAACAAATAATAATTTCAAATATTATTTAAGTTCATTCATATTAATCTCCTTTCATATTATTTATTGTTCATTTTTTTCTCATGCACACAATGATTATTTTCATTAATTTACATTCATTACTTACAAAATTTCATTTCTCATTCATTCATACAATGCCATTTTTCTTTTCATTATTTTACATTCATTGCTTACATATGTTATTTCCATTTAAATTATTAGATTATCCATTATTATGTAAGCCTCTTTACAATTTAATTCATCATTAATATTTTTTTTTCATATTCATTTCTTTCACATATAATATTATTGAACATTTAATCTATTTCTGAATCATTTCACATTTCTAAAGTTATAATCATCAAATTAATGTAGCATTCACTTTAATTATAGATGGCTTCAACATTAACTTAAGTTTATAATTATTTACTTACTGTATTCAACTTTTCTATAATTTTAATTAGTAACATTTTAAATTATTAACTTAAGTTTATAACAATCTTATACATCTTAATTCTTATTTATAGACATAATTCCATTAAACACTTTCATTACTAAAGTTTTAATTGTATAAAATTCTATTACATATTTTATTTAACATTACAACTATTAACATTTTGGTAAGTTATATATATATATATGTATGTATGGATGTATGTATGTCCTTTAGAATGTAATTAAATGTTACACAAGTTAGTTTTATTCATTTTAGTTAACAAATGTTCGATAGTTGTGTTTTCTTATTTTTCACATGTACTTGATTTGCAATTTACAAATTTCCAATTTCATATATATTTCATTAATTACTTAGCGTCTAGTTTCTAATTACACAATCAAGAAGTTTTCAATTATTAAAATAGTTAAGATTTCATTCTATTACAATAACTAAAAACTACTAATTATCAGAGAGTTTAAGAACATAAATCCCAGATTCATATCAGTCATTTTGAAAATTATATATATATATATATATATATATATATATATCCTTTGTAGATCGAATCATATTTAGAGATTCAAAATTAAGATTTGTGCATCAAAACGAATGTGCAATAACAACTACAGCAGTCTTCCCACTTTAAAACTCGAAAATAAACGTTGATGATGCATGCACTCATCACTGAAATTATTTCCAACGACGGAGAGGGGGTACAGATATTATTTTCTTCCAATATCCCTTTAAAACATTTCTTTCAAATTATATTGAAGTACTTATATCAGAAAATACTTCCAAATAATACTGATATTATATTCCAAAATCTTTCGAAAGAATTTTTCAAATCTCAGAACTTAAGTTCTAAATTTCCAATTTATATTAATCTTATTTGTAAATCCTATTTTACAATCAATATTTTTATAATTTCACTACCTAATAAACAATGTATTACATCCAACTATATCATTTTTAAAAATTATTCTTCTATATACAAAATACATACCAGGTAAAATTATTTCATTTACCTATATTTCAAAACAATATTATGTCGGTATGCCCTATTGAGTGTTTAGAAATTCCTATCAACGCCATAGCGTCCTATATACCAACCATATCTGTAAATACTAAATAGAGAAAATTAACACAATATTAAAATCTTTTATATTAATTACCGATTGCCTTAAATTAGTTAGTTACCAATTCTTAAATTAGTTACCAATTGCCTTAAAATTACTATACTAAATTTCATTTTAGTTATTTTCTCATTAATAGATCTCACACTTCAGTTTCTTCCAATATTAAATTACAAAATCTTATTAAATTTAAAGATTTAATTATCGAAAAAATGTGGATCGTTACATATTTTCTGCGTTTTATTTCTGTTATGTTTCTTGTTTATATTTATCAACATTTGTAAGGACAAGATGTTATAATTGTTCATGTTAATGATAGGTTAGGCTCTGATGTTGTTTGAATATTAAAGTTCTTCTTTTTTATGGATAATTTCTATATTATATATTACTCGCCTCACTGTATTCCATTCTATCTTTTATTTTCTTTTCATCCTAATAATCTATCTTTCCAACACTTGGATGCTCGGCATGCGAATACCATAGATGTATTAGTGTCGACTTTTCATGACCGAAAAAGTGGGTCATTACAAATATTGTCTAATCCTAATTTAATTTATAATCAATTCTAATTTATGTTCAACAAACTATGTAAACTAACCAAATCTGAAATCCCAATATGATTTTATTAACATGTTATTTATAGTTCCAGGGACTATTTATACCCCTAACTTTCCAAACCAAACATATACCATGTCTATTAATTTTTGGATTTTCCATAACATATAGGCATATTTTCCATAATCATCGTGCGTATATAAATAACTAACCCGTTTATTAATTATTTCATTCCTTATGCATATGAAATTAAATATCCAACTCATAATTTATACAGGCATAAATGAAATATATCTACAATGGTATAAATCCAATATTATTAGAAAATATTTAATTTCCCACTCACCTCTTTTTAGTTCCAGTTCTCCAGATCTAGACTCGTACACTTTTTATTTGACTCCCACTTATTTTAAATCCAAATATATAAAGAACATACACCTATTAGAATTAAAGATCTAGAGAAAGGATTAAATTAAAATAGATTTGAGTTCAAGATTCATGATTTACCTTTGTTTCCGTGTTCTGAATCGATTATATTCTTCTCTCCTCTTATTCTCCGCTTTTCTCCATTTATATATATATATATATATATATATATATATATATATAATATAGTATAGTATAGTATAGTATAATAGTTTTGCTACTTTTAGAATTATACAAACTGTAGAGAAAAGAGAATGGTAGAGCTCTGCTCTGTGACCTGTAAAATATGAGAAGTAGGAAACTTGGCCTTCATGTATAGGCTTTAGAATCAGTCCTATTCGTTAAAAAAAGATTTGTTAAATAAGAGCCATTCAGGCCAACTTTTACTGTCATTTTACTCTGGCAATGGTCGACCACTCAATACCTATGCTCGACCGCTACCAGTCGACCTGGGTACATAGTCAATTATGCCGTTTGTTTCAGCGTGATTTATTAATTGTCGTGATTTGTTTAATTTAATTACTTATTTAATTGACTTGGTTTATTTGTGTCCAACTTAACACATCTTCTGAGACTTGATTTTTTATGTTAACATTTCTTAGTATCCAAGCTTCTATTAATGTTATTACTTGGCGTTTAATTTATTTTTATTTTCTTGATTACATATATAATTATTTTTGACTCTAAAACTTCAAACGTTGATAATTTTTTCGTTTGAACCCCAATCGGAAAACTTTATATATGAAAGTTGATCAAAAAATAGCCACGAAACCATCTGTGTATGTTTCATGGTCAAATTCCGATGTTTGTAAAAATTCTGTTTTTGGGCGATATTATTTAGTAGTCAATTTTTTGAATTAATGTCATAAAATTATGGGGTTTTACATTCTTTCCTCCTTAAAAGAATTTCGTCCTCAAAATTCCTCAAGAACTGAACAATGTAAATAGCATACAACCATTTTAAACTAACTAATGAATTTGTGTGCAACCAATTTTTGCCACCAATCGTGTACATGTGCATGGCGTATCAGAATATATATGATATTCATGCGGAATAATTCTAATTGATGCCTCTTTTATGAATGCACTTTTTATACGATTTTGAAAATATAGTGCAAACAACCTAAATATACTGGTAGTTCTATATATATATATATATATATATATATATATATGCAAATTTTGAAAATCAAGAACTTATTTTTGCATCCAATTTTTTTCCACATTGAAATATAGTTGAAACAATTTTTCTTTCGAATTCTCCCATCCAAAATCCTAGCACACCGTTGCTACCATCTAAATCCATATTTCCATCCTTCCCTTACGTACCTTTTTCCATTGTACCTTGGAACCTTATCTTTTTTCCAGTACATTTTCCTAACTTTTCCAAGTACAATTCATATAAGTGGATTTTGTTTTTGTATCTTCAAACCACTAAAAAGGAGATATTTTAAAACTAGTTATTGTTCATCTATCGATAAGGTATGGGGAAATAGATTCCATATTGGAGATAGCCTTTTCCCCTTTTCACTAACTATATCTTATTTTACTCTCACTTCTATTGCATAGTAAAATCCATACTAACTAACCCGTCAATTATTCGCCCTTAAGCTAAGTATGTGGAATTCAAAAAACTAGAAAATTTCTTCTTGTTTTGCTTAAAAACCTTTCTATATAACATTTAGAAATATTAGTAAATAATTTAACTTTAAAATTTTCATTACAAAATTTTCAAAAACATTTTACAAAGATATTTTTTTCAAAAAACAATTTTCAGAAATATATTTTTCAAAATAAATTATATCATACCTCATGAATTTGGGTTTTAGTCAACTGTTTAACATCCATACTATGTAACTACGCGGTAAATTTTATCTTTTCAAAAACTATTCTCCTATATATAGCAACAACCAACACACAAGTTCATTTATAAATTTTAGTTTTTAAGGTACGGGGACATAGTGACTTCGTAACAACCTTTCTCCGTCCTTCGCTTGCCAAAATTTATTCTCTAAAAATTTCTACTATTTGGGACTTAACTTTTATTTCTTTTACTTTTAATAGTTAATAAATTTCCTAAATTTATTTCATAACTTCCAGTCACTTTTCCTAATTTCTTTTCTTCTGCCTAATTAAGCATCTTTGCTGAAAAATTATTTTTATGTTTTCCTAATAATATCATGGTCCATACAGAAAACACATAAAAATGAACATTTTCACTAATATTGTACATATTTTTGCATAACGGAAACAATTAATGCTTACAACCTAACTAAAAGAATAAAAAATGAAGGAAGGAGATATGTAACGACCCTTATTTTTAACGATTAGATATTTAAATAATTGATTCGGATATTTAATCGTTAACTAAATGTATGTCCAAAAATATGATTTTTGCATACGGTTGAATCGGGACTTGAGACTGCTTCTGTTGAGCTTAAATTGACGTTGAGAATTAAAATGAGTATAAGGATCACTATATTTGAAGATTGAACGATCCAATGGCCGAAATGATCTTGAAATGCATGAAATTAACATCCTAAGGCCCAGTCTTAAATGGCGATGAAATTTATACCGTTGGATCTGGAAAAATGACGTGATGTACGCAGACTAGTTTGTTGCAATCGAAAGCACCGTGTGATCGTACGAACTCGAAACGTACGACTATTTATTTAAGAGAATAAATAAATGGAATAAAATATTACTTAAATATCACCCAAATCCTTTTTCCCTCACTAATCTCACTTTTCCAAATCGTGGTTCCATTCCCGAAAGTAGCCTCTTCCTTAAATCCATTCAAAAAATAAAATCAGGAATCCGCTTGCTAAAAATCATGAAACCAGATCCGATGAGTTATCGACGAGAGCTTCGCTTGACCGTGATGGAATTTTGATTGATGCTGATTGGGCGACGACTTCTTCATTATCAGATCTTGGGTTTGAGATGGCCGAAGTTATGGTTGACGATAGGCAAAATGGAGATCCCCGTTGGATTTCCCTTCGCGAATAACATCTACTTGCGAAAGCTCATCGGATCTGGTCGAGCAAGTTGAAATGCATCCATAGGCCTGGAACGCACATGGTCAGGTCGTGACTCGGGGTGGATGATCAAGCATCGTTTCTTGGTGACCAAGGTAGAGAAATTTGAAAGTGGAGTTCTTTGGCTAGACGGTGCATTGTTTCATTGACAAATGAGAGAGAAATTAAAGTCTGAAGTTGTGGCTGAAAGTCTATAAGATCTGTAGATAATGCAACTTATATATGTAAATGTGAGAGTGTATATTACAAATTACAGTACGAAAAGAATAATTACTAAATATAAAAAAGGTAAATAATTAAAGCAATCACATCGGATATTATACACCGGTTCGGACCTTCCATCCTACGTTCAGTCCCGAAGCTCCCCTTCTGTATTTCCTTTAACCAAATAACCCTCACTTCGCCTGGAGGAATGGGATAATACAAAACGTATTTCTCTGACAATCTTGTGTTCCAAATAACAAGGATTTTGAATAATAGTATAATTCTTCCTATGATCTCCTTTGAGTATGTGAATATGAATACTTTGAGTTATAGGAAGTAATTTAACTAAAACGATATTTTGGTTATGATAAATTGAGAATATGCAAGCAATATATGCACAAATATGTAAATAAAGAGTAATAAGAAATCAAGATAATATATTAGAATTATTTTTAATAATTCTCAATTTTTGAATTATATATAGGTTTTAATAGATGCATATGAGCAGTCATTGATGTTTAAACAAACTCTATTTGTTTTAATGACTGCAACTATTGAAGAAGATGTTGTTGTTCAATATGAAATGAAGCATCCTTTCATATTAGAGCAGCTATTAATGACAGATATCTATGGGAAATCATAGACACCTATGGCTTCAGGAATTAAATTCTCAAAAATATTCACAGATGTCTGTGGCTTTCCCACAGACATTTATGGATGGCCTTATTTGATTATCACAGTGTTTAACGCCAATGTTGAATGTGTATGCATATATATACTCAAGAAGACCTTACATTGTTTTTGTAAGACTCTTTATACACTATTATAACCTTACTAATCATAGCATGGTCCACAAGTCTTTGCTTATATTCGAGTCTTGATATCTTTGAGCATGATGATCTCTTATAGTTACCGGTAATCTTGAAAAGATATAATATATGTGATTGTATGGTTGTTGTCATTGAAACCATAGAATGGAGGTTCTAACATTCTCTCTATTTTTGATGATGAAAACTATACAATCATTAGTTATAAAAATAAATTGCACTTAATTTTATCTCCCCCTATATATATGCATATATTTCTCCCCCTTTGTCATTATCAAAACAAAAGAAAAGAAATTATGCATACATAAAATAGATATATAATCATAGGCATGTCAAACATAAGATAAAGTTTTAATAAGAGACACAAGTAATACGAAACAAGATAGAATTTAAAAACATAGTTCATAAAAGAAAGAAAACGAACAAATGAAGGAAGAAAGTTATACTGATTTGAGGAATAGGGAATTCCACTATAATTTTCATAATACTCCCAGTATGCTGAAGGATTTGGCTCGTATGCTGCTAGCCAATTTGTTCGATCGCTATATTCTTTATTTTCTTGAATGGAAAGTCCTTGGAAATCCATTAATGTTGATGGTGAAATTGGTGAGGGTCAGACAAAAACATATCATCACTATCTTCTTCCTCTTCTTTAGGTTGTTCTTGCTTAATAGTCTTCCCTTTGTCTTGAGAACTTCCTTCATGAGAAGTATAAGTATGGTAAATTGGAGTTTGAGTTCGAGGAGGTAATGTAGGTGAAGGAGAAGATGATGATCAGGAGGATGATATGCTAAGTACTTTTCTCATCACTTTTCCTAAAGTGAAGACGACCTTTTCTATATAAAAAATTCCATCTTAGTCATTCATGTTGAAAAAGATCATCCCAAACCAGTCATTTTCTTATTCAAAGCCCATTGGTTGATCGTGATTAACTTTTGATTTTAAGTGTGAAGTCATAGATCGATTCGTTTTGCATTGGTTAAATGTGAGCTTCTCGAATCTTCGAATCTGAATAGTATTCGGTAGTATGACTGGAGGAGGCAGATTGCTATGAAGGACAAGGTGAATGAGTTTGTTGAGGACAAGGAGGTGGTTAAGGACCCAGATACATTTGGTATTGCAGTTGCATGGTCCATTGTGCTAGCGAGACGATTGAGGGTGGTCGTTGGGGAAGGTGCATCAAAGAAAAAAAAATCTTATTCTGCTCTCCTTGATAGGATTTCTTCAAAATGAGAAAAATAAGAAGGTACCTCGAGACTATGTAAGAGATGCATAATATATGGTGCATGTATAATTGTGCGTCGGTGATGAGACCAAATGTTTTTTGTCTTGTCATGAATAAACTTAGCCCAATTTACTTGTATCCCACCAAATATAGCATAGACGGCTTTGTGATCATTTTCATATATTTGTTCATGACTTCCTAAGCAAGGAATCATCGTGTTGATTATCATACGATCTAATAACCAATCTTTTGGAGGTAAATAAAAAGATTTCCACTTTGGCATTCTATCTTCGCAAATTTGAAGTGTTATTCCATCACGTAGCAAATTTCTCTGCTTGGGAATTTCTTCTAAATCGAGTCCGGATGAACAATAATCTAGTATACTACCAATTGTTTTTACGCTTATTTTCAAAACGCGACCGTAAACATTTGTCCATAACCAACCATCATCATTCTTGGGCGTCCGGATATCAATACAACATAAGTTGGCATAAAAAATAAAGTTTGCCAATTGATCGATTTGTACCTCGTTTTCGTCAAAGTTGATCAAATCTCGACAGTCGGAGGCAACGTTGAGTTCTTGAATTCCATATTCGCCAAACTTGCACAATCTGTAGAATGGGTCGGAATGAAGCTTTTTTTGATTTAGCTCTTCAAATCTCTTGTTAGCAATCGTGTTATTTCGAAGCCACCTTTGAAGGTGGGCATCGGTGACTAGGGGGTTTTAGAAGATGAAGATTGACCTTTTTTTAATCTTTTGTTAACGGGAGTCTTTGCCTTGGAAGCCATTTTGAGCAATTTGAGCTTTAGAAACTAGGGTTTAGGGCAGATTGGTAGGTAGTTTGGTAAATAGTTGAAAGAGGGTAAAAATATGAATATATAGGGCTGCAGCAAATTGGACCCGATGTCGACGACAGACGTCTGTGGGGTTATCATAGACGACTGTAGTGTCAGGAATTTTTTTTCAAAACCATTGATAGATGTTTGTGGGTTTTCACAGACATATTTGGTTTCAGGAAATATTTTCCTAAATTCAGTGACAAACGTCTATGATTTTGTCCATAGAAGTTTGTGCCTGTTTGTTTAAAATATATTTGCTTTCGAATTAAAAATGTTTAACTTTTATCAAAAAAATCATACAAAGGTTGAAATTACAACATCGAGTAAATATTTTAGATGAAATTCCATCATAACCTTATTTTTTGTTAGAGGGGTCGAATTTTCTAATTTGTTGTAAATCCCAAGAATTTGGCTCAACCTTAGTTTCTTCTAGTAACAAATTTAGTGGAGACCAACTTGGGTAAGCTGGAGTATCAATCCAATTTTGGTTTGATGGTCCTGCCTTGCATAAATTTCTTAGAGTAATGTTATAAGCTTTGATAGGAGTTTCTTTTAGACGAGGAGATTTTTTATGTATGCAATTTTTTATTAGTGAATGTCCATAAATTACTGGAATGCATTTTTTGACAAAGTTAAGATGAGATCCTTGACATCTTTGTTCATAATACATTTCTCTTTGAACTCCAATCATGTCTTGTATACTGTGATATACTTCATCAACTTTGTTGTTGAGAGATGTTGATTCTAGCTCAATTGACCGTTTGTGTGACACCCTACCCGAAGACCCACATTAACATAGAGTACTACTAGGTAATGATGTCCGCTAATGTGGAGAATAGGACTGGTTAGGAGTGACCATCCATAGCTTTGTCTTAAACATCTATTAAATATATCGATTTAATGCTCTATAAAAAAATTTCCTTAAGTGGATCGATATATTTAATAAGTACTTAATACAGAACTACAGTGGCTAACGGATCTATCAGAAAAATGCAACTACAACATGTATATCACATTACAGAATAGCAGCCAAACACACATATACATACATACATACACACGTATACACAACTACGTCCCAGTACAATACAAAATGATACAAAAGAAGTGGTACAAGAACCACACTATATACAACGAGTCAAAATAATAGATACATATCAGAGCCACAAACTACAACAAAACTACAAAAGGGTGATAAGTAGATTTCCAAGGCGGAAGCAGCATAGCAAAGACCTATGCTAGGTGTCTAACCTGGAACCACTCGGTCTGACCCGAGTATACAAAAATACATGGATTAGTCTAGCTTAAACAATTGATTAGTGTGATGTGTACTAAAGGGATAAAGGATAAAGGATACTAATCCTTCTTGTATGAGAAGAAGTAATACTAAGAACATGTCCATAGGTCAAGAGAGCTAGTTAACTAAGTATATATATTTCCTGTAAACTCAACAATAATAATAAATAAGCACATTGAATGCCTCATATCATCGGCATAACACCAAAAGCCAATATAATGTTTCTATAAACCACAACTCCTAAATAGGAGATCACAAAACCCAAAAATGGCCAAATAATGGCAATCTGAAATATTCCCAAAATAGAGAAATCCCAAATCTCAAAATACGCCAAAATAATGGCAATCATACATATATCTCCAAAAAGGAGATTATAAATCTCAAAATAACGCCAAAAGATTAGCAATCACAAAATCTCAATATATAGAAATCGATAAAGACTTCAAATTTCAAAGATGTAATCGCCACATATAATGTCTCGAATGGCTCAAATGGCTAATTGATTTAAAAAGGCAATAATAAATAAATCAACAAAAACATCATAAAAGATAGCACCTTCTTATAAAATGGCCAAAGCCTGCCAAGAACTGGCTCTCAAAATAAGTCGCCACATCCCCAAGGACAAAACATCGTGAAGGACCACATCTCGAAGGACAAAACATCCCAAAGAACCACATCCCAAAGGACAAATACGTATCAATGGACAAAACATTTCGAAGGACAACATCCCAAAGGACAAATAACTCAAAGGTCCAATACTGGCAATAACTCGTGAATGTGTCACGAACTCTCAGATAGGAACCCAAAAAGCATTAACAGTGCATCCCTTACCACGTATTCTCACTTATCGATTTACTAACCGATAGCCAATGCCACACTGGAAAACAAATCATTCAAATCATAATAATTTGCCTCGACTGGACAAGTCCCAAATTAACCGAAAAAGTAAATGTATGTGTCCCATACAACACATTTTACTAAATTATTTAATTCACTTTCTTGTGCGCTTGAAGAGTGCAAAAATGTGTATTTTATATAGAAATTAATTTGTTTGAGAAAACTTGTTTTTAAAACAATTTTCTGAAATCGTTTGGAAAACCAACTTTTGAAATTTTTCCTTATTATAGAGAATATATAATTTTAATAGCTTAAAAATGATTTATAAATACTATAAATATTTATTTCAAAGCCATTTTATATTAAGAATCATTTCGAAATTATTTAGAAAAACCCATGCTCGAAACCAAGGAAAACCATCGAAAATACCAAAAACCGACATTTGAAATCAACTCAAAAACGATTCAATTTGAATCACAAATTCACTAAAATTTTGGCTTGCCTATTGATAGGTTTCATAGCTATCAAAAACAGTTTAAAAATATCATAAAAATGAGTCAACAAGGCCACTGGAACTAAGCAAATTGATCAAAACAAGCTACAGGAAGAAAGAGGAGTGACTTGGACATATTTCAAAGCCCACGTAGACCCATAGGTCAACTTATGGATGCTTAGGTCGACCCTACGGTCGATTTGAGCATTCTGATGGTCGATCTGTAGCACGCAAGTGCTACAGGCAGTTTCTGCCTTGTTTGAACCCAATTTCGGGCAACAATTTGATGCAATTCCAAAAGAGATTTGAGCATGAAAATTTATATACATAAACTACAACAAGTAGGCTACAATCCTGGAAAAATTCCGGAGCATTTTATCAAGAGAACAAGAAGATATTATCACCCAAAGAAGCAACCCAAATCAGATTTTGACTGTAAACTAAAATGAATAGAAATGTTTATAGTAAATGATTTTTTTGGCCAGTTTTTCAACAAGCAGACCTTTGTTTTAGCTAGAGGATGTGAGTTAGTAACTCACCTTTGAAAATTTGAAGATTAAACTGAGGAAACTTGAGAAAATTAAAGGCTTTTGGCAAGTGGGGGCTTCAGCAACCTGAGAATAAGCAATACATAGACATGCAAACCAAGAAATACAAATTGCAAACAATCAACTTTTGCAAAATCCAAATTTGATGAAATAGAATTAGTTTTCATAGTGATTACCTGAGAAAATAGCTTTAATTTGATTATGAACGACAAAGAATTGATCTAATTTGGTGATTTTTGCTTTAGGTTAGAAAAGAGGAAAATTTTGTTCTTTCTGGTTTTGTTATTGTAAAAAGAAAATGAACGTACACAATTTTGAGAAGAAAGAATTTTCTAGTTCAGGCTAGTGTAAGTAATGGGCTTGGACCCAATAACAAAAAGAATTTGTTAATTTTAGTTACCTCAAAAACACATATACACTTATATTTACAACACAACATTATTTTTTACACCAAAAATTACATAAAAATCATTTTCTTATGTAATTATATATAACAAACCATTTTAACTACATTTTACATCCAAAACTTATTTTTAACCGTAATTCCACCTTTTTATTTATAATATACAACATATTAAATCAAATACTCCATTTAAAAATTAATAAAAGAAACATTTGACAATAATTACTAAAATTATTGCATTTTACTAAATTAAAACCATATAACGCTCAATTTTATCATAAACAACCAAAATAAAGTTTCTAAAACTTTATTTTAACATTATTCAAATCCAAAACCATTGTTTATTTAAAATAAACAATTTTAACAAATTATGTCTCCAAATTAATTTTTGTTTCTCCATAATTAAATTATAGCCACCGTTATTATTTAATATTACACGTAATCACTAGAACCAGGGTTGTTACAGTTTGGCTTTCTTTTCCTTAGGAGAAAAGCTAGTGTGACATGTAAGTGATGTAATAATGTTTAGAGAGGCCGACCTAATTGATGGAGGTGTGGATTTAGTTGGTGATACGTAGGTGCTATTCGATGAAGGTGAGCTAAAGTCAATAGTCAAATAAGTGGAGTCGTGATCGGAAGACATTTTGGGTATAAATGGTTTGCAAACGAAGCTTGGCAAAATATTTATTTAGTTTGCAGAAAAATTGGTTTATATAAAAGTTGTTTTACTATATATAGAAGTTTATTTGTTAGAAAAAAATTAACCATATAATTTTAGCAGAAGTTAGTCAGTTTTTATGAGGATAAAATTATTTACAAAAATTATTTTTTGAAATTTATATGAGTTAAATAAAAAATTTATCTTGGTTTACTAATTCATTGTAAGAATATATTCCTACATCTCGTCTTTATTTTATAAAGGTTAGTCCGCCTAGTGGCTTGGTAAAAATATCCGCAATTTGATTTTCGGTATTTACAAATTCAAGTGATATAATTCCCTTTTCAACATTATCTCTTAAGAAAGGGTGACGAATATCAAAGTGTTTTGTTAAAGAATGAATATAGGATTTTTTGATAAATTTATAGCACTAGTATTATCACAATATATAGAAGAATTTGTTATGATTTTACCGAAATCTTAAAGAGTTTATTGCGGATATATTACTTGTGCACATGTTAAGGCTGTTGAAATATACTCGGCTTCACGTGTTGAGAGATTCACGATTTTGCTTTTTACTGAACCATGAAACCAAAGATTGACCAATGAAATGACATGTGTCGCTCGTACTTTTTCTATTCGTCCTACAACCACCAAAATCTGCATTGTTATATATTCAACTTCGAGAGAGCTACCTCTAGGATAGAAAAATCTGTATTCTTTGGTGTGGGTTAAGTATCGTAGAATTCTTTTAACTACTTGATGATGTCACTCATTAGGTTGTGCTTGAAATCTTGCATAAAAACATAAGCTCATCATAATATCTGGTCTACTAGCCATTAAATATAACCGAGATCCTATCATACTTGGTATAATTTTTGATCGAAATCTTTCCCATTTTCATTTTTATCTTGACGTAGAGTAGTACTCATAAGAGTTGGTTTACTTGAGATATTTCCATTCCAAAGTGTTTTAATAAATCTCAATAGTATTTTTCTTGATTTATAAAAATTCCATTTTCTAGTTATCTTATTTGCAAACCAAAAAAATAGTTCAATTCTCCCATATGTGACATTTCAAATTCATTTTTCGTAATGTCAGAATATTCATTGCATAAATTTTCATTAGTCGATCAAAAATAATGTCATTAACGTATATTTGTATAATAATATGTCATTGTTTTCTCATTTTATAAATAAAGTAGAGTCTATTTTGCTAATTTGAAAACCTGAATTTTATAAATGAGTTTTTAATCTTTCGTACCATGCACGAGGTGCTTGTTATAATCCATATATGGCCTTTTTAAGTTTAAATACATTATCAGGATATTTCTCATAAACAAATAGTGGAGATTGTTCAACATAAACCTTTTCTTTTATAAAGCCATTTAAAAAAGAACTTTTTACATCAATTTGAAAATGTTTAAAATTGCGATGACATGCGAAAGCAAGTAATGTTCATATTGCTTCGAGATGTGCTACCGGAGCAAATGTCTCTTCATAATCAGTTCCTTCTTCTTGATTATATCCTTGAGCTACTAATCTTGCTTTATTTCGAACAATATTTCCCTTTTCATCCGCTTTATTTTTAAAAACTCATTATGTTCCAATTACAGATTGATCATTTGGTCTCTGTACAAGTTCCCCTACGTCATTTCTTTCAAATTGATTAAGTTTATCTTTCATTGTAATAATCCAAAAATCATCTTTTGATGCTTCTTTATAATTCCTAGGTTCAAAATTAGATATAAATGCAATTTGACTCATTTGATTTAACTGTTTTCTGGTTGATATTTTTGTATTTAAATCATTAATAATATTATTAATTGGATGGTCCTTTAATATCCTAGGTGGTAAATTTATCAAATTATCATTATTGTTATTGATATTATTATCATTATTTTTATGTATAGGTATATTAGTTTTAATTACAACTTCATCATCATTTTTATTATTTTTAAAGTTTTCATCAAACGAAAAATGAAGACTTTCTTCTATCATGTTTGTTCGTTTATTAAAAACTCTATATGCTTTACTTCGATCAAAATAACCAACAAAAATTCTTTATTAGCTTTAGAATCGAATTTTCCTAGGCAGTCTTTTGTGTTTAAAATAGAACATTTTGATCCAAACACTCGAAAATATGATTCTTTAGTTTTTCTTGAAAAATATTTCATAGCATTTGTTTTTAGTAATTGGTCTAAGTGTTACATGACTAAATACATAACATGCGGTAGCGATAGTTTCAGCCTAAAAATTTCTGGTAGGTACTACTATTTTGTAAGGTTCGTGCACACTCTTGTAAAGTTTGATTTTTTATTTTCACAACACCAATTTGTTGCGGTGTAAGTGGAAATGAAAAATTATGACTGATTTATTTTTTGTTGTAAAAATTTGTAAATAGTTCATTTTCGAATTCACCTCCATGATCGCTTCGTATACTTTTAACTTTTACATTCATCAACTATGTAATTCATTTAGCAAAAATTTTAAACATTTCAAAAGTATCACTTTTACGTTTTAAAAATAATGTCCAAGTATTTCTTGAAAAATCATCAATAATTACAAAAACATATTTGTTATGATTTATTGAGCATATTTGAGTCGATCCGAATAAATCTAGATGAAGTAGTTTGAGAGATTGCTTTGTGCAGATTTCCTTTTTACATTTAAATGAACTTTTCTTTAACTTACCAAATTGACAAACGTCACATAGGTTTTTGACCTTGTAGTTGATTTTGGGTAATCCTCTAACTAATTCCTGTTTAGCTAGATTGTTGATATTCTTAAAATTTATGTGACAATTATGCCATAGCCATGGATCATCATGATTTGGGCTAAGCATAATTTGTGTTGTCTTTGACTACATGTTCAAAATATATATGTTTCGATTTCTAAGTCCGTTAAAAATTAGACTTTTATTTTGGTCAAAGATATTGCATTTGCTTTTCGTGAAATTAATTTTCAATCCTTGATCACATAATTAACTTATACTTAATAAGTTATGTTTATATTTTCCACCAATAAAACATTAGTATTAATAAGAGAATTAGAAATATTGATATTAATGACTTCTCCAATTCCGATGACAAAGCCATTTGAATTATCTCTGAATGTCATAGTGCCACGATCGATATATGTTATATTGAATAACATATGAATATTTCCGGTCATGTGTTAGAGCAACCACTATCATGTATCCACTTCTCTTTACTTTTTATTTCAATTTTGGGTACCTGCAAAATAAAAAAAATTAATTGATACCCACTTTCTTTGTTTAGGGTCATACGTGTTAGTGGAAGAAGGTAACCATATCAATGAGGCTTGGTTCCTCTAGAAATGCAATTATTGTTGTGTACAACTTTTTTAAATATTCATAATATACTTTTGTCTAGTAATTTTATTATCTATTTTAGAAACCTATATTTTGATCATACTTGTGTATGAATTCTTAATCTTAGCTTCTAACTTTGGCTTTTTGAATTTTGAGTATAACATGCTATAATCTTTTGACCTTAGTTTGCTTTTAAAATCCATTTCGATTTCCAGATGCTTTAGGTATTTTAATAAAATTTTTAAAATTTGTTTTGCTTGGTTCAATTTTGTCACATTATTTGTTATTTTATCTAACTTACTTTTAAGATCACAAATTTCAATATTGCTAGAATATAAATTTGCTTGTAATTCTATTTTGTCTTTTTTATGATTAACTTTTCTAACTTATAATTTTCTAAGTTATGTAATAAGATGTCATTTTAAGATAACAACATTGCACATTTTTTGAATAATTTCTAATTCTTCTTCTAAGATTATTTTTTCATCTTTTAATAATCCAATTTCTAATTCTTTTCTAGTTTAATTTCTTACTTATTCCTTATTTAATTTTTTTGATCTTCTATATTTATCATCTAATTCAATGCTAATTTCCATTATCTCCTCATAAGTAAGTTCAGGACGTACCTCATCTGTGTTAGCCATAAAACACACATTTGTTTGTTCTGAGTCACTTTCACTATCGTTGTAAGATGAAGAAGATAAATCTGAATCGTCCCATGTTACTTGAAAATATCTTTTCTTTTTCTTGAAATTTTCAAACTTGTTTTTCTATTTACCACTATTGAGCTATGGACAGTCCTTCTTCATGTGACCAAATTTGTCACACTCATAGCATTTAATTGATGTTTGATTTCAGGAGTTTGGTTTGCCACTATTTCATCTTCTTGAAATTGTTGTGGTTCTTAGCAATAAAAACAATTTCATCTTTGTCTAAGTCTGAATCTCTGTTACTGTCTTGGAATGCTATGTTTTTCTTTTCATGATCTTGATCCATTCTAGCCTACAAGTTAGCTTCATATGAAATCAGATTTCCTATTGCTCTTCGACTTTGAGCTGAGAAAGATCATTAGCTTCTTTTATGGCTAAAACTTTTCTTTCATGTTCATTTATCACAGAGTTTAAAGTTTGTGTGACCAAATCAAAATCTATGAATTTGACTTCGAATGTTATTAGATCATGTTGAATGGTTTGAAATCTAGCATACATGTCAATAATTGATTCATTTGCTTTCATTTTGGAAGATGAAAATTGGTTTTGTAAAATCGAGATTTTAGGTTCCTTGGCTTTAGTTGTTCCTTGATGTGTGACTTGTAAAGTGTGCCATATATCATATGTAGTGGTGCAAAGCATGACACGTGAAAACTTATTTTTGTCAAGTGAGAAATCAGTACATTCATAGCTTTAGCATTGTCAGATGTCACTGCTTTTTGTGCATTGGTCCAAGTGCTAATGTCAGTGTCGGGTGCTTCATATTTGTTTTGAGTTGCTAGCCCTGTTTCTAACCCATTTGCTTCTATGAAAAAATCTCATATGAGTTGACCGATAAGCATAATTAGAACCAATAAATAGTGGAAGATGTGTAGGTGATTGACCTTCTTGAAAAGTGCTTGCCATGTTAATGATTTTTCAACTACGTGTTACAGTAAATTGAAATGACCGTGCTCGATACCAAATGAAGGACTATAGGATTTTTATATAATGCAGCTTATATATGTAAGTGTGAGAGTGTATATTGCAAACTAAACTAAGCAGAGAATAACAATTGAATATAAAGAAGGTAAATAACAAAAGCGATCACACCGGATATTTTATAATGGTTCGGACCTCCCATCTTACGTCCAATCCCGGAGCTCCCCTTTGGTATTTCCTTTAACCAAATAATCCTCAATTCTCCCGGAGGAATATGCTAATATAAAAAGTATTTCTCTAACAATCTTGTTTTCCAATTAATATAAATTTTGACTAATAACACAATTCATTATATGATCTCCTTTGAGTATGTGAACGTGAATACTTTGAGTTGTAGGAATTGGTTTAACAAAATTGATATTTTGGATTTGATAGATCGAAAATATGTAAGCAATATATGCAATTATCTAAATAGAGAGTAATAAGAAACCAATAGAATAAATTAGAATGATTTTATAATAATTCTCAATCTTTGAAGTATATATAGGTTTTAATAGATGCATATGATGAGTTGTTACTATTTAAACACGCTTTATTTGTTTTAATGACTGCAACGGTTGAAGAAGAGATGATATTTTTCAATATGAAATGAAACATCCTTTTAAATTATAGCAGTTGCTATACGACAGATGTTTATGGGAAAACCACAGACATCTATGGCTTTAGGAATTAAATTCCTAAAAATATTCACAGACGTATATGGCTTTCCCGCAGACGTCTATGGATGGTCTTATTTGATTATTATATTTTTTTGATGCCAATGTTGAATATATGAATTTGTGTGTACATATATATACTCAAGAAGAATTTACATTGCTTTTCTAAGACTCTTAATACACTATTATAACCTTACTAATCATAGCATGGTCCATAAGTCATTTTTTGTCTTCAAGTTTTAATATCTTTGAGCAAGGAGATCTCTTATAGTATATACCTATAATCATGATAAGATATAATATATATGATTGTATAGTTGTTGTCATTGAAACCATAGAATGGAGGTTCTAACAGTGGTTACGACCTGATATGCACGACCTGGAAAAAGAGTTTGGGAAGAAGGATTAGCACTAGTTAAGATAATTAAGGGTTTAACTATTATTGTTTAATTAATCGATAATCCTGATTCTTATTGGCAATATCTTTTGCATACGAGGTCCGTTTTGGATGTGGTTTCTTACATTGCACTCGTGATAGAGAGATCTATGCTTTGGCACTAGTTTGAGCAAATTTTATGGAGGTGAGTGACATTGTCTCTAGCCATATTATTTTTATAGTATTAGATTGACATTTGGGAATGATTTTTGATTTTGAAATGTGATTTTCATATACTTATGCACCTACTAGATTTTTATAAACGAAAATAAATGTATTTTAAAATGATTTATATTGAATATCACATATTTACCATTGTCCTGCCATTATTGGGGAATTATTATATTTGGGCTATATTAGATATGATTTCCCCATTAGTTGATATAGATGTATTATACATGTTGTGTGTATGTTGTTTTGGATGTATGTATGGATGTTGGTTACATGGTTGCTTGTTTGGTTGTTTTTAGTTGAAATGTCGATTATCGGTGTTCGGGTGTTAGGGGAATATCTTGTACGTTGGGTTTTCATACACGTGGAAACCTAATGAACGAGATAAGTTATAGAGTGGTGTTAGGATATGAGCCGATGGATTTGAAGGTGGACGATGTGGCTTTAGACTTCAAGATGGATGCCAAACATTTCCATTTGGTTTGTACTTATCCATTTTGGTAAAGTACAAGACCATAATGGCTGGTATTGACCACTATAGAGTGGTTAATGTCCATCATTATTATTGATTGGAGATTTGGTAGATCTTTGGCTTGGACATTAAGGAGATTTCATGGTGTGTGATTTGATGATTTATTTGTATGACCGATTGATAGTCTTGATGTTACTGCTCTAGGGCAAGCGATTTCAATAGTGAGGCGACGATGTGGTGCTTATACATGACAGTTGGTACTTCAGATTATGACTCGATGGTGTATCGAGTAGGTTCCGAGGAAGGTGGTCCAGGACTCTGTAGATTGTGCTGGTGGTGTTGCCTCGTTCACATTGTTGGAGGATGGTGATGTACAACATGATGAAAAGCCTTGTATCTTCAGTTTATGGCTTATAGGGTAACAGGCACTGAATTTTAGACACTCTATATTTTTGATTTGTGACTCGAGTAGGGAGTAGGTACCGAAGAGGCTCATGTTGAGAGTTGTAGAGTGGGGGAATGTGGTGGGTTCAAGATAGTGGAAATTGTATTGAGCTAGTAAGGCTTCGATGGATATGCATGTGCTAAGGGATTGTTGACGACACGAAGAGTTTTCTATTGTACTCGAAGTACGGGTATTGTATAGTGGGGATGCCCATGGAATGATAGCGAGGCTTTGTATACCATGGACCAACGGCTTTGGGTCTAGTGTCTAGCTTTGGGCTGCGAGACATGTATCCGCTTTCGTCTGCCATATACGAGAGTATGATGGAGAATCAGGATTACCACTAGTCCCTAGCTTTAGGGTCATATGAGTTATCATATATCTAGAGTACAATGGGTGACAGTTAGTATTGTTTTATGGATGTTATGTTTGTTGTGGTTGCTTCACTAGCTACCTGTCACCCTAAGAATGTCACATGAGGTAGATATTGTGCATAAGGCACCTCGATAGTTGACTTAGCTTGGAGTAGGTATCATAGATGGAGATACCTAGGCAACCCAATAATTTACTAAGTATAAAGTACCCCTTTTTATAATGTTATAGAGTAGCATATTATTGATGTTATATGTTGACTCTTTGGTTACAAGGACAGGTCAGGTATGGTTCGCACACCCTCTGTTCCGTATACTATATCGACTTTCATACTATTGTGATATTGTTTATCGCTCAAGCTGGACCGTTATTTGACTTAAGGTTTAATTTTTTGCTTCTCGTTATCTCGGGTACTCTTAAATGAGTAGATTAGAGAGCATATGTGGATGGCATATAGAGTTCTGCAGAAGGACTAGCGGGAATTGACGTTTACTCATACTTATATTTGAGTTTTTATTGTATATTCCGCTATATAACACCATGTAGCCTTGACAGTGTTTGATTTACTATTATTAGAGACAGTTATCGGTTGAGTTTATGTATCTATTATCTAACCTTTTGACCCAGCTATATTCAGACTGACTGGACTAGTTAGACTCGATGATTATTGAGGCAAGCAGCCAAGAGAGATGATCCTAAGGTCCAAAAACCAAATACAGACAAGATCACAAGACAATGGTCGAACAAAAGGAAAATAACATGCTAGAACTCACTAAGTGCTTCACCCTACATAGGGAGTCGATACCAATTCCTAAGGGTTTATCTAGAGTGGCCCCCACTCCTATGACACTCTTCTCTATCTACATAGGGTCTGATTCAAGTGTTGTTACGGAGTTCCTATGCATCGTATTAACAAACTCCATATAAGGCCTAAAGCAGCAATTCAACCTTCTGTAGATCCATCTCTTGGACCAAAAACACCTAGGCGACTATGCAAAAAAAAACATTCAAAACTCGAAGCCAACATCAAGAAGGACCACCATAAGGAATTGTCGAACCCATATATCTATATATAGGGATCGGTATCAATCCCCATCCATTAGGGATTTGGGGCCGAGATTTTTTGGAGGACTTTATCTTCATCGCAAGGATCTATAAGCGGAATATCAGCGAGATATTTGGTCGTTTATCCCTATAAATACATAGGAAATGCTTCATTCTAAGAATCTGGATGCTACTGCTATGCACAAACTCCCTTGTACTCTGAGATCCTTACAGATCCCTTCTACTTGTAGTCACAAAAACTAGTGCAAAAGCGATAAAATCATTCAAGTGGATGTATGCCAAGATTGTCGAACCACTATAAATTTGTGTATGCTTGTTATTAATCAGCTTTCGTTTACTTTCTTCATTTAATCTCTATTGTCTTGGTCTTTGGATGTTTTTGCCATTTTTGGTTCAAATATTTTAGTTCTTTCACTGAGAGACTAGATTCTTAGGCTATTTGAATCCTTGTCTACTATTGATTGCCTAAAATCCAAGAAAGAGATCCAATTGCTTCTTAGCTAGTTTCCTTACTACTCAGATTTGAACAAAGTCTATAGGAACCTATCTTCAATGACCTTTAAGAAAGACAAAGTTGTTGCCTCCACAAGAGCTACTGTTTAAATAGAGAACGCTAACCTTTACATCCTGGATGAAGATGTGTAGCAAGAAGCTGTTAATGTCCAGAATCCCTCAGATGCTATCACCAAGATTGATTTTGAGCACATGATGAAAGAGCTACAAGATAGCCATGCGAAGTTGAACCGGCAAATCCAAGAGAATAGAAACTTGATAACCCAACTGAATACCCACCATAGGAAGACTAGGAGAGTGCCATATCCTCCATGCTCATAATCGGGCAGTTCCCCATCATCTGACCACCTCCAAAGAAACAAAAGCCGATGGACGATGGCATGTGAAGCAGGAACCTCTAGGAGGGACAATAGGACCGACCCTCACCAAGGCATAGTATCAATCGCCTCCCTATAGGGGTCGGTATTGAACCCATTCACTAAGGAGCAGGACTTCAAGTTAGAATTGGAACACAATTCGAACGCACTGTGACAGATCAGGGCACCGGAAATCAAGAGTTTGCTATTGATGCCCCCAAGGAATGAACATGGAGATACCAAGAAAATGGTTCTTCCAGAGCTAGGCGAACTTTGGAGACAAGGCACATACCAGGATCATTTACTGGGCCAAGCACAAGAATAGTTTATGATTACCATAACCCAACAGGTACCCAAGAGCCGAACTTGGCTGAGATGGTAAGGAAACTAATGAGAGAAAGTCAAGGCCAAGCTAACAATAACTAGAGCACTTCCCCTAATCAAAATAACTTTGCTGAAGTAGTCGTACATTAAGAGTACCCGTTGAGATTCAACATGTCGAAGATGCCCTTGTACTCAAGAAAGACTGATCCCAGCCAACATCTCATGGAATACGAGTGGCATATGGACTCAGCTAGAGCGTCAGATGCAATCTAGTGTAGGTGCTTCCCAATCTTCCTAGAAGGAGTGAAGACTATGTGGTTTACTCAACTACCACCAAGGTCCATCTCTTCTTTTGATCAGTTGGCAAGGAAGTCTATCAAGTAGTTTAGAATTCACGCGACTTACCCTAAGGATGTCCAATCGTTGTCTAGCTTATATCAAGGTCCAGGGGCGTCGCTCAAGGAAATTTTGCAAGATTTAACACCATTGTGATTGAGGTAAACAACCCTGTGGACAACATAATCTTGATGGCTTTGATCAGGGGGATCCACCCTGATACAAACTTTGGTGAATAGTTATCGAGAAAGCCTCCTACTACTCTAGTCGTTTTTACAACAAGCCAGTCCAATACTTGTGCAAGGAGGAGGTTCCCCTGACTAGGAGAGGCAATGATACAGGCCATCAGGTTGAAGAAGTGTGAAGCAACGTTGCTGTGATACACTCTGGTGTGACATCTAGGAACATAGCTATGAATGTATGAAAAAAGAGTAGTGGTCAGAGTAGAGGCCGTAACGGGGCCCCAAATGAAAACCCAGATACTAGGAAATGACCGAGAATCCAAAGATTTGACACATACACCCTGCTGAATGAATCAACTAAAAATATTTACTGCAGTACAGAAAACCAGCCTCGAGAGAGTCAACTGAAGACTAGAGGAAGTTTGAAAATTTCTGTAGATTTCATGAGACATATGGTCATGACATATATGAATTTAGACACCTTCGTGATATAATTGAAGAATTAATCTGAAAGAAAAAGCTCCAACAGTTTATGAAAACCAAGAAGGATGGCAAGCAAGGAACAACTGATCCCCAAGGAGAACAATAATCCTAGTGCCGACGAACCTAGGCGGCCTTAAAGGAGATTGGCTATAAACTAGACCGCTAACAGTCATCTTCCAACTGTCAAGGGCTAGAGAAGAATGGAATAGCGAGCATCTAAGATGCTATTTCACTTAAGAATAAAAATTATTTCTATTTGCTATGAATTATTTCATAAGATAGACTATGTATCAATAAAATGGCTTTCTAGCCATGCAACTTTACCTTTATGCAATTTTGTTGTGAAGCACGACCAACTCAAGTGAAACTACATATGAATAATGTAGGTGTGCAGGTAGCCAGAGTTAGTGCCCACCAACTCTCCATAGCCCATGATCAGACTCATGGAGCTATACCAAGGTGAGCGTGACTCGACCACTCATCAGCCAAATCTTGCCCATGATTTGGGGGCAAGACGATGATCCAAAAGTGGAAGTGACTTGACCATCCACTCTCAAGCTCGTACCTGGCGTTTTCTAGAACACTTGGGACTTGCTTGGAGCTTGGCAAACTCAGAACCCAATCTAACATGGGCATGACATGACCGTCCATGCACTAACTCTTGCCCTCGACATGGGGCCTGAAACATACACTAAAATGGATGTGACTGACCATCCATCAACTTAACTTTATTCCATGACCCGACAGGGGGAGTTCAAACTAAAATGGATGTGACTGACCATCCATTAAGTTAACTCTATACCTTTACCTGACAAGGGGAGTTCAAACCAAAATGGATGTACCTGACCATCTATCAACTTAACTTATCCCTTGACCCGACAAGGGGAGTTCAAAATAGAATGAATGTGACTGACCATTCACCAACTTAAATCTATCTCTTTACCCGACTGGGGGAGTTCAAACCAAAATGGATATGACTGACCATTCATCAACTTAACTCTATCCCTTGACCCGATAAGGGTAGTTCAAACCAAAATGGGGGTGATTGACCATCCATCAGCTTAATTCTATCCCTTGACCCGATAATGGGAGTTCAAACCAAAATGGGTTTAACTGACAATCCAACAACTTAACTCATTTCCTTGATCCAAAGGGAGAGCATAAACAATAAACGAGTGGACGTGACCGGCCATCCATCTCCTAAATCTTTCCCTTGACCCAACAGGGGAGTTTAAATACAAAAGGACGTGATCCGACCATCCATCGCTAAACTTAGAGTAGATGTGACCCAACCATCCAGCTCCTAACTCTTTTCTTTAATCGACGGGAAGAGCACAAACCATAAAGCAGGCGTAACTCGACCATTCGATCCTAGATGGACTTTATTTGACCATCCATCAGCCTACTCTCTCCTTTAGTCCGACGGAAGGAGTATGAAATTAGAATAGATGTGACATGACCGTCCATTCGTAAACTTTGTCCATCTAAACAAAGGTGGACATGACTTGATCATTCACTCACCAGCTACTGCCCTTGACACAAGAGCAGAAGCATGACCCAAGATGGATGTGATACAACCATCTATCAGCTGATACACCTACGATCTGGACATTGGCCAAATTGTACCTTGGATCCGATAGGGGGAGCGTAAGCTCAAGATGGGTGTAACCTGACAACCCATTCACTAAATTGGACCTTAGACCCAACGGCAAAATATAACTTCATAAGGCCGAGACTCGATCGTCTGTACACTAACCTTATCAAGACTGGGGAAAGGAGTATAATCACCTAAAAACTGGATATGACATCTTAACACTCTGGCATGTGCTTAGTGCTCGATAAAACTCAAGGCTATGACCGGAAGGATGCCTTAGGATAAAAAAACAAAATAACTTGTGATTACAGTTCCATGGAATTTGGCAATGACCTATTGGCATGTGAACTTGCTTAGGAGCCAGTGAGAAAAGTATGTGCATGGGTATACTAGCGCATGTGCATATTTCACATGCAATTTCCTAAATTGATAGGAATTGAATTCTTACTTGGAACTTTCGAAAAGGAAACCAGTTCATATAACTGAGGCTTACTAGTTGAATCAAATAGCTCAATGGAATCGAGCATAGACAATTATTGAGAGAATACATTTCGATTTTACAATGTCGGATATTGACCAAGAATCGCAATGAACAGTTAGAGATACGACTTTTCACAAAAAGAAACTCAATGGAAGGGTAACAACCATTTGAGGCACAAAGTGAAATCCTTTCCAGCGATCCTAACTAGTCTCGATTTAAAGCACATCATATTCGAAACAAGACGTACTTTTGGAGGCAAGTGTTATTTGACCTTTTTAAATGGCTATATTCAGACTGACTTGACTAGTTAGAATCAACGACTATCAAGGCATGCGGCCCAGAGAGATAATCCTAGGGTCTAGAAACCAAATACAGACAAGACCACGAGACGATGGTCGAACGAACTAAGGAAAATGGCACGCTAGAATTCACTAAGTACTTCACCCTACATAGGGGATCGGTACCGATCCCTAAGAGTACATTCAAAGTGTCCCCCACTCCTATGACACTCTTCTCTATGTACATAGAGCCGGATTCAAGTGTTGTTCCAAAGTTCCTATGCATCGTATTGATAATCTCCATATACGGCCTAAAGCAGTAATTCAACCTTCTATAGATCCATTGCTTGGACCAAAAAATGTAGGATCGATTTCACCCTAGAGGGGGTGAATAGGATGATGCTAATATTATAAAAATTTAGTGCAGAAATATATAAAATAATTGCAGCACTGATAATATAAGAATAATAGCAGCATGGATAATAGCATAATATTAAAAACAGAAATAGAACAACACAGATTTACCCAGCTTCGGCAAAACCCTGCCTACATGTTGCCCTCAAGGTTTCTACTAGAAATTAAGTAGTCAGACAATTACACACGTAAACTTGTGACACCTGCTATCGACTAACCTAACTCTATGCTCAAAACCCTGCCATAACTCAGCCATTAAGTTGCGAATTCTCGAACTACACCACTGTAATTTGTTCCCTAGTCACACGACTAGAATTTACAAAAGTTTAAAAGAAATTAAAAATAAATAATAATTTAAAAATACAAAATCCTATATAATTTTTAAGCCCAAATTATAATAGATGAGAATATGGAGCCGGCTCAAAATAAAAACGCTGTGAAAAAATATCCCCTTTTCTTTTATTTTCCTTCGGCCTGTATTCTTTTCTTTTATGGAGAAAAATGCTGCCTCTTCGTACATTCGTTCCTCTTTAAGAAAATTAGGGTTTTGCAAAGTGAAGCCGCTGCTCTATAATAGATTGGTTAAGTTGAGTGATTGTCCTTGCATTGCTTTCTCGATCGTCTTCTAGCCTAAGCACATGTGTAGTTGCTTCAATTCGTCGAGTTCGATTTGATTAAATCTAATATGTGATTTCCTTTGTTAATCTCTTTGATATGCTTAAACTTGATGCTTATTTAGGCCGATGAAGTTAATGGTATTTATAGGGTTTAATTCCCTAAATTATCATTCGCTTGAGTTCGTCTGATTATTTTTCTCCGCCATTGGATTTTGCTTAAGTGCATATGATTTGTTTATACTAGTTCAATTCATATGTTCTTTGCTTGATTATCACGGCTTGAGTTTGCTTTGGTTGTGGTTCCATCCTTTTTTTCTTTGACTTCGGCCACTTTGGATTTTTGATAATATTTACTTATTCGATTCTGCCTTGGTCACCACGATTTTGATTCTTTGGCATTTTGACTTGATTGGTTATTATGAAATCCCTTGGGACATTATTTTGGTTTGAACTGCTGCATGTCATTATTCGCTGTCTTTTTGTGCGCTGCCCTAGTGCACTTGCTCTTTCGAGCTGCTGTCTGGTTTCCACTGCATATGTATGTGTGCGTTTATGCATGTATATATGGATGTTGTAATGCTTGTAACATTTGTGACCTGATGCTTGTAGTTGTTGTGTGATATTGGTCTAGGTTGCATTGAGCTCTGAGTTGCATCGAGTACATGTCCATATGCATTGAGTCTAGACATTTCTGTGCACTTGAATATGTTGTTATTTGGCCAGAAAAGTTGTAGTATACATTGGTTCATCTGACATGTAGTCATGTGTGCAGCTTTGAGTATTCATTTGCACTTTGATATTACAGTCTTGTTTGTTACTGCATATATGTATACATGTGTGTTTGCATATGTGTAGGATCGATTTCACCCTAGAGGGGGGTGAATAGAGTGATGGTATAAATTATAAAATTAATTGCGGAAGCTTATAAAATTATTTCAACACAGATCACAGATTAATAGCAGCACAGATAAATAGCAGAATAATAAAATGCAGAAATAGAACGACACAGAATTTACGCAGCTTCGGCAAAACCCTGCCTACGTGCTGCCCCAAGGTTTCTACTAGAAATTAGTTAGTCAGACGCTTACACACGTAAGCTCGCGACACCCGCTATCGACTAAACCTAACTCTACGCTCAAAACCCTGCCACAACTCAGCCATTGAGTTGCGAATTCTCAAGCTACGCCACGTAGCTTGTCCCCTAGTCACACGACTAGAAAATTAAACGGTTTGAAAAGAGTTTTAAAATTAAAAACAAATTTAAAACAAAATAAAGCCCTTATTTTTAAAACAATAACCCTAATTCTTAAAGGCCGGTCCCTTTTATCAAAGCCGTCCCCTTTTTTTATTTCCTTAGCCCGGTCCTTTTTTATTCTTCACTCTGAATATCTTGAGAAAAATGGCGGCTTCGATCTTCGTTCGTCTCTAAAATTAGGGCTTGAATAAAAATTGAAGTTGCCGACTTAATTTAGCACGATCGAATGATGATTTCGTTCTTGCTTGGTCGATTGATGCTCTCTTATCTTTGCTTCACGACTACTTCAATTTTTGACGGAGTTCGATTTTGATCTGGTATGTGTTTTTTTGTTTTGCTTACTGTTTTTGCTTACTTCGACTCCCCCTATTGCCGATGATGTGTTAGGGTTTTTATATGGGTTTGTAACCCTTGTTTCGCGTTCGTCTGATTTCTTCAACATTATGCTTTCGGCCATTCGATTTTGTTGAACGTTGATGATTTATTTGACTTAATCAAATTCGTATATTTCGATACTTGGCTCTCACGGCTTTGAATCTGAACAGTATATTTCGATACTTGTGCACGTAGTATCTTTGAAGTTGCACTCTGGTTCATTATATATTATCACTCCCTCCTGTTTGCTTTGGCTTCATTGACCTCGGCCATATGTTCATCTGAGTGTTCGTTCGTGTTGTGTTTACCTGTTCGGTCTTGCATCTTGATTCATGCATCACTGTATATCCCTATTGTTGGCATTCTTTATGTTGTTCAACACATGATGCTTTGTTCTTTGTGCATTTCACTGCGTTCATTTGAGTTGTTGCAGTGTTCCATACTTTAGTTCGAGCCTTGTTCTTCATATCATGTGTACATACTTCATTTTATTAGTTGGCACTGTTTATTGGTCCTGGTTTGAGTTGAGTTGATCATGTAGTCTTGAATGTGGTGTATGTTTTGTCTGGTTCATCTTGTAGTCTGGCTCTGGTCATTGTGTATCCATTGTTGCTTAATGAGTTATTTGAATTGCTGTATTGTTTACTTGATTGCTTGAGCTTGCATTTGTTAGTAATGTTGTACTTCACTATTGCCTGGTCTTGTTTGTTCGATCACCTTTCTGTTCCATGGTCTATTTGGTGTTGTACACTTGTGTTCGTTGAGTCACTGTGCTTCTTTTGTTGGTTGATGTTCTTGAATGCATATGTGCATGTCACTGTGTTTATGACCACTGGTTCATTGTGAAGCATAGTTTACTGGTGCATACATGTGAGTTGTATTTCATTTGCGGCCTTGACTTTTGTTGATGCATTGAGTTGAGTAGTGACTTGACCTTTGCATTTTGTTTATTTTTCTAATTTTCACCTGAGTCGAATCCGGCTTGGATTTGACATTGTTTTATTGCACTTGAGTTGAATCCCGTATTTGGGTTTGACCTGTGATCACTTGTCCCTGTAAATCGATCAAGTGTATATTTCGGTGTGCACGGCCTTATGGCATATACAGTGATATACTGTGTATGTCACAAGCTGTTCGTGTATGATGGATTCAAATTTAAATGATGACGAACAACCCAAATAACTGAGGCAAATATTATTTTCAAAAATTCATATTTTATTTTATATTGCAAAAATATTTCTTTTACAATTTTACCGCGTTAGTGAATATTTTTGCAGATTGCTCAGATGTTGGATTCTAACTGGAATGAAGTTGAAGATGAAATTATGAGTGTGAGTGATATGTAGTGAGGTAATTTATGTAAATTGAATTATGATGTAATTAGAATCAAAATTGTATATGTATAGTGAGAGCTTGAATTTGTACTATTCAAAATTGTAATAAATATTTGTTTGAATAAAATATTTGTTTGAATTCAAATTCCGTGTTATTTATTTTATTCAACAAATGTTTATTTAATCTATGAAAATAAAATAGTATATTAGAAAATACATTTAAATGAATGTATATATGTTTATTATCATCAAACAAAAATCATATAAGTGCATATTCAACAATCTCCCCCTTTTGATGATAACAAACATATATTTAAGATTTTGAATATATTAAATGTATTTGATCATTGATATGCTCTAATTGCTCCCCCTATTTAAATGCTTCCTCTCTACACAAAGCTCCCCCTACAAACATGCATACAATTAAATAATATGCAAATGAGCCTAGATGCAAATGGAAAATATTTGACCTTTGCTTGATTTTATTTGACAAAATCTTAACTTTTCTCTCCCCCTTTTATTATCAGCAAAAGAATAATAATGTTAGAGAAAATAGAGATAAAGTGATCGATATTAATTCAACATTAAAACTCAATCGAATATAAAAAATAAATTTCAAAAAAAAAAAAACAAAACTCATAAATGTTTTGTTAGGCGCATATTCCACTTTTAGAATGATGGGAATTATGTCATCATATAAAACCATACAGTTGTGTCTATTTGTGGTATATTTATATCAGGAATTTGAATATCTACTAACCATGCATAACCGTTAGGACTTTTAAATGAGATTAGTAGTATTCCAATTTTATTTTAAAAAAATGAATTCGAGTATCTTCTAACAACGCATAACCGTGAGGACTTTTAAATGGGATTAGAATCAACTTGTTTATTTTAAAAATCAACTTTTGATATGCGTTCCATACATGCATAACCGTGAGGACTTTTAAATGAGCATGGAAGCACATAACAAATTCCAAGTAATTCACCCATGCATAACTGTGAGGACTTTTAAACAAGAGTGAATACTTTGGTATTTTTTTTAATATTTTTTTTACTATATAAATTTTTTCTATTATTTAAAAAAAACGTAAAAATGAAAAACGAACGATTCCTGTTTAAAGTACCACATATTGACAAACTATATAGAATTTTGATGAGTGATGGTCATTAGAAATATGATAGAGACGGAGATGGTCATGGAATTTTTACCAACAAAAAGTTTTATAACTCTTGTTTAAATTTCTGAAGAAATTTACTAATTATACCGTCTCGAGTCATAATATATAATAAATATCAACACTCATCACTTTTTCAATCACTATTCATCTTTTCGATAATCATTAGGGAGTTAGATTAGTCAATGTAATCATTTAAAATCAAATTCAAACATAATTATGAAACCAATTTTTCAAAATGACTAATCTGAAAATATGGTCAAAAATGATTTTCTCGAGGGGGTTTTATAAGAAAATTTTCTGCTATTTGAAAATTATTTGAAATGAAGAATATGCAGATATTTTCTTTGAAAAACGATGTAGTTACTAAATGTCTTAAAAATCACGTTCAAATAGTAATTTTTCTATCAACTAGATTACCAGTGTAATCTGCATTTGAATTTCTTTTTCACTCAAAAATTATCATTAATTGAATTCGATCGACCAAACCATGAAGTGTGCATCAAAAATTTCAAAATCAATTTTAACAGCAATTTAAATGACATTCTTTGAATTTGAAGTGAAGCCGTGTTAGTAATCAAAAACCGTGAATATAGAGTTAGCCATATTATAACCAAATGTACTATCATCCAACAAAACACTATTTTTAATCCAAACTAATATATATGAAGTAATTCAAAGAATCTAGAGAATTTTATAGTGTTTTTGGCATAAGAATATAATTGGCCAACTATTTTGAATAAGTCTGAGTCAAAATCATCATTTTTCATCATCTCAATATTGGCTGATTTTTATTCAGAATATGGTGCAGATTATTACATTTAATATATCCTTCAAAATATACCATTACCTGTTTTACCTTTACGATATTTTTCGCTGTTGTCCATTGTGATTCTGTCACCTTTATACTAGGCTAAGGAACTTTGCTTTGTCGCTCGGTGTGCTCTTGGAACAGCCAGAATCCAAGTAGCACTATTGTTGTTCCTTAGCCTGCCACCACACCTACACGGGAAAAGATTTATGTGACCTATTTTTTTATAGGTCCATGGTTGTTAGTGGCAGAATATTTAGAAAAATAATTTTGTGGAGACCCAGAACTATTTATAACTATTCCCTTCGGCACCCTAATTTGTTTAACTTTGAGAGATTTTATATTTGTGCCTTTTGGAACCCAAATTGGTATGGTTTTCACATGTTTGGGTCTATACCAACAATTATTGTGATCGTGTCCATATTTTCTACAAATTGTGCACATGAAATTTTCTTGATTAATATCGCTTTTAACATTTTAAGATTGATTATATCCAAGTCCTTGTCTAGCTGTATTAACAGTTTGCTTCCCTAATAGCATATTCAACGATTTTTCACTTTTTGAAAATTTATCTAAAGTCGTTGACAATTGTTGGACTTGTGTTTTGAGAGATTCATTTTCGTTCAATAATTATGTGCACTTTTTAATAGAATTTTCTCTCCTAGTATTTTCATTTTCTTTCAAAATCATAATTTCATTTTCAAGTGATTTTATTTTAATTTCTGATTTTTTAATTTCTTCTTTAAATGTTGGACACTTATCACACTTAGGGATCCTACTTTGATAGGTTTTAACTAATTGGTCAAGTTGTTCATTTAATTCTATCAAAGTAACTTTTTGTGATTCAAGTTTAACATATTTCTCCCTAAGTCGTTCAAAACAGCCATTTATTTCGTGGAAATAAATAAGTAATTCAGAGTGAGTAAGTTTTGATACCTCGCTTGGCTCGTCATCGTCGCTATCAGTTATATTTCCTTGAAGGCACATATCTGCTTTCTCACTCTCACTGCCAGTACTTTTATCATTCTCATCCATTTCATCCCAAGTGGCTGCAAAACTTTTCTTTTTCTGTTTCTTTCCAAAGTCGCGTCGATTTCGAGGACAATTGGGCTTGATGTGTCCGGGTTGGTTGCACTTATGATAGATGATCTCCTGTTCTTCTGAGTAGTCAAGTGCTTTGGTTATTCTGCTTTTCGCTTTTTGAATTCGAGCTGAATTTCCATATTTTTAATTCCATCTTTTGAATTTCTTTATTAATAGCTCCAATTCTGCTGCTGCATCATCATCGTCATCGTCATCACTTTCAGTTGTTCCTTTGAGCGCTATTGATTTCTTTCGAGTATCTCCTCCTTCACACTCTTCCTTGAATTTTATTTCTAGCTCATAAGTGGTGAGATTTCCGATGAGTTCTTCGACTTTCATTTGTTTCAAATCTTTTGATTCTTGAATGGCAGTCACTTTTGCTTCAAATTTTCGTGGAAGGACTCTAAGGATTTTTCGGACTATCTCCAACTCTGTGTATGATTTTCCAAGAGCTTTTGATTTGTAAACGATATTGGAAAGTCGTCCATGCATCTCTTTGACATTTTCTTCCTTCGCCATTGTGAAGTTCTCGTATTCGCTGCTTAGCATGGCAAGGCGAGATTCTTTGACTTGAGATGTTCCTTCGTGAGTCACTTCTAGTGTGTGCCATATTTCCTGTGCAGTTAGACAATGTGAGACACGATTAAATTCAAATTGATCCAATGAACAGATAATAGAATTCATAGCTTTAGCATTAGTATTTTGTAATTTATTCTCTAGTTCTGTCCATTGTTCCTTTGGTTTATCTACTTCCTGATTATCTACAGTTATAGTTAGTGTTCTATAACCCGTCTCAACAATATTCCAAGGGTCAATGGTTTTCAGAAAGATTTCCATCCTATTTTTCCAATAAGCATATTACCATTGAACATTGTTGGTCTAACTATGGATTGACCCTCAGCAAAAGCAGTATTAAAAGAAGCCATTTTAAAAATTCAAAATTTTAAAACAAAAATTGATTTTTGAAACACGAATTTTTAAAACAAAAATTGACTTCTATTCCTAGCTTCGATACCACTTGTAGGATCGATTTCACCCTAGAGGGGGGTGAATAGGGTGATGGTATAAATTATAAAATTAATTACGGAAGCTTATAAAATTATTTCAACACGGATCATAGATTAATAGCAGCACAGACAAATAGCAGAATAATTAAATGCAGAAATAGAACGACACAGAATTTACCCAGCTTCGGCAAAACCCTGCCTACGTGCTGCCCCCAAGGTTTCTACTAGAAATTAGTTAGTCAGACGCTTACACACGTAAACTCGCGACACCCGCTATCGACTAAACCTAACTCTACGCTCAAAACCCTGCCACAACTCAGCCACTAAGTTGCGAATTCTCAAGCTACGCCATGTAGCTTGTCCCCTAGTCACACGACTAGAAAATTAAACGGTTTGAAAAGAGTTTTAAAATTAAAAACAAATTTAAAACAAAATAAAGCCCTTATTTTTAAAACAATAACCCTAATTCTTAAAGGCCGACCCCTTTTATCAAAGCCGTCCCTTTTTTTTATTTCCTTAGCCAGGTCCTTTTTTATTCTTCACTCTGAATTTCTCGAGAAAAATGGCGGCTTTGATCTTCGTTCGTCTCTAAAATTAGGGCTTGAATAAAAATTGAAGTTGCCGACTTAATTTAGCATGATCGAATGATTGTTTCGTTCTTGTACCACATCAGCAAAATCTATTTCTCGATGTGGTGGCAGACACTTAACTTCTTCCAAAACATCAGCAAAATCTTGTACCATATCGATGTCTTCAACTCTCTCTTCAGAAGTCTCAATTCCATGCAAAAGACTACTCAAGTGAATTCCAGAATTATCACACGACACTCTGGCAATTCTACCCAGATCAGTTTCTAACGAAACTATTCTTTCATCACAATTCAAAACGGCTTTGTACTTATCTAGCCAATCCATACCCAAAATAAGATCAAATCCCCTAAAATTCAACACATACGGGTCACAAGAAAAGCTGTGGGATAGATAAGAGATCTTAAAGTCCTTACAAATAGTGTCTAATTTGGTCACCCCTCCTATAGGATTAGATACCAAGATAGGACGGTCTACAGAACTAGGGGTAAGAGAGAACTTTTCAACAAAAACCAAAGAAATAAAACTCAAGGAAGCACCCGAATCAAACAAAACTCTAATATATTTTCCATCTAAAAGTAAAGTACCTTCTAATACTCCATTGCGCAACGAAGAAGAAGATGGTCCGGCTTCCAAAGCAAAAACTTTATTCTGAGGCGCCCTCTGCAGAAGTGGACAATTCTTGATCATGTGTCCTGGCTGAAGACAATTAAAGCACAATGATTTCTGAACCATAGCTGATCCTGAGCCACTCTGATGCGGTTGCTGTTGTTGCTGTTGGAATCCCTTTCTAGGACACTTATTTGCCAAATGCCCTTCCTGTTGACAAATGTAGCACTTCCGAGGTCCGTTGTTATTCCCGGGTTTCTTCTTATTCGGTTTCCTCCATTTAGGATCGAACTTTCGCTATTCGGATTAGTGAAATTCCCACCTGAAGCTGCAACTGGAGCCACCGGCTTCTTACTCATCAAACTTTCGTATCTCAATGCCATATCAATCAAATCAACAAAAGATCCTTTCAGAAGCACTGTCAATTTCCCATGGAATTCAGGCCTCAACCCTTGCACAAATTTCTCATTCTTTTTCAGAGGAGTATCGATGAGTCCTGGACCATAACAAGAGAGTTCGTTGAATCTAGTTTCATACTCCGAAATGGGCATACTACCCTGCTTCAAATACAGAAAATCCTGATACAATTGGGTTCTTCCTACCATTGGCATAAACTTTTCTTCAAACAACTCCTTGAATCTGTCTCAAGAAATGTCATCCTCAGAAATATTTGCAATAGTTGAATCCCACCATGCTGCTGCACCACCTTGCAGTTGCCACGATGCCATATGCCTCTTACGCTCATCGGTCAATCTCATGCTCTTGAAAATTCGCTCACAAGAGCGTAGCCAGTCTTGAACTTCAATTATTGACTCTGAACCTTTGAATGGTTGCCCTCCAAGATGTTTGAAATCTTTGCATAAGGCTGCAAAGCTAACTTGAGATGGTACTGGATTAACAGCCTCACTAACATTTTGACTCCGTCCATTATCTGTTGAAGTACTGGCCCTAACTCTACCTCTTCTTCCTGAACTCATGTCGATCACCAGAACAGGTAACTCAAACAATTAGATAGACTATATATAATATTATACGAAAATACAAATACGCACTCTCAAGATAGATATACACAAGAGCCTAGGTACTCGCTCTACCTAGCGCTCTGATACCAACTGTGACGACCCGCCTCTCTCAACCCAGAAAGACGTATCATCATTAAGAAAGAAAGGGATAGAAATAGAAAAGAATAGAAAGAAAGAACAACAACATCAGAATCTCACAGCGGAATGGAACAAAATATAATACATCACATAACTATTACATAGTTATACAAACATCAGAGTCATACAATATCACATAACAGGACTGTCATATACATATATGTCCATACATATATCCCAAAATACAACACACACTAACTACACGGCGGACTACATATATAGATACATACGTCTGGTCTTCTTCTCGAAATAGCTCCTCCAAAAAATAAACCACCCAAATACCTATCAGTTGGCTACTCATAAAAATTTGAATACCCAAGAGTTTATGAAAACACAAAATATAAACTCCGGGTCAGACATGGGTCTGGTATGAGTAAACAGGTTAAAATTGCTTAACTTTGAAAATCATTTGGAAATAAAGGTATCACGTAAGACTCCCCACAAATAAATAAGGGTGAGTTTTTACCTTAAGCTAACCAAAACATTTTATAGGAAATTCAGTGATATTATAATAGTGTCTAGGGTTTTCAAGTAAATAGAAAATAGCCGAAATTGTTACGTCTATTAAATTCTAGCTACTAGCCACAAAAGTGGGTAATACAAATCAAAACCGTAGGGTCTCGTAGGGAAAATGGATTTCCAACAATGGCAGGGCTACTGGGGTACCGCCCGTCACAGTACGGGGCCTAGATCACCATACCGAGGATCACTCCCGACCCCCTACAACACAAGGCCGGAACCATTCCTTACTGAACAGTCCCGAACAAGATAACCCCGCAGTTGCGGCCAACAACTGCTCACACAGCCGAAATAAAAAGGGACATCTAGACAGGGGAATATCTTGTCCTGCTTGGGCATGACCCACCTAACCTTGCTGCATCTCCCCTGTTTTAGCCATTCCCGGTTGATGAGGCTTGAGGCTGCAATTACCTTTGTTGAACATATCTTAGAATGCTCATCGTCCGCCTTACGATGTGTTGAAAGCATTCAATCCATACAAGTTCGTTCCGGGTTCGAACGAAACCGAAGGCATTATCTCGTTACACTCATTTTGGAATCACCCTCAGAGTTAACGACGATAACCCTTGCATTCTGAAACACCATCTCGATCACCATTTGATAAATCACGACCTATCGTTTAATTTGGATCGATGTGGTTTTCGAAGAATCAAAATTGATTCTTCTGATCCCGGTCTCATCGAATCCAAACGCCACTTTAAGGGCCAAGTTGTCTATTTAACTTAACAGTTCAATTTAAATATTAAGAATTCACATAACAGATATAACAGATAAATCATATGCAGTTATCACAGATATCCATAATATATCATAACATATCACAGAAAAATCATCAACAGATATCAAAGTCAATCAAGCATAATTATCAATGCATACCAAACAGTTTGGTTTTACTTAACTAAATTATTTGCTTAAGAATAAACTACTTTATTTTATCTAATTAATTACTGTTTAATTAGCTTATTAATGATCAA
Organism: Allium cepa; assembly: GCA_030765085.1. NCBI lineage: Eukaryota > Viridiplantae > Streptophyta > Magnoliopsida > Asparagales > Amaryllidaceae > Allium > Allium cepa. The sequence continues at coordinate 807,576,566 of CM060940.1, read as the reverse complement.
TTAATTACTAAATTAATCATTAATCATCAATTTATTAATTATTAAACTTTTATTCAATAACTATTACTTAATTACCCAGTTAATTTATTTATTTTATTTTTAATTATTAATTAATAACTTACTTATTAAAAAGTAATTACTTATTTAATTACCACAAATTACTTTAATAAATCAATTATTATTAATTTAATTAATTAATTAATCACTTGAGTTAATTATCATTAATTAACTTCAAGTAATTAGCTAGCATACTTAAATTTAAAATTGACTTAATATATGTGAAATTTTAAATCACAAAATTAATTTAAAATTATCAATTAATCTACATTCTAGTTACTTTATATTAGTCAAACCATCTTTACATCACTTACCATTATTAAACTTTTAAACAAATATTAACCTAAACTATTAATTGCTTAATTACTTAATTATAAAAATATTAAACAAAATTAGGTTGTAAGTTCGCTTGGTAAAGGACCCGAGTCAATCCCCCTTTCTACTCGTGACGGTCTCGAGTTCCTCCTGTTTCCTTGCGTCTCTCTCCCCAACTTCTTCTCCGCTTCCCAGTTTCCATTCTTTTCTAAAAAAAAATTAATTTAAAGTAAAACTGCAATTAACCCTCACGCTCACGCGCTCACACCCATGAAGTCCCGAAGCCATACTCGAAGCAAACACCAAAAAATCACGGCACGCGACGACTCCAGATCATCGACCATCACCTCGCCACCGTGCACGTGCACAGTGGCTCGCCTCCCCTGCGGCGACTCGCGACAATCCCCACACGTCACAAAACCTCCACTCATACGAAATCTAAACCCAGATTTCAATTTCAAGTTGAAAACAAAAATACGTCCTGATGCTCGAATATGGCAACAATCAACGCCACCGTCAAATCGTTCGTGCGGCCACCCTACATCACCGGAGGTGATGAAACTTCACCAGAACCTCGATCACACCCCTCCCTATCTCCACCAAAAATCGCGATCAACTCGATCGACCTATGATGCTGGAATCAATATTTTACAGAGTATCAAAATTTTAAGCACTCAAACCCAATTTGTGATTCAAACTCAAAATTTATGCATTTGAAAAATAATTTTACATTTTTCTAGTGCTAATACAACTTCAATCTTGCATCATAGGAAATTTCAATAATTAAATTTTGTTGAATCAACCAGTATTGATGAAAATCAACTTTCGACTTCTCTTGAAACTACACCTCAAACTTTGATCTAAAAATTATCATTTCACTTCTAAAAACCTAACTTCGTATGTTTATTTAATATATGAATTCGAATTATCAATTTAAAGTTTTTGAATTTTTACACATATTGGTTTCTTACTGCAAACTTAAATATGCAGAGTCCATGTCTTACTGTAAGCATCAAACAAGGTCTAGATTTCTAATTGAAGATTAAACATCCTATCATGTTTTAAAAATCATAGTTTAAACGGTTTACAAAATAAAGTATAAATCTTTATCTATTTTCCTTGTTCAGAAATCTAAAATATTGAAGATTAACCCATAGTGGAACTTCCAGTAACAACAGTTAACACAGAGCATTTTACATTCAGTATATAACAGGCATAAGGTTATACGATCTAAGCATCTAGTCTAAAATTTCTAGAAAATATGTTTACTCACCAAAAACAATTTGAACAGAAGGTAATGTTGAAGAAACTGCAGTTGAACTACCCTGAAACCTTCCTTTGTTTTTGCTGTTGAATTAAATCCAAGTTTGCAAAGCATACAATGTTTTTCACAGGTTTATTTTTAAGTTAAGGTTTGTATAAACGAACAGATGGTATGTAGGTGTATATGTATAAAGAAGCTACTGAGTAACAGGTTATAACTGGCCAGTTTATATTTGTATTATCATTTTCTTTTTTCTTTTTTATTGGTTACCTGATATTCACCTGCAGAATGAAGTGATCAGAAGATTTTGGCTGCCTGTACTATACTTAAACAAGATGTTAGGCTAATTAATGCTTATGCCTTTAATCACGATAGCAAGTAATTAATGTTTGTTGATACTTACTTGTGTATGGTACAAAGATATTTATTTCATTTTGGCTAGCATGTTTTGCAAGATACAGATTTTTGTTTTTATTATATTTAAAGTGAAAACTTGTTTTATATTGAAGTGAGATTTTTGTTTCCTGATTCATAAAACTGTATAACAGTACACAAGTTTTATATCTAATTTGTCTTGTGTAATTGATCATCTTGTACTATATGTTTTTTTTCCTTTCTTTCTTACAGGTTTGTTCAACTTGACTTTGTAAGTATATTTAGCTATCTATTTACTTGGCTTATTGTAGAAGCTTGCTTATTTACACATATGTTTATTATTCTTAGTGAAGCCTGATTTTGATTTTTTTTATTTATTTGTTAAGTACAACTATATACAACTTGTCTTGTTTCTTTGCATTATTCACCTTCATATATTTTGGGTAAACTTATTATTGTCATTATTTGTATAGTTTCTAAACTCTGTTCTATTTGTAATTTAAATTTCAAACATTTATTTATAACATTCTATTTGTATACTTATATTTCTAGTTTCTACTTATATTTTATAATTATGTTCTTAGTTACAGTTTATATTTTATAATTATGGTTTATATTTATGCTCATAATTATGATTTATACTTGTTTTGGTATGTTTATGTTCATAACCATTTATATTGTTTTAAAACTTATATGTTAGATTCCCATGTTTGTGTTAATATTACTACTGTAACGTACGCGATTTTTCGTTGCCGAAAAACCGAATAGTTATAGGTTTAAGAAAAAGAAAAGAAGAAGAAGAGATAAAAGAAAATAGAACAGAGAGAAAACAGAGAATAGAACGGAACAGAAAACAACAGAACAACATCAGAATCTCACAATTCGCAGCGGAACAACATATAATAATAAATGAATAATCTTTAAACAAAGAACTATATCAGTTATTACATTACATCACATTTCATTACATCATATCATCAGAGTGTACAACAACAACAACAACAAACAGTGCAGCGGAAAAAAAAATACTATATAATTAGTAATACGCCATGCCATCCATCTTGCCTCCAGCAACTCCAGAGTATCCAGAATATCCTGATAAACCTAACTCTTGACTGCCCGTGTAGAAATTGGTGGGCACCCAGAGTTTAGGAAGGAAAACAATAAACTCCAAGTCAGTCATGAGACTGGTGTGAGAACTCAAAACAGTTTATTTATCTTTAAAATCAAAATAGAGGAATATTTTTAAATTCAATTCGCAATGCTTTTAAAAATGAGACTACCATAAGACCTCCTGCCACACACACAATGCAAACGCAGACTTGGAGAAGATTTCTCCTTATGATAGCCAAAGATGCTTGATACGTATTAAAATCAAATCAATTTTGATATTATTATTAGTGCATAGTGTAGAAGAAATTCATTTCGAAAGTAAAATATAAATCTTACCCAGCATAGGTACCATTATATTATGCCTACTATAGCTACTTCCTGAGGAAGCAGGTTCTACAACTAAAACCGTACAAGTCTCGTATTGTTTCTTTGGATTTCCAACGAATGATCAGGCCAAGGAACTTCCCATTGCCACATGAGAATGCCTCTGGATGGACATCCCCGAGAACCAAACCGGATCTCTACCAACACAAGGCCGGGTTACCCCTAACTGAGTAACAACTGACCGAATATGTCATCCCCCAGTCCTTTGGGACCTTTCACCAAGCGCTCGCAATCAATTCACACAATCATAACAAAGTGTTTCCAACATGAGTAAGTATCTGGGCTCCATACCATGATACCACCCTTTTCCAGAAGGAAATGCACACATCCTAAAGGGCGCTACCCCTCATAACCTTGCTGCTTCTTTTCTGTTTTGACCATTCACGGGGTGTGAGGCTCGACGAAGTCACGTCCACAAAAACATACTTTATACAAAAGCCATGCTTTGGGTCAACAAATGATCATAGAAATGATCACAAAGATAGACGATCAAATAAACGATCCTATCACAAATAATCAACACAATGATCATTTACAGCAACACTCAGCATGTCACATTACCAAATTGGGAATATATCGCTGATAACCTTCAACTACATAACCTCTGAGCACGTACGTCTCAGAGAAGGGTGTTAAGCTAAAAGAATAAATTCTCCGCCACCAACAGAAATATATTTGAAAGAAATCTGCTTTATATCTTAATTTGTAACGTCAGACACACAATCCATACAAGTCTGTTCCGGGCTCGAACAAAACCGAAGGCACTTCTTACGAAGCCCTTGCAATCCGGGTATTCACAATCCCGATCGAATTTCCCATCACTTAGGAGATCTCTATACCAGGAGCTACCCAGTGCAGAGACAATCGATAGGTCATCCTATCGCTTTCACAAATACTCGGTCTACAACACCGGTCATCAATGCAATTCACAATGACGTATCACATATTCGGAATGGGTTATACGACCCCATGGTCCTTTCCCGGTTAACCCGAATAGTGAGCCCTTATTCAAAAATAAGTGTGGCATTCAAATTCAACAAATAACATCAATTACCCATTCAAAGGGAAATATTGATAGTCGGTTATTGAACTATCAATGGGTATGCACACATCACCAGATTCCAAATAATTTTCCAAATTATTTATTTTCCAAAACATCTTTACTAGATATATAATTTTCACACTTCAAAAATAAATCAATATTTATTTTTCTAAACCAATCCCACTTTCTTTTATAAATTCCATAGTGAATTTATATTTCACAATATCTATGAATATATGATTTTAATTATTCATTTTCAATTTATCTTCAAAAAGATAAATTCTCAACTTATTCACTTTGCATTGGAAAAACATTTCCATACTTACTTATTCATAAGTAGTTCACAAATTTTATTTATTTTCAACACTTAGAAAATATTCAATATACTTAAATCGAGATTAAGTATATATTTCATTTTTTTAAGGAAATCATTCTCTTAAACATATTTATTTGGGCCTAAACGAATGTTACGTAAAACATCGTTACGACAACCCAAAATCACTAGTATAGGGTGTGACGCCCCACCTCTATACCCACGCTAGCCAAGAACACTCCGGAGTAGTGCTGTCAACTAGCACGGAGAATAAGGCTGTTGAGGAGCGACCATCCATGTAATTGCTTATCACACGGTGGCTATAAATAATCTTCGGAAACAAACATAGAAATAATCATATCACAAATCAGTCACAGATATCCATATCACAAAGGCGGAAGAAGATATGAATATATAACTAACACATGAAAGTGTACATCAGAGTAGTGGTCAGTAAGATCCACGATAATACAAAAGAATAGCAACACGTGCTATACAAAAGAATACAACTATGAGTCTATATCTCAAGTGTATACAACAAAAACTGCTAATCTAAACAGTTAGCCAAAAGTCAGAGTGATGAATCCCTGGGAAGAAGTCAAGCAGAAGCACCTGTAACATCTCGGTCTGACCCGAGTATTATTTAAGAAAATAATAAACGGATCAGTCTAGCTATAATATCAGATGACATGATATAACATAAAAGATATGGCATAAACATAAATATCCATAACGACATACCACTATAAGTATGTAAATAATGATCAACAGAAGATCAATCAATAAGAGATAATCAATATCACAAGAATCTTCTCAAAGATTCGAAGAGGGCATCATACCCTAAACTTGTACTCATAACAAGTCAATGACATAAATTCCAGAAATCAACACGAGAAATCCAGAAATCATAAAAAGGGAAAGAGGCCTATCACATGACGGTCCGAAGACCATGGGGAGCTACCCCACATGTGTGAGTGGAATCACACAGATTGAGGTCAAGACTAACCAAAAAGCAGAAAGGTATGTGTGAATGGAATCACACAAGTGGTGTCTAGTCTAACCTTGCAATGAAAGAGACATCGCGCAATTGCTAGTCTAATTCATAAAGCGATCATCAAGATCAACGAGAAGTGTCAATTACACTAAGCTAGTAAATATAGAAGTTTAGCTTCATGTCCCATAACCACTTGCTTAACTTAAATATTTACGAACAAACTGTAAATCTTCACTAATAAAATTGTCACAAGAGGTTCAATCGAACAAGTCCAAGAATTAACCGACGAAGTGAACGCAAGCGTTTCATACCACTTGTTTTACTAAGTCGTTTAATTAGATTTCTCATCCGAGTGAGGTAAAGGCTTGTATATACTAATAGATTGGAAAACGGTTTAAGAAAAGAGCTTTGTTATTAAAAATAGAGTTGAAATTGTTTGTTAAAAGAGTTTTGATATTTAGTACTAGTATTGAAACCTTTGTATTATAAAGTGACAAAACACATAAGCAAGTGTAGAAACAATCAGTCACAAAGATCGCATACGGAGATGCGAATAAAATCCAAGGAAATCAGCTCAATGTTTTTCAGATAAGATCCCCTACGGAGGGGGGGTCCAGGGGGGGTGGCAACCCCCCCCCCCCCCCAAGGTGGGGGTGCAGGGGCAACGCCACCGCTTACGGGGTTCGACCTGCCTGGTCAGGTCGCGGGGGTCCAGGGGGCAGCGCCCCCGGCGGGGTGCGGGGCAGCGCCCCGACCAAAACGGTACGACCTAGTGAAGACAAAATGAGGTCTAAAGACCTAACGACTCAAGGGTCATACGACCTAACGGCTGCGACCTAGGGGTCTAAGGGGTCAAGCGACTTAGTGGTTGCGACCTAGAGGTGTTCGCGACCTAACGATGACTCACGACCCAACATGGCCGACTTAACAGAGTCGAGCGACCTAAGGTAAATGGTCCAACGACCTAACTCGAACGACTTATCTGGAGCTTAGGTCGGAGACGACCTACGAGATAAACCAGGCCGACTTAGTGGACGAGCGACCTAAGGTAAATGGTCCAACGACCTAACTCGAACGACTTATCTGGAGCTTAGGTCGGAGACGACCTACGAGATAAACCAGGCCGACTTAGTGGACGAGCGACCTAAGGTAAATGGTCCAACGACCTAACTCGAACGACTTATCTGGAGCTTAGGTCGGAGACGACCTACGAGATAAACCAGGGCGAGCGACTTAACGTTTGCCTAGAGATTATAGGTCGGAAACGACCTAAGACTTAAAGCTTAACTCGCGAGCGACCTACTGCTTAAGGCCAAACTCGTGAGCGACCTACGACTTAAGGCTTAACTCGCGAGCGACCTAACTCCGAAGTGCCAATACTTCCAGAATGACCTAAAGCCCTGCGACCTATGGTACTAACTCGCGAGCGACCTAACGACTTAACTCGTGAGCGACCTAATTCCGAAGTGCCAATTCTTCCAGAACGACCTAAAGTTAACTCGTGAACGACTCACGACCCATGGACGAACGACTTAACTCCGAACGACCTAAAAATGGCCAGAACGACCTAAGTGCAGAAAATTCACCAAAATGCTAAAAATTGGAGTTTTTCGCCAATCCAATCCAAACCAAATGCAAATGTGCATGCAAAAGTGATAGGGAATCATTCCCAACAGTCCAATATAGTTATAGACTAGATTTGTGAGACAAAAATCTCACCTTTGCACTAAAGTTTATGAAGATGAAGCTTGAAAGCAAGGAGAAGCAATCCAAAGCTTGAATCCAATATCTTCTACTTGAATTTGGAGTTGAATGTTGGATTTGCAATTGAATTTGTGCTTGGAGTTTTAATTTCCCATTCCCTCCACCATTAATGCCAAAGCTTGATTAGTTAGGAAATTTATGAAGAGTGAGGAGAAGAGGGTTGGAACTTGGGCTTAATAGGCTAAACTAACCCAAAGTCCAAAGCGGGAAAAGTTAGTGAAATTTCACTAACTCCAAACCTATCGATGTTTATACTTAAAAAGTTGTAAACGACATTTCGAACTCAATGGAAGTGGTCTCGAGTCCTAATTTGACCGTTTGCAAAAAGTAGCTTTTCGGACCAAAATCCGATTAACGAGTTAATATTTAAATAAAATATTTAAATACAAACTCGATAAATATGCGGGTTGTTACAGACTCCCCTCCTTAAAGAAATTGCGTCCTCGCAATATATATAAGATGGAAATAAAAAGTAACAACCATAAAAGCATATTAACACAAGAGGAATTTTGAAAGAAGAAGTTCACCTCAAGGAGAAGGAGTAAGCAAGTCCGGATGTGTACGCTCGATGAATTCTCTGGATTCCCAAGAACAATCCTTAGGATTTGAGGACCATTGAACCTTCACAAGCGGAACATCTTTATTTCGAAGTCGTTTAACCTCAGAAGCTATAACTCGAATAGGATGCTGCTCATAAGTTAAATTCGGCGAAACTTCAATTTCTTCCACAACAGCAGGCTCAAGAATAGAATCGGAATCCCGAAGGCATTTCCGTAATTGAGAAACGTGAAATACATCATGCATAGCAGAAAACTGAGCCGGCAATGCAAGGCGATAAGCCATGGAACCAATACGTTCAGTGATAGGAAATGGCCCAATATATCGAGGCGCTAACTTCCCCGATCGACTGAAACGTACAACACCCTTCATAGGTGAAACACGAATAAAAACAGGATCCCCAACAGAAAATTCTAATCTCCTTCTTCGATTATCGGCATAGGATTTTTGTCTACTCTGGGCTTCTTTCATCCTATGTCGAATAAGTTCAATCTTTTCCGTGGAATCACGAATAAAGTCTGGACCTAAAACCAGCTTCTCACCGGCCTCAAGCCAACAAGAAGGAGATCGGCATGGCCTTCCGTAGAGTGCCTCGAAAGGTGCCATACCAATACTAGATTGGAAGCTATTATTATATGAAAATTCAACAAGTGAAATATGATCTTCCCAACTTCCTCCAAAATCAAGCACACAAGCACGAAGAAGATCTTCAAGAGTTTGATTCACACGCTCGGTTTGTCCATCGGACTGGGGGTGATAAGCGGTGCTAAAATTAAGCTTCGTTCCTAAAGCTTTTTGAAGACTCTTCCAAAATCCACTAGTAAACAATGGATCACGATCGCTAACAATAGAAGTAGGAACTCCATGCAATTTTACAATTTCCTTGACAAATAGTTTGGCCAAAAGCGGAACGGTTCGGCTAGACCGAACCGGAATAAAATGGGCGGATTTAGTAAGTCTATCAACAATCACCCATAAGCTATCATGACCCAAACGAGAACGGGGAAGGCCATCTATAAAGTCCATGGAAATTTGATCCCACTTCCAAATTGGAATTTCTAAAGGTTGCAATAACCCACCAGGCCTTTGATGTTCGGCCTTGACAAGTTGGCAAGTCATGCAACACTTAACAAAGTTAGCAATATCAGATTTCATTCCCTCCCAATAATAAAGTCGCTTCATATCAGCGTACATTTTACTATTACCAGGATGAATGGTGAATCTAGAACGATGGGAATCTTCTAAAATATCTTTACGAAGATCTCTAATATTTGGTACGATAAGTCTACCAAATTTTCGAATGCCGCCACGAGAATCAATATCAAAGTCTTTCAAACCTTCAATATCAATTTTATCCTTAACATTTTTGCCAAGAAGAGCCAATTCAGAATCTAGCCCTTGAGCTTCAAGAATGCGGTCTAAAAGAGAAGGATGAGCCTCAAGGCTACATAAAACAAGCGATGAGCATAAATCGGATACGCGCTCTCGAATCTCACAAGTGGATAAGATCTCGAGATCGTTCCATTCGGATATCATCATAGAAACAACTGCTTGTTGCTTACGGCTAAGAGCATCGGCGACACGATTACCCTTACCGGGGGTATAAAGAATATCAAGATCATAAGGTGCAAGGAACTCGAGCCAACGCTGTTGACGTAAATTAAGTTCTTTTTGAGAAAATAAATATTTCAAAGACTTATGATCCGTGTAAAGAATAAATTTCTCTCCCAATAGATAATGACGCCACATTCGAAGGGCGAAAACAATAGCCGCGAGCTCTAGATCATGAGTGGCATATCTAGTCTCGGCCGGCTTCAATTGCCTAGAAGCATAAGCAACAACACGTTCTTTTTGCATAAGAACGGCACCCAAACCAACGTGACTAGCATCGGTATAAACAACAAAATCTTGATTCCCCTCGGGAATCACAAGAATAGGAGCATCGGAAAGGAGTTCTTTCAATTTCTGAAAAGAGGCTTCACATTTGTCCGACCAAATGTATTTAACTCCCTTCTTAGTCAAGCCAGTAAGAGGCACGACAATCTTAGAAAAGTCTCTAATAAAACGGCGGTAATAGCCCGCCAATCCGATAAAACTACGAATCTCTGTCACACTCTCCGGTCTCTTCCAATCTTGAATCGCTTCGATCTTTGAAGGATCCACGGATATCCCAGATTCGGAAATAATATGACCGAGATACTTCACACGAGATTGCCAAAAGTGGCATTTAGAAAATTTCGCCTTTAATTGATTACTCCTAAGTGTTTCCAATACAATCCTAAGATGTTTCTCATGTTCCTCCTCGGTTTTTGAATACACTAGAATATCATCAATGAATATGAGAACAAACCGATCGAGGAAATCTTTGAAAACTCGATTCATGAGGTCAACGAAATAAGCTGGAGCATTCGTTAACCCAAATGGCATAACAAGCCATTCATAAGATCCATATCGAGTACGGAATGATGTCAAAGGAATGCTATCCTCAGCGATACGAAGCTGATGGAAACCGGTAGCCAAGTCCAATTGTGAAAAGACCTTAGCACCACTAAGCTGATCGAATAGATCATCAATCCGAGGTAAAGGATATTTATTTTTAATAGTAAGATCGTTAAGCTTGCGATAATCAACGCAGAGCCTCAGAGTACCATCGGATTTCTTTACGAAAATAGCCGAAGCTCCCCAAGGCGAGGAACTAGAGCGAATAAATTGCCTCGTCTCCTACTCAGATAATTGTTTACGCATCTCCTCATTTTCCTTATTGGACATGCGATAAGGAGGACGAGTAATAGGTTGAGCTCCAGAAACAAGATTAATTCTGAACTCAATTGCTCGTTTAGGTGGCAAACCTAAAACGGGCTCGAATATGTCGGAAAATTCACGAACAACATGAATACGAGAAATAATATCATCTTCATCATCATCATCGTCATCACGAGGATTTAAAGAATATAAAGATGCCACCAAACAGGATTCTGAATCTTTAAGATTAACAGAAATCTGTTTAACAGATTGTGGATGTCGGAGATGAATAGTCCGCTCAGGACATAGGATATGGGCTTGATAACGGTTAAGCCAATCCATTCCTAAAATTATTCCAAATCCTAAGTAACGCATGACATGCAAATCGGCTAGGAAAGAAAAATCACATAAAATAATCTCCACATCTTTACAAAGCAAACTAAGAGTTGCGGATCCACCAACAGGATTTGCAATTTTTAAAGAAGTCATCAATGCAGTAACACTTAAGGAAAAAGTGTCTACCAGTTCCTTTGATATAAAAGAATGGGATGCACCCGTATCAAAGAGAACTCTAATAGGTTGATCATGAAATAAAATAATACCATCAAGAATGGAATGAGAAATACCTTGGCCACGAGATGTGTTGCCAGGGGCTTGAGCCACATTTAACTTTCCCTCATTCCTGCTTTTACGTTTGAGGCATTGATGTATAAAGTGATCTGGGCTCTTACAATAGCGACAAGATTTGGGCTTAGAGCACTTATTCGCATAATGATCCCCAGACCCACAGTTGAAGCAACTCGCACCACTAGGAGAAGGAGACTTTGCCGCAGGGATTGCCTGCTTACCCTTTTTGTTGGGATAAGGACCCTTGAATTTGTTTGGCCTCTTCTTGTTGTTGAAGTTTGGTTTAGCGCCTTCCACTTCAACATCACTCTCTCTATCAGCCTCTTCAAGACGAAGAGCGATATCGACGAGTTGATCAAATGCGACTTCTAGTTTCAGGAGCAGTGGCTTCTTAAGACTCTTATTTAAGCCATAAACGAACCTCTGGTTCTTCTTCAATGGGGTGTTGATGTATTCAACCCCATATTTGGAAAGCGACTCGAAGGCTGCGACGTAATCAGTCACAGAGGATTGACCTTGAACAAGGTCTATAAAACGTCGAGCCAAGGTTACTTTCCCAGCTTCTAGTACAAACTTTAACTCGAAGCGTCCCTGAAATTGCTCCCAGGTGAGATCCGCTTCATTAATTTCTGAAATAAGGAGTTCGTACCAGTCCAATGCTCTCTCCTGGAGCATGCTGGAAGCCACCTGAACGCGGTGGAGATCGATAAGGTTCATGCGAGAGAAGATTCGATCACATGATTTTAACCAAGCCTGGACCTCGATGATATTTTCCGAACCTTTGAAGGGCTTCCCACCCAAGTTGGTGTAATCGCTGCACAAGCGTGCAAATCCCGACTTTGGGTGAGTGGGTTCTGGGTTAGCTCCAGCTGCTTGAGCATTAGTTACTAAATCAAGAAGCTGTTGAGCAGTCATAAAAACTCCATCCGGAGGAGCAGCACCAGATGATCCAGTTCTGGGACGGCCTGGTCTAGACATTCTCTTCCTTAAAGAAAGAAAGAAGAGAAGTAAGAAGGTTATTTACCAATGAACATCAAGTAATCTTGATAGATAAAACAAGGAATCATAAAGGAAATAGGATGAATCGGTACGAAGACTCGAATTAATCCTATGGTATGACTCCTAAGATAGACCTAGGACGATGATCCTTGTTAAGTTATTCTACATTGTTCCGAAGTTTGGCTCTGATACCAAGCTGTGACGCCCCACCTCTATACCCACGCTAGCCAAGAACACTCCGGAGTAGTGCTGTCAACTAGCACGGAGAATAAGGCTGTTGAGGAGCGACCATCCATGTAATTGCTTATCACACGGTGTCTATAAATAATCTTCGGAAACAAACATAGAAATAATCATATCACAAATCAGTCACAGATATCCATATCACAAAGGCGGAAGAAGATATGAATATATAACTAACACATGAAAGTGTACATCAGAGTAGTGGTCAGTAAGATCCACGATAATACAAAAGAATAGCAACACGTGCTATACAAAAGAATACAACTATGAGTCTATATCTCAAGTGTATACAACAAAAACTGCTAATCTAAACAGTTAGCCAAAAGTCAGAGTGATGAATCCCTGGGAAGAAGTCAAGCAGAAGCACCTGTAACATCTCGGTCTGACCCGAGTATTATTTAAGAAAATAATAAACGGATCAGTCTAGCTATAATATCAGATGACATGATATAACATAAAAGATATGGCATAAACATAAATATCCATAACGACATACCACTATAAGTATGTAAATAATGATCAACAGAAGATCAATCAATAAGAGATAATCAATATCACAAGAATCTTCTCAAAGATTCGAAGAGGGCATCATACCCTAAACTTGTACTCATAACAAGTCAATGACATAAATTCCAGAAATCAACACGAGAAATCCAGAAATCATAAAAAGGGAAAGAGGCCTATCACATGACGGTCCGAAGACCATGGGGAGCTACCCCACATGTGTGAGTGGAATCACACAGATTGAGGTCAAGACTAACCAAAAAGCAGAAAGGTATGTGTGAATGGAATCACACAAGTGGTGTCTAGTCTAACCTTGCAATGAAAGAGACATCGCGCAATTGCTAGTCTAATTCATAAAGCGATCATCAAGATCAACGAGAAGTGTCAATTACACTAAGCTAGTAAATATAGAAGTTTAGCTTCATGTCCTATAACCACTTGCTTAACTTAAATATTTACGAACAAACTGTAAATCTTCACTAATAAAATTGTCACAAGAGGTTCAATCGAACAAGTCCAAGAATTAACCGACGAAGTGAACGCAAGCTTTTCATACCACTTGTTTTACTAAGTCGTTTAATTAGATTTCTCATCCGAGTGAGGTAAAGGCTTGTATATACTAATAGATTGGAAAACGGTTTAAGAAAAGAGCTTTGTTATTAAAAATAGAGTTGAAATTGTTTGTTAAAAGAGTTTTGATATTTACTACTAGTATTGAAACCTTTGTATTATAAAGTGACAAAACACATAAGCAAGTGTAGAAACAATCAGTCACAAAGATCGCATACGGAGATGCGAATAAAATCCAAGGAAATCAGCTCAATGTTTTTCAGATAAGATCCCCTACGGAGGGGGGGTCCGGGGGGGGTGGCAACCCCCCCAAGGTGGGGGTGCGGGGGCAACGCCACCGCTTACGGGGTTCGACCTGCCTGGTCAGGTCGCGGGGGTCCAGGGGGCAGCGCCCCCGGCGGGGTGCGGGGCAGCGCCCCGACCAAAACGGTACGACCTAGTGAAGACAAAATGAGGTCTAACGACCTAACGACTCAAGGGTCATACGACCTAACGGCTGCGACCTAGGGGTCTAAGGGGTCAAGCGACTTAGTGGTTGCGACCTAGAGGTGTTCGCGACCTAACGATGACTCACGACCCAACATGGCCGACTCAACAGAGTCGAGCGACCTAAGGTAAATGGTCCAACGACCTAACTCGAACGACTTATCTGGAGCTTAGGTTGGAGACGACCTACGAGATAAACCAGGCCGACTTAGTGGACGAGCGACCTAAGGTAAATGGTCCAACGACCTAACTCGAACGACTTATCTGGAGCTTAGGTCGGAGACGACCTACGAGATAAACCAGGCCGACTTAGTGGACGAGCGACCTAAGGTAAATGGTCCAACGACCTAACTCGAACGACTTATCTGGAGCTTAGGTCGGAGACGACCTACGAGATAAACCAGGGCGAGCGACTTAACGTTTGCCTAGAGATTATAGGTCGGAAACGACCTAAGACTTAAAGCTTAACTCGCGAGCGACCTACGGCTTAAGGCCAAACTCGTGAGCGACCTACGACTTAAGGCTTAACTCGCGAGCGACCTAACTCCGAAGTGCCAATACTTCCAGAATGACCTAAAGCCCTGCGACCTATGGTACTAACTCGCGAGCGACCTAACGACTTAACTCGTGAGCGACCTAATTCCGAAGTGCCAATTCTTCCAGAATGACCTAAAGTTAACTCGTGAACGACTCACGACCCATGGACGAACGACTTAACTCCGAACGACCTAAAAATGGCCAGAACGACCTAAGTGCAGAAAATTCACCAAAATGCTAAAAATTGGAGTTTTTCGCCAATCCAATCCAAACCAAATGCAAATGTGCATGCAAAAGTGATAGGGAATCATTCCCAACAGTCCAATATAGTTATAGACTAGATTTGTGAGACAAAAATCTCACCTTTGCACTAAAGTTTATGAAGATGAAGCTTGAAAGCAAGGAGAAGCAATCCAAAGCTTGAATCCAATATCTTCTACTTGAATTTGGAGTTGAATGTTGGATTTGCAATTGAATTTGTGCTTGGAGTTTTAATTTCCCATTCCCTCCACCATTAATGCCAAAGCTTGATTAGTTAGGAAATTTATGAAGAGTGAGGAGAAGAGGGTTGGAACTTGGGCTTAATAGGCTAAACTAACCCAAAGTCCAAAGCGGGAAAAGTTAGTGAAATTTCACTAACTCCAAACCTATCGATGTTTATACTTAAAAAGTTGTAAACGACATTTCGAACTCAATGGAAGTGGTCTCGAGTCCTAATTTGACCGTTTGCAAAAAGTAGCTTTTCGGACCAAAATCCGATTAACGAGTTAATATTTAAATAAAATATTTAAATACAAACTCGATAAATATGCGGGTTGTTACATAGGGATTCGAATTTAAGATAGATATATAAATCCCAATACTATTCAAAACATTTCCTTTCGGAAATCATTTACTATAACAACAGTGTTATAGTCCACCATTTCCTTTTTATTTCTCGAAAACGTCTATTTCAACAATAAATGTTGAAATCTATGGTTTCGAATCTCAACACATTTTAAAACATCGTTAGATCGTTTTAATTTTATTTAAAACATCACATTCAAAACAATTTCTTTAACGTATTATTCACTATTCAAAAACGTGAATATACTACGTTAACAAATTTTATCCTTTTATTCATTTCATTTCAAAGGATCATTCACAGTCAAAAATGTGAATATAACTCCATTAATAGGTTTCAACAATTTACTTATCAAAATAAGTCGTTGCGAATTTATAAAACAACGTTTATAAAATCCATTTCTATTTATTTTATAACAACTCCTTTTATAAATTCCTTTATTAACCTATTCGATTTTATAACTCAATTATAAACTAAAGGTTCATATTATAAGTCAAATACTTATAAAACGATTATTTTACAAAATCGTTCTTTTAAACATCCCAATTCATAAATCTTATAACTTATAAGATTCAATTATTCATCCAAATATATTCTTTAATAATTTCACAAAATTTATAAATCTTACTATTTATAAATTTCATTTATAACTTCACCATTTATAATTTTATAAATTCTATTCATTTACAAAATTCACTTTCACTTCATTCAAACACTTAATAAAACTCGTTTTATAATGTCAATATTTCAATTTATAAATATCCATTTATAAATCCCTTAATATAAATCAATTTATATTATTCTTTAAAACGTCTTTAATCTCCTTTATTATTTCACCATTTTGATTCATAAAATAATTAAATTTTATAAATCCTATATTTAAACTTTTCACAATAAATTCTAAAATCCCGATTAAACTATTTTATAAAATCATTAGCATCATATTCTCAAAAATCATTTTTTAACTATATTTCTCAAAAATCATAATTTTTATAACATTAAAAAATTATACGTTTATTTATTTTAAAATGAATCAATTCCAAAAATATTTTATAAACGTATACTTTCAAAAATCACTTTGAAATCATTTTAAAATTCCAAATTTGGTCAAATGATGCTACACACCAAATAGTCAATCACGACAACAACGATATCATATATCAATATGATAATCCATCAAATATCAAAATATCTGAATTCAAATAAATACTGCTGAGGAATCCAGTTGGATCCCTCCAACCTGTTTTCCTGCATCCAAAAACATTAGCACAATACCAATTTCGCTCCAGTACAAAATTATCGTGGTATATGGGATTTAAAATATTATCCGCTTAATAGACGGCGCAATAGGGTCTCATCCGCTAAACAAAAAAATGCGGAAAATCAATAACTCCAATATATACATATGCCAATATATATATATTGCTATTATATATAATACCAATTTCACAGTTTATGAAATATTCGCGGTATATGTTTTTATTAAATAACATCCGCTTACTAACGGCGTATCATGTCTATTTTAACAATCAATAGATAACAATCAACATTCAAACATGTATTCAAATATTTTAAATCTAACTATTTAAAATAAAATCGAAACTGATTCGATTGAGTGAGAAGTTCTCACCTGGATTTTATTTTCGTTTTAGCGATTTATTTCGAATAAAATTAAACGGACGTTTAATTTTACCCAAAATTCTCACTAACTCCAAACGACTCCAATCCAATTTCATCGCGTAGTGCTCGTCCATACGATTCCAACGCAACTGGTTTCACGCGTTTTCGACCTCGTATGAAAAAGATATGATAATTTGAAGTTACACGAGTTTTTATATAAATAATTACAACATATAATTTACTTTTTATAAACCTAAATCAATCTTGGCCTTAGGATCCTTCATCATGCAATCACCACCGCACCTTGCTTTCTTCCTCATCACGTTCAAACTACAGGCACAAGAACACGCATATGAACCCAAACACAAAACTAGGGTTAACAAATTCGATCACCACAACGACTTCTAGCTCGATCAGGTAGTTGCATTGCGTAGCCCCTAACTCCCTCTAGGTTCGGCCCCAAGCACCCTGAGCTCGGCCCCCTCCTCCTTCTAGAAATGCGTGCGCAAGTCAGCACGGTCGGCCCCCCATAGCTCCCTCCTCGCGACACCATATTCGATCATAGTCGTTCACATCGAAGCTCTCATCGCCCTCTTCAATATTCTAGTTGAAAGTTTAGCCTAATTGTCGACGGATTTGGAGTAATCGAGGGAGGAACGTCGCGTGTTTCTGGCCATTGAAGATAGTAGTGGCGGCTGCAGTTATGAAATTAGGGTTTTGTTTTTTTTTCTTTTTTTTTTTTTAGAGTGGTGGCTATTTATAAGGAACCGACGAAACACTATTCATCCCGGAAATTCCGAACTCCGATTTACGCGCCATAACCTGCGTTTCTAGGGTTTACCCCGCATTCCGGACACAATAGAACAGGTTTCGGAAGCTAATTCGGACATCTGTGCGAGTTATGGCAATAAACGTTCAATTTGAATTAAACCGATTTAAGCGATTTTCTAGGCGTTTTAATTTGTACCGGACAAACGGTAAATCCAATTGACACGAAATTTGAAACCTTACAATAATATCACATTACGGATCCGATGAAACTAGTTTCGTCGAAATCCGAGACTTTTTGAAAAATGGCTATTTTAACTCGCCAAATTAAAATTAAAAATAATTCGATGCGTTTCGAGCTGCTACGATCAAACGATAACTCCGATTGCTACGAAAATTGAAATTCGATAATAACTAACTATTACGGATCCAATGGAACTGGTTTCGTTCAATTCTGAGACTGTTCAAAAATTGACTATTTTCACTAGTCGATTTTAATATTAAAATATTCAATTTTCACAAATTAACTTTTAATTCGATTTTAAAAGTTCTAAAATATCGTTCTAACTTCAATATGATAAAATAAAATTTTACAAATCATTTTTCAATCATATTTAACTCAATTTTCAATTATTTCCATAATTTAACGTATTAAATTATCGATTTAATTATTCAATTAAATCCAATAATTCAAATAAAAATTTATTTGACTTATAAATTCACTTATAAATATTTAAAATTAATTAAATATTCATATTTTAATTATCAAAAATTCTGGGTCGTTACAATCTTCCCTACTTAAAAGAATTTCGTCCTCGAAATTATTAAGTAAGAAAAGTTACAGAATTTATTAACTTTCCAAAATTCATAATTAAATTTCTTATAATAACTTACTAAGTTTTCAAATCATACTTAGTTATCTTTTCAAAAACAACTACTAATGTTTAACTTTCAACTTCAAATCAAAGTTAAAGTTTTCAAAATTTTCCAAAAATTCTCAAATATTTTTCTAACGCCTTAAATTTTCGGAAAAATTCGCCATAGTCTCCTTTGCGCGGCTCGATCCGAAAAAAAATGACAGTATATATATCACAAATATACATCTCATCAAGTAATGAGGCATCCCGAAGGGAAAAAAGTATAAAAGTACGGTATTTAATCCGAGATATGTACCTTATATTTTATTAGCGAGCATATACGGCTAATATAGCGCGAAAGCGAACTCCAAATGCGAAGCAAACGCGATCCGCACCTACTAAACACTCAACAAACAACATGAGAACATGCATGTAAAAAAATAGTATCAATATACAACATATAGCAACATAATAACTATATATGTCAACATAGCAAATGCAACTAAAGCAACAAATGCAAACATCAACCAACTATCATCCATAACCAATAAATATTCATTCATATTCTCATTAATATTCAATGAATTGGTTTTCAATTTAATCACATTTGATTCATTAACAGTGGATGTTCTTACTAACATTCATTCTCAATTAGTTTATAGTCACTAATTCACATTCAAGTTGGTTCACTTCCAAATCAAATTCAAATCTATTTAAGATTCATTTAACTTCCAATTGGATTTCAATTACTTTAGCTTTCAATTTCATTAACACTTAACGAATTATATACAATCAATCAACTAACAACCATATAACAATCAATGTATATTAATTACCACCAAATTTCCTTTGCTTACAATTGGTTTAATTAAATTGATTTTTATTCAATTATTCAACTTTCAATAACATTAGATGTTAATGAATTAACACTTACATTCATTATTTCATATCAACTATTTTACATTCAATTGATTAATATTCAATCCATTTATTCAATGCAATTACAAAAGTTGAATTTCATTTATATAACGTAAGTTCACATTTATCACTTAACTTTATTAATTTTACTTTGATACCAATATCAACTTCATTCAACATCTCTTAAGTTATATTTCATTTTACTTTAAATTCATTTTTTTATTTACAACCCATATTCATAAATATATTCATATAGTTTCACTTCTTATATATATAAGTTTATTTCACAATTGTAAATCACTTTAATTATAGTTCCATTCTTATAATTCTTTTTCTTATACAATTCTTCTTTTATTTAGATTATTCAAACAAGTAAACAATCCACTTATATACACTTTAATAATTTTGAAAAATTATTTCTTTATATATAAAATATACTCAAGGTAAAATTATTTCATTTACCCAATTTAAAAACAATATTGTGCCGAATTGTTCAATTCAAGTGTTTAGAAACCCCTTCGGCATAGTCTTGCGGACCACGCTGACGAAAGTTCATATGCCACTCAATAAACCAATCATCACAATATAAAACAATCTTATATATTCACTAACAAATACGCACTCATATCTATTATTACACTCAAACTTATTCTAGAGTACTACTGACTCTATCTCTAATGAGTAATACCCAACAGAACCATGGTTGTCGCTTAACCATAAGCTCCGATACCAAATGTAACGTACGTACCGTCAGCGGTCACAACCGGTAGGCTTTTCAACCATCCCAGCCCCACCGTGGCTTACACTGATATCCCAAACTTGCTTTTACGGCCAGCCTCTCGACTGTCTCAGGTTACACCTAACCAACCCCCTAAAAGAGGACGTGTAGGGGTAAGAGTCTCCCGTTCGCCACCAAACCGCGAAGCGAGAACCCCCCATCACATAGCCCAAAGCTTAGCAAGACTGGTGCGAGAACTCAAAACAGTTTATTTATCTTTAAAACCAAAATAGAGGAATATTTTTAAATTCAATTCGCAATGCTTTTAAAAATGAGACTACCATAAGACCTCCTGCCACACACACAATGCAAACGCAGACTTGGAGAAGATTTCTCCTTATGATAGCCAAAGATGCTTGATACGTATTAAAATCAAATCAATTTTGATATTATTATTAGTGCATAGTGTAGAAGAAATTCATTTCGAAAGTAGAATATAAATCTTAGCCAGCATAGGTACCATTATATTATGCCTACTATAGCTACTTCCTGAGGAAGCAGGTTCTACAACTAAAACCGTACAAGTCTCGTATTGTTTCTTTGGATTTCCAACGAATGATCAGGCCAAGGAACTTCCCATTGCCACATGAAAATGCCTCTGGATGGACATCCCCGAGAACCAAACCGGATCTCTACCAACACAAGGCCGGGTTACCCCTAACTGAGTAACAACTGACCGAATATGCCATCCCCCGGTCCTTTGGGACCTTTCACCGAGCGCTCGCAATCAATTCACACAATCATAACAAAGTGTTTCCAACATGAGTAAGTATCTGGGCTCCATACCATGATACCACCCTTTTCCAAAAGGAAATGCACACATCCTAAAGGGCGCTACCCCTCATAACCTTGCTGCTTCTTTCCTGTTTTGACCATTCACGGGGTGTGAGGCTCGACGAAGTCACGTCCACAAAAACATACTTTATACAAAAGCCATGCTTTGGGTCAACAAATGATCATAGAAATGATCACAAAGATAGACGATCAAATAAACGATCCTATCACAAATAATCAACACAATGATCATTTACAGCAACACTCAGCATGTCACATTACCAAATTGGGAATATATCGCTGATAACCTTCAACTACATAACCTCTGAGCACGTACGTCTCAGAGAAGGGTGTTAAGCTAAAAGAATAAATTCTCCGCCACCAACAGAAATATATTTGAAAGAAATCTGCTTTATATCTCAATTTGTAACGTCAGACACACAATCCATACAAGTCTGTTCCGGGCTCGAACAAAACCGAAGGCACTTCTTACGAAGCCCTTGCAATCCGGGTATTCACAATCCCGATCGAATTTTCCATCACTTAGGAGATCTCTATACCAGGAGCTACCCAGTGCAGAGACAATCGATAGGTCATCCTATCGCTTTCACAAATACTCGGTCTTCAACACCGGTCATCAATGCAATTCACAACGACGTATCACATATTCGGAATGGGTTATACGACCCCATGGTCCTTTCCCGGTTAACCCGAATAGTGAGCGCTTATTCAAAAATAAGTGTGGCATTCAAATTCAACAAATAACATCAATTACCCATTCAAAGGGAAATATTGATAGTCGGTTATTGAACTATCAATGGGTATGCACACATCACCAGATTCCAAATAATTTTCCAAATTATTTATTTTCCAAAATATCTTTACTAGATATATAATTTTCACACTTCAAAAATAAATCAATATTTATTTTTCTAAACCAATCCCACTTTCTTTTATAAATTCCATAGTGAATTTATATTTCACAATATCTATGAATATATGATTTTAATTATTCATTTTCAATTTATCTTCAAAAGGATAAATTCTCAACTTATTCACTTTGCATTGGAAAAACATTTCCATACTTACTTATTCATAAGTAATTCACAAATTTTATTTATTTTCAACACTTAGAAAATATTCAATATACTTAAATCGAGATTAAGTATATATTTCATTTTTTTTAAGGAAATCATTCTCTTAAACATATTTATTTGGGCCTAAACGAAGGTTACGTAAAACATCGTTACGACAACCCAAAATCACTAGTATAGGGATTCGAATTTAAGATAGATATATAAATCCCAATACTATTCAAAACATTTCCTTTCGGAAATCATTTACTATAACAACAGTGTTATAGTCCACCATTTCCTTTTTATTTCTCGAAAACGTCTATTTCAACAATAAATGTTGAAATCTATGGTTTCGAACCTCAACACATTTTAAAACATCGTTAGATCGTTTTAATTTTATTTAAAACATCACATTCAAAACAATTTCTTTAACGTATTATTCACTATTCAAAAACGTGAATATACTACGTTAACAAATTTTATCCTTTTATTCATTTCATTTCAAAGGATCATTCACAGTCAAAAATGTGAATATAACTCCATTAATAGGTTTCAACAATTTACTTATCAAAATAAGTCGTTGCGAATTTATAAAACAACGTTTATAAAATCCATTTCTATTTATTTTATAACAACTCCTTTTATAAATTCCTTTATTAACCTATTCGATTTTATAACTCAATTATAAACTAAAGGTTCATATTATAAGTCAAATACTTATAAAACGATTATTTTACAAAATCGTTCTTTTAAACATCCCAATTCATAAATCTTATAACTTATAAGATTCAATTATTCATCCAAATATATTCTTTAATAATTTCACAAAATTTATAAATCTTACTATTTATAAATTTCATTTATAACTTCACCATTTATAATTTTATAAATTCCATTCATTTACAAAATTCACTTTCACTTCATTCAAACACTTAACAAAACTCGTTTTATAATGTCAATATTTCTATTTATAAATATCCATTTATAAATCTCTTAATATAAATCAATTTATATTATTCTTTAAAACGTCTTTAATCTCCTTTATTATTTCACCATTTTGATTCATAAAATAATTAAATTTTATAAATCCTATCTTTAAACTTTTCACAATAAATTCTAAAATCCCGATTAAACTATTTTATAAAATCATTAGCATCATATTCTCAAAAATCAGTTTTTAACTATATTTCTCAAAAATCATAATTTTTATAACATTAAAAAATTATACGTTTATTTATTTTAAAATGAATCAATTCCAAAAATATTTTATAAACGTATACTTTCAAAAATCACTTTGAAATCATTTTAAAATTCCAAATTTGGTCAAATGATGTTACACACCAAATAGTCAATCACGACAACAACGATATCATATATCGATATGATAATCCATCAAATATCAAAATATCTGAATTCAAATAAATACTGCTGAGGAATCCAGTTGGATCCCTCCAACCTGTTTTCCTGCATCCAAAAACATTAGCACAATACCAATTTCGCTCCAGTACAAAATTATCGCGGTATATGGGATTTAAAATATTATCCGCTTAATAGACGGCGCAATAGGGTCTCATCCGCTAAACAAAAAAATGCGGAAAATCAATAACTCCAATATATACATATGCCAATATATATATATTGCTATTATATATAATACCACTTTCACAGTTTATGAAATATTCGCGGTATATATTTTTATTAAATAACATCCGCTTACTAACGGCGTATCATGTCTATTTTAACAATCAATAGATAACAATCAACATTCAAACATGCATTCAAATATTTTAAATCTAACTATTTAAAATAAAATCGAAACTGATTCGATTGAGTGAGAAGTTCTCACCTGGATTTTATTTTCGTTTTAGAGATTTATTTCGAATAAAATTAAACGGACGTTTAATTTTACCCAAAATTCTCACTAACTCCAAACGACTCCAATCCAATTTCATCGCGTAGTGCTCGTCCATACGATTCCAACGCAACTGGTTTCGCGCATTTTCGACCTCGTATGAAAAAGATATGATAATTTGAAGTTACACGAGTTTTTATATAAATAATTACAACATATAATTTACTTTTTATAAACCTAAATCAATCTTGGCCTTAGGATCCTTCATCATGCAATCACCACCGCACCTTGCTTTCTTCCTCATCACGTTCAAACTACAGGCACAAGAACACGCATATGAACCCAAACACAAAACTAGGGTTAACAAATTCGATCACCACAACGACTTCTAGCTCGATCAGGTAGTTGCATTGCGTAGCCCCTAACTCCCTCTAGGTTCGGCCCCAAGCACCCTGAGCTCGGCCCCCTCCTCCTCCTAGAAATGTGTGCGCAAGTCAGCACGGTCGGCCCCCCATAGCTCCCTCCTCGCGACACCATATTCGATCATAGCCGTTCACATCGAAGCTCTCATCGCCCTCTTCAATATTCTAGTTGAAAGTTTAGCCTAATTGTCGACGGATTTGGAGTAATCGAGGGAGGAACGTCGCGTGTTTCTGGCCATTGAAGATAGTAGTGGCGGCTGCAGTTATGAAATTAGGGTTTTGTTTTTTTTTCTTTTTTTTTTCTTTTTTTTAGAGTGGTGGCTATTTATAAGGAACCGACGAAACACTATTCATCCCGGAAATTCCGAACTCCGATTTACGCGTCGTAACCTGCGTTTCTAGGGTTTACCCCGCATTCCGGACACAATAGAACAGGTTTCGGAAGCTAATTCGGACATCTGTGCGAGTTATGGCAATAAACGTTCAATTTGAATTAAACCGATTTAAGCGATTTTCTAGGCGTTTTAATTTGTACCGGACAAACGGTAAATCCAATTGACACGAAATTTGAAACCTTACAATAATATCACATTACGGATCCGATGAAACTAGTTTCGTCGAAATCCGAGACTTTTTGAAAAATGGCTATTTTAACTCGCCAAATTAAAATTAAAAATAATTCGATGCGTTTCGAGCTGCTACGATCAAACGATAACTCCGATTGCTACGAAAATTGAAATTCGATAATAACTAACTATTACGGATCCAATGGAACTGGTTTCGTTCAATTATGAGACTGTTCAAAAATTGACTATTTTCACTAGTCGATTTTAATATTAAAATATTCAATTTTCACAAATTAACTTTTAATTCGATTTTAAAAGTTCTAAAATATCGTTCTAACTTCAATATGATAAAATAAAATTTTACAAATCATTTTCAATCATATTTAACTCAATTTTCAATTATTTCCATAATTTAACGTATTAAATTATCGATTTAATTATTCAATTAAATACAATAATTCAAATAAAAATTTATTTGACTTATAAATTCACTTATAAATATTTAAAATTAATTAAATATTCATATTTTAATTATCAAAAATTCTGGGTCGTTACAATCTTCCCTACTTAAAAGAATTTCGTCCTCGAAATTATTAAGTAAGAAAAGTTACAGAATTTATTAACTTTCCAAAATTCATAATTAAATTTCTTATAATAACTTACTAAGTTTTCAAATCATACTTAGTTATCTTTTCAAAAACAACTACTAATGTTTAACTTTCAACTTCAAATCAAAGTTAAAGTTTTCAAAATTTTCCAAAAATTCTCAAATATTTTTCTAACGCCTTAAATTTTCGGAAAAATTCGCCATAGTCTCCTTTGCGCGGCTCGATCCGAAAAAAAATGACAGTATATATATCACAAATATACATCTCATCAAGTAATGAGGCATCCCGAAGGGAAAAAAGTATAAAAGTACGGTATTTAATCCGAGATATGTACCTTATATTTTATTAGCGAGCATATACGGCTAATATAGCGCGAAAGCGAACACCAAATGCGAAGCAAACGCGATCCGCACCTACTAAACACTCAACAAACAACATGAGAACATGCATGTAAAAAAATAGTATCAATATACAACATATAGCAACATAATAACTATATATGTCAACATAGCAAATGCAACTAAAGCAACAAATGCAAACATCAACCAACTATCATCCATAACCAATAAATATTCATTCATATTCTCATTAATATTCAATGAATTGGTTTTCAATTTAATCACATTTGATTCATTAACAGTGGATGTTCTTACTAACATTCATTCTCAATTAGTTTATATTCACTAATTCACATTCAAGTTGGTTCACTTCCAAATCAAATTCAAATCTATTTAAGATTCATTTAACTTCCAATTGGATTTCAATTACTTTAGCTTTCAATTTCATTAACACTTAACGAATTATATACAATCAATCAACTAACAACCATATAACAATCAATGTATATTAATTACAACCAAATTTCCTTTGCTTGCAATTGGTTTAATTAAATTGATTTTTATTCAATTATTCAACTTTCAATAACATTAGATGTTAATGAATTAACACTTACATTCATTATTTCATATCAACTATTTTACATTCAATTGATTAATATTCAATCCATTTATTCAATGCAATTACAAAAGTTGAATTTCATTTATATAACGTAAGTTCACATTTATCACTTAACTTTATTAATTTTACTTTGATACCAATATCAACTTCATTCAACATCTCTTAAGTTATATTTCATTTTACTTTAAATTCATTTTTTTATTTACAACCCATATTCATAAATATATTCATATAGTTTCACTTCTTATATATATAAGTTTATTTCACAATTGTAAATCACTTTAATTATAGTTCCATTCTTATAATTCTTTTTCTTATACAATTCTTCTTTTATTTAGATTATTCAAACAAGTAAACAATCCACTTATATACACTTTAATAATTTTGAAAAATTATTTCTTTATATATAAAATATACTCAAGGTAAAATTATTTCATTTACCCAATTTAAAAACAATATTGTGCCGAATTGTTCTATTCAAGTGTTTAGAAACCCCTTCGGCATAGTCTTGCGGACCACGCTGACGAAAGTTCATATGCCACTCAATAAACCAATCATCACAATATAAAACAATCTTATATATTCACTAACAAATACGCACTCATATCTATTATTACACTCAAACTCATTCTAGAGTACTACTGACTCTATCTCTAATGAGTAATACCCAACAGAACCATGGTTGTCGCTTAACCATAAGCTCTGATACCAAATGTAACGTACGTACCGTCAGCGGTCACAACCGGTAGGCTTTTCAACCATCCCAGCCCCACCGTGGCTTACACTGATATCCCAAACTTGCTTTTACGGCCAGCCTCTCGACTGTCTCAGGTTACACCTAACCAACCCCCTAAAAGAGGACGTGTAGGGGTAAGAGTCTCCCGTTCGCCACCAAACCGCGAAGCGAGAACCCCCCATCACATAGCCCAAAGCTTAGCAAGACTGGTGCGAGAACTCAAAACAGTTTATTTATCTTTAAAATCAAAATAGAGAAATATTTTTAAATTCAATTCGCAATGCTTTTAAAAATGAGACTACCATAAGACCTCCTGCCACACACACAATGCAAACGCAGACTTGGAGAAGATTTCTCCTTATGATAGCCAAAGATGCTTGATACGTATTAAAATCAAATCAATTTTGATATTATTATTAGTGCATAGTGTAGAAGAAATTCATTTCGAAAGTAGAATATAAATCTTAGCCAGCATAGGTACCATTATATTATGCCTACTATAGCTACTTCCTGAGGAAGCAGGTTCTACAACTAAAACCGTACAAGTCTCGTATTGTTTCTTTGGATTTCCAACGAATGATCAGGCCAAGGAACTTCCCATTGCCACATGAGAATGCCTCTGGATGGACATCCCCGAGAACCAAACCGGATCTCTACCAACACAAGGCCGGGTTACCCCTAACTGAGTAACAACTGACCGAATATGCCATCCCCCGGTCCTTTGGGACCTTTCACCGAGCGCTCGCAATCAATTCACACAATCATAACAAAGTGTTTCCAACATGAGTAAGTATCTGGGCTCCATACCATGATACCACCCTTTTCCAAAAGGAAATGCACACATCCTAAAGGGCGCTACCCCTCATAACCTTGCTGCTTCTTTCCTGTTTTGACCATTCACGGGGTGTGAGGCTCGACGAAGTCACGTCCACAAAAACATACTTTATACAAAAGCCATGCTTTGGGTCAACAAATGATCATAGAAATGATCACAAAGATAGACGATCAAATAAACGATCCTATCACAAATAATCAACACAATGATCATTTACAGCAACACTCAGCATGTCACATTACCAAATTGGGAATATATCGCTGATAACCTTCAACTACATAACCTCTGAGCACGTACGTCTCAGAGAAGGGTGTTAAGCTAAAAGAATAAATTCTCCGCCACCAACAGAAATATATTTGAAAGAAATCTGCTTTATATCTCAATTTGTAACGTCAGACACACAATCCATACAAGTCTGTTCCGGGCTCGAACAAAACCGAAGGCACTTCTTACGAAGCCCTTGCAATCCGGGTATTCACAATCCCGATCGAATTTCCCATCACTTAGGAGATCTCTATACCAGGAGCTACCCAGTGCAGAGACAATCGATAGGTCATCCTATCGCTTTCACAAATACTCGGTCTTCAACACCGGTCATCAATGCAATTCACAACGACGTATCACATATTCGGAATGGGTTATACGACCCCATGGTCCTTTCCCGGTTAACCCGAATAGTGAGCGCTTATTCAAAAATAAGTGTGGCATTCAAATTCAACAAATCACATCAATTACCCATTCAAAGGGAAATATTGATAGTCGGTTATTGAACTATCAATGGGTATGCACACATCACCAGATTCCAAATAATTTTCCAAATTATTTATTTTCCAAAATATCTTTACTAGATATATAATTTTCACACTTCAAAAATAAATCAATATTTATTTTTCTAAACCAATCCCACTTTCTTTTATAAATTCCATAGTGAATTTATATTTCACAATATCTATGAATATATGATTTTAATTATTCATTTTCAATTTATCTTCAAAAAGATAAATTCTCAACTTATTCACTTTGCATTGGAAAAACATTTCCATACTTACTTATTCATAAGTAATTCACAAATTTTATTTATTTTCAACACTTAGAAAATATTCAATATACTTAAATCGAGATTAAGTATATATTTCATTTTTTTTAAGGAAATCATTCTCTTAAACATATTTATTTGGGCCTAAACGAAGGTTACGTAAAACATCGTTACGACAACCCAAAATCACTAGTATAGGGATTCGAATTTAAGATAGATATATAAATCCCAATACTATTCAAAACATTTCCTTTCGGAAATCATTTACTATAACAACAGTGTTATAGTCCACCATTTCCTTTTTATTTCTCGAAAACGTCTATTTCAACAATAAATGTTGAAATCTATGGTTTCGAACCTCAACACATTTTAAAACATCGTTAGATCGTTTTAATTTTATTTAAAACATCACATTCAAAACAATTTCTTTAACGTATTATTCACTATTCAAAAACGTGAATATACTACGTTAACAAATTTTATCCTTTTATTCATTTCATTTCAAAGGATCATTCACAGTCAAAAATGTGAATATAACTCCATTAATAGGTTTCAACAATTTACTTATCAAAATAAGTCGTTGCGAATTTATAAAACAACGTTTATAAAATCCATTTCTATTTATTTTATAACAACTCCTTTTATAAATTCCTTTATTAACCTATTCGATTTTATAACTCAATTATAAACTAAAGGTTCATATTATAAGTCAAATACTTATAAAACGATTATTTTACAAAATCGTTCTTTTAAACATCCCAATTCATAAATCTTATAACTTATAAGATTCAATTATTCATCCAAATATATTCTTTAATAATTTCACAAAATTTATAAATCTTACTATTTATAAATTTCATTTATAACTTCACCATTTATAATTTTATAAATTCCATTCATTTACAAAATTCACTTTCACTTCATTCAAACACTTAACAAAACTCGTTTTATAATGTCAATATTTCAATTTATAAATATCCATTTATAAATCTCTTAATATAAATCAATTTATATTATTCTTTAAAACGTCTTTAATCTCCTTTATTATTTCACCATTTTGATTCATAAAATAATTAAATTTTATAAATCCTATATTTAAACTTTTCACAATAAATTCTAAAATCCCGATTAAACTATTTTATAAAATCATTAGCATCATATTCTCAAAAATCAGTTTTTAACTATATTTCTCAAAAATCATAATTTTGATAACATTAAAAAATTATACGTTTATTTATTTTAAAATGAATCAATTCCAAAAATATTTTATAAACGTATACTTTCAAAAATCACTTTGAAATCATTTTAAAATTCCAAATTTGGTCAAATGATGCTACACACCAAATAGTCAATCACGACAACAACGATATCATATATCGATATGATAATCCATCAAATATCAAAATATCTGAATTCAAATAAATACTGCTGAGGAATCCAGTTGGATCCCTCCAACCTGTTTTCCTGCATCCAAAAACATTAGCACAATACCAATTTCGCTCCAGTACGAAATTATCGCGGTATATGGGATTTAAAATATTATCCGCTTAATAGACGGCGCAATAGGGTCTCATCCGCTAAACAAAAAAATGCGGGAAATCAATAACTCCAATATATACATATGCCAATATATATATATTGCTATTATATATAATACCAATTTCACTGTTTATGAAATATTCGCGGTATATGTTTTTATTAAATAACATCCGCTTACTAACGGCGTATCATGTCTATTTTAATAATCAATAGATAACAATCAACATTCAAACATGCATTCAAATATTTTAAATCTAACTATTTAAAATAAAATCGAAACTGATTCGATTGAGTGAGAAGTTCTCACCTGGATTTTATTTTCGTTTTAGCGATTTATTTCGAATAAAATTAAACGGACGTTTAATTTTACCCAAAATTCTCACTAACTCCAAATGACTCCAATCCAATTTCATCGCGTAGTGCTCGTCCATACGATTCCAACGCAACTGGTTTCGCGCGTTTTCGACCTCGTATGAAAAAGATATGATATATTGAAGTTACACGAGTTTTTATATAAATAATTACAACATATAATTTACTTTTTATAGACCTAAATCAATCTTGGCCTTAGGATCCTTCATCATGCAATCACCGCCGCACCTTGCTTTCTTCCTCATCACGTTCAAACTACAGGCACAAGAACACGCATATGAACCCAAACACAAAACTAGGGTTAACAAATTCGATCACCACAACGACTTCTAGCTCGATCAGGTAGTTGCATTGCGTAGCCCCTAACTCCCTCTAGGTTCGGCCCCAAGCACCCTGAGCTCGGCCCCCTCCTCCTCCTAGAAATGCGTGCGCAAGTCAGCACGGTCGGCCCCTCATAGCTCCCCCCTCGCGACACCATATTCGATCATAGCCGTTCACATCGAAGCTCTCATCGCCCTCTTCAATATTCTAGTTGAAAGTTTAGCCTAATTGTCGACGGATTTGGAGTAATCGAGGGAGGAACGTCGCGTGTTTCTGGCCATTGAAGATAGTAGTGGCGGCTGCAGTTATGAAATTAGGGTTTTGTTTTTTTTTCTTTTTTTCTTTTTTTTTTAGAGTGGTGGCTATTTATAAGGAACCGACGAAACACTATTCATCCCGGAAATTCCGAACTCCGATTTACGCGTCGTAACCTGCGTTTCTAGGGTTTACCTCGCATTCCGGACACAATAGAACAGGTTTCGGAAGCTAATTCGGACATCTGTGCGAGTTATGGCAATAAACGTTCAATTTGAATTAAACCGATTTAAGCGATTTTCTAGGCGTTTTAATTTGTACCGGACAAACGGTAAATCCAATTGACACGAAATTTGAAACCTTACAATAATATCACATTACGGATCCGATGAAACTTGTTTCGTCGAAATCCAAGACTTTTTGAAAAATGGCTATTTTAACTCGCCAAATTAAAATTAAAAATAATTCGATGCGTTTCGAGCTGCTACGATCAAACGATAACTCCGATTGCTACGAAAATTAAAATCCGATAATAACTAACTATTACGGATCCAATGGAACTGGTTTCGTTCAATTCTGAGACTGTTCAAAAATTGACTATTTTCACTAGTCGATTTTAATATTAAAATATTCAATTTTCACAAATTAACTTTTAATTCGATTTTAAAAGTTCTAAAATATCGTTCTAACTTCAATATGATAAAATAAAATTTTACAAATCATTTTCAATCATATTTAACTCAATTTTCAATTATTTCCATAATTTAACGTATTAAATTATCGATTTAATTATTCAATTAAATCCAATAATTCAAATAAAAATTTATTTGACTTATAAATTCACTTATAAATATTTAAAATTAATTAAATATTCATATTTTAATTATCAAAAATTCTGGGTCGTTACAACTACGTTTGTTTATTTTTAAACTTACCATTTTAAAAAATAAAATTGTATTCATATAAATTATCAAATAATAAAATATTGAATCTTTGATTTGATTTTATTGAATAAGTCAGATTTGTTTTAATGGTTTTGAAGCATTCTATTTCAAATTTTCAAATCAAAATTTCTTTTATAAAACATATAACTGTTAAATATCCAAGATCTCATCAATTTTAAACATTGACAAGCTTATACTTAATTTAAATTAGATTAAATATTTATTAAAATATACCGTCGAAATTCCGGGTTGTTACATTCTTCCCCCCTTAAAAGAATTTCGTCCCCGAAATTTAAACAACAGTAAATTCAAAAGCTTTTATATTAACCATCCAAACATACATATCATTCATACAATAGCAAACAAACAAACATCCTATTCTAACAAACATCACTAGTTATCCGAACATAAATCCGGATAAGCATTCTTAAAACTATCGAAAGTTTCCCAGGTACAATCTCTGGGATCCTCACTTCATTGCACCTTGACGAGTTTCACCACTTTGTTCCTAAGTTGCTTCTCGTCTCGATCCATGATCTGAACTGGATTTCTGACTACAGTTAAATTGGGTTCAACTTCCAAGTCTTCTTGAACTACCGGTTCTACTACCAATGAGGGATCATGAATAAATTTCCTCAAATGTGATACATGAAACACATTGTGAATCCCAGACATCCGCTCTGGCAATTCAATCCTGTAGGCTACAGCTCCAATTCTTTCCAATACTCAAAATGGTCCAATGTATCTCGGAGCAAGTTTTCCCGTCTTTCCGAATCTTATAGCACCTTTAATTGGGGAAACTTTAATAAAAACTAAGTCTCCGATCTCAAATTCCAATGGCCTTCATCTTCTATCTGCATATTTCTTTTGACGATCTTGAGCAGCTTTCATCCTTTTCTTGATAAGCTCAACCTTCGCAGAAGCTTCTCGAATAAGATCAGGTCCGAGCACAAGACGATCCTTCGATTCAATCCAACAAGCTGGGGATCTACACGGTCTTCCGTATAAAGCTTCATAAGGAGCCATCTTAATACTCGCTTGATAACTGTTATTATAAGAAAATTCCACTAGATGAAGATGGTCCTCCCAAGATCCTCCAAAATCTAAAACACAAGCCCGTAGCATATCCTCAAGAATACGATTCAGCCTCTCTGTTTGTCCGTCCGTTTGAGGATGATAGGTTGTACTCAATCTCAAATCTGTACCCATTGCTGATTGCAGAGCTTCCCAAAATTTGCTAGTGAAAATAGGATCACGATCACTTACTATGCTGACTGGAACACCATGCAATCGAACTATCTCCTTCAAGAAAATTTCCGCCAAAGAAATTGCAGTGCGGGTTGCCTTTACGGGTATAAAATGGGCACTCTTAGTTAAACGATCTACAATAACCCATATACCATCATTCCCTTTCCTGGTTCTAGGCAAACCATCAATAAAATCCATCGAGATCATTTCCCATTTCCAATTCGGAATTTCTAGAGGTTGCAATAATCCGGCAGATTTCTGTTGATCACCTTTAACTTGTTGACAAATGGCACAACTGTTCACAAATCTAGCAACATCCTTCTTCATATTCGGCCATCAGAAAACTCTCCTCATGTCTTTGTACATCTTCGAGATTCCAGGATGAATATTCAGTTTGGAGCGATGACTTTTAGACAACACTTCCTACCTCAACTCCTTGTCATTCGGAACACAGATTCTCCCATTGATCCTTAGTGTTCCTTGGCCATCGATTTCAAAACTAGGACACTGACCTTTCCTGACTCTCTTGATGATCCTCCTCAACATCTTATCAGATTCTTGCTTGCTTGAGATCCTTTCAATAAGAGATGGAACCACATCCAGAAGAGAAAGAACCGCGTTCCTACTGAGAGCGTCAACTACGACATTCGCTTTTCCCGGAGTGTACAGAATGTCCAAATCATAAGATGTAAGAAATTCAACCCACCGCTGCTGTCTCAGATTAAGATCTTTTCGAGAGAATAGATATTTCAACGGTTTGTGATCCGTGAACAATTCGAATTTCTCTCCTAAAAGATAATGTCTCCAAAGTTTCAAAGAAAAAACAATGGCTAGCAATTCAAGATCATGCGTAGCATAGTTTTTCTCATGAGGCTTCAACTGCCGACTAGCATACGCGATAACCCATCCATTCTGCATCAGAACTGCTCCCAAACCAACTATACAAGCATCAATATAAACCTCGAAATTGCTTTTCCCATCCAGAATAGCAAGTACTAGTGCACTAGTTAACCTTATCTTCAATTCCTGAAAAGCTTCTTCACACTGAGATGTCCATTTGAATTTTGCTCCTTTCCTGGTCAGCTTAGTCAGATGCGAAGAAACCTTGGAATAATCCCTGATAAATTTCCTGTAGTAGCCAGCCAATCCTAGAAAACTGCGAACTTCCGTCGGTGTCTCTGGCTGTTTCCATTCCAAAATAGTTTCAACTTTCGCTGGGTCAACAGAAATGCCTTCACCAGAAACAATGTGCCCTAAAAATTTAACTTCCAATTTCTAGAAATGACACTTCGAAAACTTCGCCTTCAGCACATTCTTCCTCAGAGTCTCCAATACAATCCTCAAATGTTCCGTGTGCTCTTCTTCGGATTTGGAATAGACCAAGATATCATTAATGAATACCAGCACAAACTTATTCAACACATCTCTAAAGACTCGGTTCATGAGGTCAACGAAATAGGCAGGAGCGTTGGTTAATTCGAACGGCATAACTAACCACGCATAGAAACAATTCGGTCCCCTAAATGCTGTCAAGGGAATACTGTCTTCAGCTACCCTCAACTGGTGGAAACCTGAAGCTAGATCCAATTAAGAAAAGATAGAAGCACCATGCAACTGGTCAAAAAGATCATCGATGCGAGGAAGAGGATATTTATTACGGATAGTCACTTTGTTCAATTCTCTATAATCCACACAGAACCTCAATGATCCATCCGATTTGGTCACAAACACTGCTGCCGAACCCCAACAAGAAAAACTGGGTCTAATCAATCCCTTTTCCAAAAGATCTTGTGTCTGCTTAATCAACTCTTCTCTTTCTCTAGGAGCCATTCTCCTACTGGGCTGAATCACTGGCACAGCTCCTGGGATCAAATCAATACGGAACTCTATTTCTCGATGTGGTGGCAGACACTTAACTTCTTCAAAAACATCAGCAAAATCTTGTACCACATTTATGTCTTCAACTCTCTCTTCAGAAGTCTCAATTCCATGCAAAAGACTGCTCAAGTAAATTCCAGAATTATCACACGACACTCTGGCAATTCTACCCAGATCAGTTTCTAACGAAACTGTTCTTTCATCACAATTCAAAACGGCTTTATACTTATCCAGCCAATCCATACCCAAAATAAGATCAAATCGCTTAAAATTCAACACATACGGGTCATAAGAAAAGCTGTGGGATAGATAAGAGATCTTCAAGTCCTTACAGATAGTGTCTAATTTGGTCACCCCTCCTATAGGATTAGATACCAAGATAGGACTGTCTACAGAACTAGGGGTAAGAGAGAACTTTTCAACAAAATCCAAAGAAATAAAACTCAAGAAAGCACCCGAATCAAACAAAACTCTAATATATTTTCCATCTAAAAGTAAAGTATCTTCTAATACTCCATTGCCCATCGAAGAAGAAGATGGTCCGGCTTCCAAAGCAAAAACTTTATTCTGAGGCGCCCTCTGCAGAAGTGGACAATTCTTGATCATGTGTCCTGGCTGATGACAATTAAAGCACAATGATTTCTGAACCATAGCTGATCCTGGGCCACTCTGATGCGGTTGCTGTTGTTACTGCTGGAATCCCTTTCTAGGACACTTATTTGCCAAATGCCCTTCTTGTTGACAAATGTAGCACTTCCGAGGTCCGTTGTTATTCCCGGGTTTCTTCTTATTCGGTTTCCTCCATTTAGGATCGAACTTTCGCTTATTCGGATTAGTGAAATTCGCACCTGAAGCTGCAACTGGAGCCACCGGCTTCTTACTCATCAAACTTTCGTATCTCAATGCCATATCAATCAAATCAACAAAAGATCCTTTCAGAAGCACTGTCAATTTCCCATGGAATTTAGGCCTCAACCCTTGAACAAATTTCTCATTCTTTTTCAGAGGAGTATCGATGAGTCCTGGACCATAACAAGAGAGTTCGTTGAATCTAGTTTCATACTCCGAAATGGACATACTACCCTGCTTCAAATACAGAAAATCCTAATACAATTGGGTTCTTCCTGCCGTTGGCACAAACTTTTCTTCAAACAACTCCTTGAATCTGTCCCAAGAAATGTCATCCTCAGAAATATTTGCAATAGTTGAATCCCACCATGCTGCTGCACCACCTTGCAGTTGCCACGATGCCATATGCCTCTTACGCTCATCAGTCAATCTCATGCTCTTGAAAATTCGCTCACAAGAGCGTAGCCAGTCTTGAACTTCAATTATTGACTCCGAACCTTTGAATGGTTGCCCTCCGAGATGTTTGAAATCTTTGCATAAGGCTGCAAAGCTAACTTGAGACGGTACTGGATTGACAGCCTCACTAACATTTTGACTCCGTCCATTATCTGTTGAAGTACTGGCCCTAACTCTACCTCTTCTTCCTGAACTCATGTCGGTCACCTGAACAGGTAACTCAACCAATTAGATAGACTATATATAATATTATATGAAAATACAAATACGCACTCTCAAGATAGATATACACAAGAGCCTAGGTACTAGCTCTACCTAGCGCTCTGATACCAACTGTGACGACCCGCCACTCTCAACCCAGAAAGACGTATCATCATTAAGAAAGAAAGGGATAGAAATAGAAAAGAATAGAAAGAAAGAACAACAACATCAGAATCTCACAGCGGAATGGAACAAAATATAATACATCACATAACTATTACATAGTTATACATACATCAGAGTCATACAATATCACATAACAGGACTCTCATATACATATATGTCCATACATATATCCCATAATACAACACACACTAACTACACGGCGGACTACATATATAGATACATATGTCTGGTCTTCTTCCCGAAATAGCTCCTCCAGAAAATCAACCACCCAAATACTTATCACTTGGCTACTCATAAAAATTTGAATACCCAAGAGTTTATGAAAACACAAAATATAAACTCCGGGTCAGACATGGGTCTGGTATGAGTAAACAGGTTAAAATTGCTTAACTTTGAAAATCATTTGGAAATAAAGGTATCACGTAAGACTCCCCACAAATAAATACGGGTAAGTTTTTACCTTACGCTAAAGAAAACATTTTATAGGAAATTCAGTGATATTATAATAGGGTCTAGGGTTTTCAAGTAAATAGAAAATAGCCGAAATTGTTACATCTATTAAATTCCAGCTACTAGCCACGAAAGTGGGTAATACAAATCAAAACCGTAGGGTCTCGTAGGGAAAATGGATTTCCAACAATGGCAAGGCTACTGGGGTACCGCCCGTCACAGTACGAGGCCTAGATCACCGTACCGAGGATCACTCCCGACCCCCTACAACACATGGCCGGAACCATTCCTTACTGAACAGTCACGAATAAGATAACCCCGCAGTTGTGGCCAACAACTGCTCACACAGCCGAAATAAAAAGGGACATCTAGACAGGGGAATATCTTGTCCTGCTTGGGCATGACCCACCTAACCTTGCTGCATCTCCCCTGTTTTAGCCATTCCCGGTTGATGAGGCTTGGGGCTGCGATTACCTTTATTGAACATATCTTAGAATTCTCATCGTCCGCCTGACGATGTGTTGAAAGCATTCAATCCATACAAGTTCATTCCGGGTTCGAACGAAACCGAAGGCATTATCTCATTACACTCATTTTGGAATCACCCTCAGAGTTAACGACGATAACCCTTGCATTCTGAAACACCATCTCGATCGCCATTTGATAAGTCACGACCTATCGTTTAATTTGGATCGACGTGGTTTTCGAAGAATCAAAATTGATTCTTCCGATCCCGGTCTCATCGAATCCAAACGCCATTTTAAGGGCCAAGTTGTCTAATTAACTTAACAGTTCAATTTAAATATTAAGAATTCACATAACAGATATAACAGATAAATCATATACAGTTATCACAAATATCCATAATATATCATAACATATCACAGAAAAATCATCAACAGATATCAAAGTCAATCAAGCATAATTATCAATGCATACCAAACAGTTTGGTTTTACTTAACTAAATTATTTGCTTAAGAATAAACTACTTTATTTTATTTAATTAATTACTGTTTAATTAGCTTATTAATGATCAATTAATTCCTCAATTAATCATTAATCATCAATTTATTAATTATTCAATCTTTAATTTATTTATTAATTACTAAACTTTTATTCATTAACTATTACTTAATTACCCAGTTAATTTATTTATTTTATTTTTAATTATTAATTAATAACTTACTTATTAAAAAGTAATTACTTATTTAATTACCACAAATTACTTTAATAAATCAATTATTATTGATTTAATTAATTAATTAATCACTTAAGTTAATTATCATTAATTAACTTCAAGTAATTAGCTAGCATACTTAAATTTTAAATTGACTTAATATATGCGAAATTTTAAATCACAAAATTAATTTAAAGTTATCAATTAATCTACATTCTAATTACTTTATATTAGTCAAACCATCTTTACATCACTTACCATTATTAAACTTTTAAACAAATATTAACCTAAACTATTAATTTCTTAATTACTTAATTATAAAAATATTAAACAAAATTAGGTTGTACATTCGCTTGGTAAAGGACCCGAGTCAATCCCCCTTTCTACTCGTGACGGTCTCGAGTTCCCCCTGTTTCCTTGCGTCTCTCTCCCCATCTTCTTCTCCTCTTCCCAGTTTCCATTCTTTTCTAAAAAAAATTAAGTTAAAGTAAAACTGCAGTTAACCCTCACGCTCACGAGCTCACACCCATGAAGTCCTGAAGCCATACTCGAAGCAAACACCAAAAAATCACGGCACGCGACGACTCCAGATCATCGACCATCACCTCGCCACCGTGCACATGCACGGTGGCTCGCCTCCCCTGCGGCGACTCGCGACAATCCCCACACGTCACAAAACCTCCACTCGTACGAAATCTAAACCCAGATTTCAATTTCAAGTTGAAAACAAAAATACGTCCTGATGCTCGAATATGGCAACAATCAACGCCACTGTCAAATCGTTCGTGCGGCCACCCTACATCACCGGAGGTGATAAAACTTCACCAAAACCTCGATCACACCTCTCCCTAACTCCACCAAAAATCGCGATCAACTCGATCGACCTATGATGCCGGAATCAATATTTTACAGAGCATCAAATTTTTAAGCACTCAAACCCTATTTGTGATTCAAACTCAAAATTTATGCATTTGAAAAATAATTTTACATTTTTCTAGTGCTAATACAACTTCAATCTTGCTTCATAGGAAATTTCAATAATTAAAATTTGTTGAATCAACCAGTATTGATAAAAATCAGCTTTCGACTTCTCTTGAAACTGCATCTCAAACTTTGATCTAAAAATTATCATTTCACTTCTAAAAATCCTAACTTCGTATGTTTATTTAATATATGAATTCGAATTATCAATTTAAAATTATTGAATTTTTACACATATTGGTTTCTTACTGCAAACTTAAATATGCAGAGTCCATGTCTTACTGTAAGCATCAAACAAGGTCTAGATTTCTAATTGAAGATTAAACATCCTATCATGTTTTAAAAATCATAGTTTAAATGGTGTACAAAATAAAGTATAAATCTTTATCTATTTTCCTTGTTCAGAAATCTAAAATATTAAAGATTAACCCATAGTGGAACTTCCAGTAACAACAGTTAACATAGAGCATTTTACATTCAGTATATAACAGGCATAAGGTTATATGATCTAAGCATCTAGTCTAAAATTTCTAGAAAATATGTTTACTCACCAAAACAATTTGACCAGGAGGTAATGTTGAAGAAACTGCAGTTGAACTACCCTAAAACCTTCCTTTGTTTTTGCTGTTGAATTAAATCCAAGTTTGCAAAGCATACAATGTTTTTCACAGGTTTATTTTTAAGTTAAGGTTTGTATAAACGAACAGATGATATGTAGGTGTATATATATAAAGAAGCTACTGAGTAACAGGTTATAACTGGCCAGTTTATATTTGTATTATCATTTTCTTTTTTCTTTTTTATTGGTTACCTGATATTCACCTGCAGAATGAAGTGATCAGAAGATTTTGGCTTCCTGTACTATACTTAAACAAGATGTTAGGCTAATTAATGCTTATGCCCTTAATCATGATAGCAAGTAATTAATGTTTGTTGATACTTACTTGTGTATGGTACAAAGATATTTATTTCATTTCGGCTCGCATGTTTTGCAAGATACAGATTTTTGTTTTTATTATATTTAAAGTGAAAACTTGTTTTATATTGAAGTGAGATTTTTGTTTCCTGATTCATAAAACTGTATAACAGTACACAAGTTTTATATCTAATTTGTCTTGTGTAATTGATCATCTTGTACTATATGTTTTGTTTTTCCTTTCTTTCTTACAGGTTTGTTCAAGTAAGTATATTTAGCTATCTATTTACTTGGCTTATTGTAGAAGCTTGCTTATTTACAAATATGTTTATTATTCTTAGTGAAGCCTGATTTTGATTTTTTTTTATTTGTTAAGTACAACTATATACAACTTGTCTTGTTTCTTTGCATTATTCACCTTCATATATTTTGGGTAAACTTATTATTGTCATTGTTTGTATAGTTTCTAAACTCTGTTCTATTTGTGATTTAAATTTCAAACATTTATTTATAACATTCTATTTGTATACTTATATTTCTAGTTTCTACTTATATTTTATAATTATGTTCTTAGTTACAGTTTATATTTTATAATTATGGTTTATATTTATGCTCATAATTATGATTTATACTTGTTTTGGTATGTTTATGTTCATAACCATTTATATTGTTTTAAAACTTATATGTTAGATTCCCATGTTTGTGTTAATATTACTACGTTTGTTTATTTTTAAACTTATCATTTTAAAAACTAAAATTGTATTCATATAAATTATCAAATAATAAAATATTGAATCTTTGATTTGATTTTATTGAATAAGTCAGATTTGTTTTAATGGTTTTGAAGCATTCTATTTCAAATTTTCAAATCAAAATTTCTTTTATAAAACATATAACTGTTAAATATCCAAGATCTCATCAATTTTAAACATTGACAAGCTTATACTTAATTTAAATTAGATTAAATATTTAATAAAATATACCGTCAAAATTCCGGGTCGTTACAATATGTTTATTATCATCAAACAAAAATCATATAAGCGCATATTCAACAATATGTGTATATGTGTATATATATGTATATGTATGTATGTATCTATATATATGTATGTATGTATGTTTGTTGTATCATGTAGTTTGCTTGAGGTTGTACTCTGTTGCTTCAAACCCCTGTGCACTGAACTTGTTCATTTGTGTTCATGTTGTCTACACTTGATTCCATGTGCTTGCATTTGAACTTAACTGTGCAATCTACACTTGTATTGCCTACTGCCGTGTTGCCTCTGTCCTTATTAGACTTGAAGTCTAGTGTGTTCATGTAGTCTGATTTTATGTGGAGCTTAATTGAGGCGATGTTTTGTGTTGATGTTGCTTAGCACTGCACTTGTGTAGTCTGTCTTTTGTTCAACTGAGTTGTGTTGTTGTTTATGTCTTTGAGCCTCGGCATGTGTGCTTGTTGATGTAACCTCCTCAGTTTTTTATTTTTCGAGTCGGTGCATATGAACTTGAATTGCTTTCTATTTTCACCAGGTCTGGTTCCATATGAAATTTTTTATGCATAGCATATATATGTCAGTGTTGCTCCTTTGTGTGCTATCCACCTCCTTTTGTACTGGTTCATTGTGATTTT
Source organism: Allium cepa (assembly GCA_030765085.1). NCBI lineage: Eukaryota > Viridiplantae > Streptophyta > Magnoliopsida > Asparagales > Amaryllidaceae > Allium > Allium cepa. Next base: position 807,533,629 of record CM060940.1, on the reverse strand, counting down.
GGAATTTGTCTTGGTACATTTGAGTTCGTTTGAGTCTCTACTATAATCATTGATGTTGCATTGTGTTCATGTACATTTGGGGACTAGTTCATGCATTCTGAAGCTTTGCAATCTGATTCATTGCACTTAATGTTGCCTGACCTATTTCATGGTTGTTTATTAACTTGCACTTCATCTTAATTTTTGGAATTTGCAGTTTGGAGTTTTCATTTTATTGATTTGGGTTGATAAAATTTGGATTCCTTTTGAATTTTGGTTCATGATGTCTTCATGTATACTCGAGTCTGGTTGCACTGTCTAGCCTCTGTTGTTGCTGGCTTTATGTATACATCACTTTATACCTGTGTTGTTTACAGTCTGAGTTTTGTGTACAATTTCATCTAGATTTGTTTTTTGTATTGCACCCGAGTTGAATCCAGCTTGTAGCTCGGGTTTGACCTTGTGCACATGTCGTGACTTTATTCTAATTGCACTTGAGTTGAACCTAGCTTTTAGTTGGGTTTGACCTTGTGCTCACATGTCCCTGCAGTTTTATCAAGTGTATAACGGTGTGCACGGCCTTATGGCATGTACAGTGATGCACTGTGCATGTTACAAGTTGTTCGTGTAGATGAATTCAAAAATAAATGATGACGAACAACCCAAATAACCGAGGAAAATAACATTTTCAAAATACAATTTATTTTACACTGCAAAAATATTTCCCTTTTAATTTTACTGCATCAGTGTTTATTTTGCAGATAACTCTGATGCTGGATTTGAATATAGTTGGAGAACAATTGTGAGTAAATGAGTGAATGTAGTGAGGTGCAAATGTATGTAACAATTGTATAGTGAAAAATTTGTGTTGTAAAATGAAATTGTATTTTAATTGAATATTGTGTATATATAGTGAGAGCTCAAATTTTACAATTCAAAAATTGTTATAAAATATTTGTTTGAATAAAATATCTGTTTGAATTTAAACTCCGTGTTATTTATTTTATTCAGCAAATAATTATTTAATTATATGAAAATAAAATAGTACAATAACAAATACATTTAAATTAATATATATATATATATGTTTATTATCATCAAACAAAAATCATATACTAGCATATTCAACAATCTCTCCCTTTTGATGACAACAAACATATATTTAAGATTTTGAATTTATTAAATATATTTGATCATTCAATTTGCTCCCCCTATTTGAATGCTTCCTCACTACAACAAAGCTCCCCCTTCATATATGCATGAAAATAAATAAAAATATGCAAATGAACTTAGATGCAAATAGAAAATAAAAAAATAAAATACTTGACCTTTATTTACTAAAATCTTAACTTTTCTCTCCCTCTTTTGTTATCGGCAAAAGAGTAATAGTGTTAGAAAAATGGAGATAAAGTGATAGACATTAATACAATATTAATACCCAATCGAGTATAAATATTAAATTTCAATTAAAAAAATTAAACAAAAATAAAAAATACTCAGTTAGGCGCATATTCCACTTTAAATGATAGGGATGATCTAAAACCATATAGATGTGTCTATTTGTGGTATATTTATATCAGGATTTGAATATCTACTAACCATGCATAATCGTTTGGACTCTTAAATAGGATTAGTAGTACTCCCAAATTTTATATAAAAAAAATGAATTTCAAGCATCTTCCAACCACGCATAACCCTGAGGACTTTTAAATGGGAAACTTGTCTATTTAATTAATCAATCTTGATATGTGTTCGATACATGCATAACCGTGAGGACTTTTAAATGGGCATGAAAGCACATAATCAAGAATTCCAAGTAATTCACTCATGCATAACCGTGAGGACTTTTAAATGAGAGTGAATACTTTGGATGTTTTTCTTGCTAAAAAATAAAATAAAATGAAAACGAATAATTTCGCGTTTAAAATACCACATATTGACATACTATATTGGATTTTAATGAGTGATGGTCGTTAGAAATATGATAGAAATAGAGATGTTCATTGAATTTTTACCAAACAAGAGTTATTATAAATCTTGTTTAAATTTTTAAGGAAATTTACTAAACATACTTTCTCAAGTTATAATATATGATCAATATCAACACTATCACTTTTCAATCACTGTTTATCTTTTCGATAATTAATAGGGATCAGATTAGTTAATGTAGTCATTTAAGATCAAATCCAAAGAATAATTATAAAATTAAATTTCCTAAAATGACTAATCTGAAACAAGGTCAACAAAAACTATTTTTCGGAAGGGGTTTTATAAGAAAAATGTCTGCTATTTGAAAATTAGTTGGGATGAAAAATATGCGGATATTTTCTTTGAAAAACGATGTGACTACTGAATTTCTCAACATAAATCACGTTCCACTAGTAATTTTTCTATCAATTAGATTACCAGTGTAATCTGCATCTGAATTTCTCTTAGACTCAAGAATATCATTAGTGGGATATCATAGACCAGATCATGAAGTTTGTAACACAATACCTTAAAATCTTTTTATATTTTTTAAATGAAATTCTTTTGGATTTGAATTAAAGCCATGCCAATAAACAAACAGTGAACATAGTGTTAACAGTAAAGTAACCAAATATATCCACGTGTATCTAGAATAATCAAAATTCAATACAAGACAATGTCCCTTATCATCTAAACTTGCGATATCGTTAGTCCAAATTAGAATTAGTTCATAGACTCTAGAGATACATGTAGTGTTCTAGGCATAAAAAGATAATTGGCCAATAATTTTGCATAATTCAAAATCATTATCAACATTCATTATCACATAACTGGCTGATTTAATTCAGATTATGGTGTAGATTATCACATTTTATAAATCGTTCAAGACAAATATACCGTTACATATTTTACCTTTGCCGATAATTTTTCGTTGTTGCCCATTGTGACTCTGCCACCTTTGTACTAAACTAAGGAACTTTGATTTTTGCCCGTTGTGTGCCTGAAACAGCCAAAATCCATATAACACTGTTGTTGTTCGTTAGCCTGCCACCAGACCTCCACGAGAAAAGATTTTGGTGGCCTATTTGTTTCTATAGGTCCATTGTTGTTAGTGGCAAAAGATTTTGAAAAATATGTTTATGTAGACCCAAGACTATTTACATTTGTTCCTTTTGGCACCTGGATTTTGTTAACATCAAGGGATTTTATGTTCGTGCCTTTTGGAACCCAAATTGGTATGGTTTTAATGTTTTTGGGTCTATACCAACAATTGTTTTGATTGTATCCAATTTTTCTACAAATTGTGCACTTAGAATTGACTTGAATAATTTAACTTTAATGCGCTCAGATTGATGATACCCAAGTCCTAGTCTAATTGTATTAACAGTTTGTTTCCCTCATAGCATATTTGACGATCATTCTCCTTTGGAAAATTTTCCTAAAGTTGTAGACAATTGTCGGGCTTGTGTTTTGAGAGATTCATTTTCATTCAATAATTGTGTGCACTTTTTAATAGAATTTTCTCTCCTCATGTTTTTACTTTCTTTCAAAATCAGAATTTCATTTTCAAGTGATTTAATTTTAATTCCTAATTTTTTAAGTACTCCTTCGAATGATGGACACTTATCACACTTAGGGCTTTTATTTCGATAGTTTTCGACTAATTGGTCAATTTGTGTGTTTAATTCTATCAAAGTATCTCTTTGTGATTCAGTTTTAGCATATTTCTCCCTAAGTCGTTCAAAACAGCCATTTACTTCGTGAAAATATATAAGTAGTCTAGGTGAGTAAGTTTTGACACCTCGCTTGGCTCGTCGTCATCACCGCTAGTTGTTTCTCCTTGAAGACATAAGTTTTCCTTTTCACTTTCACTACCAGTGCTTTTATTAACTTTATCAGTTTCATCCCAAGAGGTTGCAAAACTTCTCCTTTTCGATTTCTTTCCTTGGCTGAATCGATTCTATCGACAATTGGGCTTGATATGACCGAGTTTATCGCACTGTGGCATATGATCTCCTTCTCTTCTGAGTTGTCTAGTACTTTGGCTATTCTTCTTTTCAATTGTTGATATAGAGCAAGATTTTTGTATTTGTGATTCCACTTTTTGAATCTCTTTATTAGTAGCGCCAGCTCAGCTGCTCCATCATCATCATCATCACTTTCCATTGTTCCTTTAAGAGCTATTGATTTCTTTTGAGTATCACCTCCTTTGCATTCTTCCTCGAATTTCATTTCTAGCTCATAAGTGGTGGGATTTCCGATGAGTTCTTCGACCTTAACTTGTTTCAAATCTTTTGATTCTTGAATGGCAGTAACTTTTGTTTCAAAATTTCGTGGAAGGACTTTGAGGATTTTTTGGACTATTTCCAACTCTGTGTATAATTTTCCGAGAGCTTTTGATTTGTATATGAGATTAGAAAGTCGTCCATACATCTTTTTGACATTTTCATCCTTGGCCATTATGAAGTTCTCGTATTCGCTACTAAGCATGGCAAGGCGAGATTCTTTGACTTCAGACGTTCCTTCGTGAGTCACTTTGAGTGTGTGCCATATTTCCTAAGCAGTTAGACAATGTAAGACATGATTAATTCAAGTTGATCCAATAAACAAATAATAGAATTCACAGCTTTAGCATTAGCATTATGTAGTTTATTTCTATATATGTCTGTTGATCCATTGGTTTTTCAATTTTTTGATTATCTACAACTATAGTTGGTGCTCTATATCCTGTCTCAACAATATTCCAAGCATCAATGGTTTACAGAAAAAATTTCATTCTATTTTTCCAGTAAGCATATTCGCCATTGAACATTAATGGTCTAACTATGGACTGACCCTCAGAAAAAGCATTATTAAAAGAAATCATTTAAATATTTTAAAACAAAATTTTGTTTTTGAAAAAAAAATCAAATTTTTTAAAACAAAAATTGGCTTTTGTTCCTGGCTCTGATACCACTTATAGGATCGATTTCACCCTAGACGGGGTGAATAACGTAATACTAATAATTATAAAAATTTAATGCAGAAATATATAAAATAATTGCAGCACTGATAATAGCAGAATAATAGCAGCACAGATGTAACAACGTGGAATTTTGGGTCGCTAGATTTGAACATTTAATTCATTTTAAATGTTGAATATGTATTGTAATTTGGTTTTGAAATAAAAATATTTTGGTTAAATTAATAGAATTTGTTAAATTTCAAATACGGGAATTTAATTGAGATTTGAATAATAATAGCTTAATATTAGAATTGGGAAAATGGGTGAATCTGGGTGTAAATAAATATAAAAATGGTTTCTAAAAATTTATTTAAGTTTACTTTGATTTAAATAGTAATGTTGGACTGTTGGATGAAATTAGAAGTTGATAAATTGAATTTGGAATTTTATATTAATTTAATAATGGAATTTAATAATATAATAATGCAAATAATCAAATTTTGATTTGCACTGAATCAGATTTATTTCTAATGTGAATATAAATTTTATACGAGTTATAATAGAGTAAATAAAGTTTTAAAAGTGAAATTTTAGATGATTTCGACGATTGTGTAAATCGCTCGATTTAATCAACGAGTTAAAATAGCCTTCCGGGACACTGTCTCGGAATTCGACGAAACCAGTTCCATTGGATCCGTAATAGTTAATTATTATCGGATATCAATTTTCGTAGCATTTGGAGTTACCGTTTGCTCGTACGGGTGAGAAACGCGTTGAAATTAAAATCGATAATTTAATATTTAAACTCAATTTAAAAAGCAATCTTCCACATACGACCAAATTAGCCTCTGAAACACGTTCCATTGTGTTCGGAATACGGGTAAAACTCTATAAACGCTTGTCGGCTTGCGTTGTTTGGAGTTCGTTTGTAAAAATCTTGTTAAAGTGAAAATAATAGTAAAATAATACTTATAATTGCTTATATATACACGTTTTTCTTCAGCAAACCCTAATCTATTTTGGGGCCGCCACCGTTGTTTTATCAATGGCCGAAAAACATCAGTTTTCATCATCAATTTTCGATCAATCCACATAACAATTTGTAAACTTCCAACACGAAAATAGTAGAGCTCGACAAGCTCTAGAGATCCGATGGTAGGTTTTCGTTCTAGGGCCTTGGATTGTCCTCGATTTGGCGAACTAGGGTTTCGGTTCGAGCTCGAATTCAGGATGGAGGAGGCGACCGAGTTCAACTTGCTTCTGGCCAAAGGAGGAGGCTGCTACGAGCTATCGAATGGCGAGTTCTGATCGAACTTGTGTGGTGCGAGCATGGAGCGACGGTCGAGAGTTGTAGCGCGACGATGGGTTTCGAGTACTGGAACGCGAACGTGATTGGGGGGAGAAGATGATCGCGCGGCCTTGATTCTTGACTTCTGTTTTGTGCGGCTGTGATGCGCATGGTGTATTAAAAAAACTTGTTTTCAAATTGATATTCAAACTTTAAAAATTCATATCGTGCGTTTTTTATCAAATTTCGACGAAACGAGAAACGCCGAAATCGCAGAGACGAGTACTACGCAGTTGAGCAATTCTGGAATCGTTCCAAGCAAGTAAAAATTTAGGTTAAATCGAACGCCGTTCGATTTGATTTAAATTTGAAGGCTCGTCGAAAACCCAAGGTGAGTTATTCTCACTCGCATCTGGATACCAATGATTTAAATAGCTAATATTTAAATGTTGATTGGTTGTTTGGCTGAATATGATAATCATTATCAAATTAAATCGATATTTATTTGTTGTGCTAATATCCGTGGATGCAGGGAAACAGGTTGGAGGGATCCAACTGGATTCCTCACAAAAAGAAAATTTTATTTATATTCTGATATATATATCTCATTGATATTCTGTGATAAATTGTTTTAGATCCTGTTATGCTATGCTCTATTTATATATTGTGATAGATAAATTGAAAATTAAATTGTGATTGTGCTATGATTTGGTGAATACAACCTGGGAATTTTAAATATAAATACGATGAATTGGGTTTAAAGGAAATTAAAGAAATTCCTAAGTACAGAATTTAAAAGGGATTAAATTCAAGATATTGGTTGATAATTTGAAATGTTTGAAAGTATGATTTATAAAGGAAATGTGAATTGTTTAAAAGAATAGCGAGATTTATTTTTAAACAATAGGAAGTGTGCTTCCTCCTGGATACTTTAGTATGTTTTTAAGAAAAAATTTCAAATATAAATCTACAGTTTAAATATGTTCATAATATTTTAGAAAGAAATATTATTTTAAATTGTTTTTAAGTGAAAGCAAATATTTGATTAAGTAATTATGGTATTTAATTATTTTAAAAAGTAAATTAGTATTAAGTTCTCAAAAGCAAATTATAATATAAATATTTAATTTAATAACTTTATTTAAAAGGTTAATTTGATTTAAATTACTTAGGAAACCACCATATATTTCCTTAAGTATTATTTTCAATTAAATAATTTCTAGAAGCTTTATTTTAAATATTTTAAACACATGTTTGAAAATGATTTCTAGGAAATAGCAATGTCTTTAAAAATAAAAGGAATTTTACGGGATGAGCGTAAAAATTGAATTGGGTAAATCATGTTGGATTGATAAAAAGAATTCCTTGGGTTATCCTAAACGGAAGTGTATTTCCCTGAAGCCAAGTACGTTTAAGTAGATTTCTAAGTAAAAGATAAAGGTTTTAAATTTGATTTCGAAAGAATGTTTCAAGAAAATCCTTACGTCGATTGCAAAGATTTCAAAAGTAAATATTTACTAATTAGTTATAGTAATAATTATCTAAGGGGCAATTGGCATTTTGTTTGAAAGGAATATTATTAATATTTATCATTGTAAAATGTTTATATTTTAAAGATAATTAGTTAAAGTGTATTTGAAACTTGTATAGGATTTCATAGCTTTATTTTAAAATTTAGTATGACTTAACTTTATTTTAAAGATAATAGTTTATATTTTATAAGCAGTTTTATTCGAAATATTTTTAAAGGTATATATATTTTAAATTAAGTATGTAAGAAATTTTAATAAAAATGTTTTAATGTATTTTCAAGAATAAAGTATTTAAATTATTTTACACCTTAAATATTGGTACTTGGAAGTTTTCGGAGGAAGTAAAGATTTGGAAATCTATTCCATGAAAAGAACTGGGTTTGAAAGGTGTTTTCAACAGGATTTGAAAATGAAAACATATCTTGTAAAGATATTTTTGAGGAAAATAAATAATGTGGGAGATTATTTATTGTGATGGATGTTTGTGAATGTTAATTGATTGTTAAATCCCCGACTATCAATATTGGACAATGCATTGATCGTTTCGAAGAGACCGGGATCGGGATTTATTTCTCGAAAACCACTTCGATCCGGTTTGTACGTTTTCGTGGGAAAAACGAGTTCGGAGTCGAAGATGGAGCAGTGAAGTGCAAGGGCTAGTCGCTACTAATCCTGAGGATATTTCCAAAATGGATGTAGTAGGAGTGGTGCCTTTGGATCCGTTCGAACCCGGGACGGACTTGTATGGATGAATGCTTTCGGGACATCGTCGGGTGGGCGATGGGCATTCTAAGTGAAACATTCTAAAAGGAAATGCTTAGCCTCAAGCCTCATCAACCGGGAATGACTAAAAATCAGGGGTTATGCAGCAAGGCTTGGTGGGCAACACCCATTTCTGGTAAGGTCATTCCTGTCTAGATGTCCCTTTTATTTCGGCTTAGTGGTGCGGTTGCTGATCCTAACCGTTGGGTGATCTTACTCGGGATTATCCAGTAAGGGTTAATCCGGGCCTTGTGTTGCAGAGGATCGGGCATGGTCCTCGGTACACTGATCTAGACCAGGTACTGTGACAGGTGGTACCCCAGTGCCTAGTCATTAGTTGGAAATCCATTCTCCCTGCGCGCCTTTTACGAGTTTTGTTTGTATTACCCACTCTGTGGCTAGTAGCTGGAATTTAATCATGTAACAATTTCGGCTATTTTATAAGTATTTGTATATAGACCCTATTATAATATCATAGGATTTCTATAAAAAGTGTTTTAGCTATCGTAAGGTAAAAACCCGACATGTTTATTTGTGGTGTGGTTTTACGAGATGCTTTGATTTCAAAAGGATTTTTGAAACTTTAATAATTAATTTGGGTGCATTATTATCAGTTGGTATTTCAGACTGACTCGGGTGTTATTTCATTATAATGCATGGGTCAGACCGAGTATTATATGTTCAGGACAGGATGCTATAGAGCAGGAGAGAAGCTGGAGTCCGAGACGTATTATCCGTACTTGTATATTTATCCGCTGCTGTGATTGTATGGAATTCTCTAACTGGTAAATGTTGTTTGTTTGAGATAAGCAGATAATATATTGTATAAAACAGATATAGTTTTCATTTTGTGTAAAGAGCTGATATTATATATTATATTTTATTCTGCTGTGATTGTGAGATTTTTATATTGTTTAGTTCCTTCTTTCTTCTACCTTCTTTCTTTTCCTCAACAATCTGTCTTTTCCGACACTTGATCGTCGGCATATCATTACTGTGGGGTATTTTATGTCGATTTTCGAGGGTCGTGAAGGGCGGGTCGTCACACTTGGTATCAGAGCTTAGGTTGGCGACAACCTAGGCTTTGGTTGGGAAATTACTCATTAAATAGAGTCAATAGTACTCTATAATGAGTTGAGTGTATTAATAGCTATGAGCACGTATTTGTTAGTGGATATAAAATTATTTTTGTACTGTGTTGACTTATTGGTTGAGTGTTTATGAGTTCTAGTCGATACGGGAAGTACAACTGTATCGATAGGGTTTTCTAAACTCTTAAACAAGATAAACCTATATAGTATTGTTTTAAAAGGGGTAAATGAAATAATTTTACCAAAAATTATATTTTGATACAAAAGAAATAATTTTCAAAAATTATTATATATGTTTGATTGTTTGGATATGGATATCTTAATTTAGTAAGCTAAAATTTAATCTAAAATTTGAAATGGTTATTACCAAATAAAATTCTATGAGTATAAATTATACAAAAGAAGAATAACTGAATTTTAATTAAACCAGAATTTAAATCCCGGAAATTTTGAAAGTGTTTAAATGTATTGAAAACAAAATTTAGAAGTTTAAAATCTTGGGAATTTGGAATGTTTTCCAAAGTTTTTGAAGGCAATGATGATGTATTATTTTGGGAAGTATTTTTGGATGGGTATTGTTTTGGAATGAATTTGTGAAAGTAAGGAAGCGCTTAACTCACTTCAGTCGCTGGAAAATAATCCTGATGATGATGGCCACATCATCAGAATTCATTTTCGATTTTCTAAAGTGATGGATTGCTACCTTGTTGAGTGATTCTGATATTTGTAACACTTTTTTGAGATACAAGTGATTTTAAGAAAATTTCAAAAGGGTGGAAATTGTTTTAGCACAACCAAGTTGTTTTGGAAATTTCAAAGGGAAATTTGTTTGGTAAAAACAGGTTGTTTGGAAATCGGGAGATTTGATTTAATATACCAAGTAGGTATGAGTTGATTATTATTTCAAAATGGTTTTGAAACAAAACCGGGTAATTGAATTTTGGAAAATTCCATTTAAATAATGTGTAAAGTTAAAATGAATCAACCATTGAACTTACTAAGCAAAGTTGATATTAATAAGAAGGAAATGAAAATTTTAATCTTGGAATTAAAATTTACCTTGAGTATATGGAAGTGAATAGAAAATTTGAACTTAACTTGGGATAAATTAAATAAATTGGGCTTAGAATTAAATTGTTTGAATTAAATTGAAATGTAAAATGACTTTGTAATTGTGGGTCATTATGTAATGAATTGTACTCATAAGCTATTAAGTGCTATACTTATAATATGAAATTGTGGATTTAAAACTGTGCAAAGAATTAAATTGAAGGAAAAATTGTATCTTAAGAAAGTCAGTGATATAAATATAGATAATCTAGAATTATGATTATAAGATGAAAATAACTCAAATGAGCAATATAAACTTTTAAGTAAATAAGTTGGTGAACTTAAGAATAGAAAATCAGATTGTAAACCCAAGTAAAATGAAATTATAATCACAAATGGGAAATAGTTGAATGGTATGGTGAATTCAAACTTAATCTCAAATGGAATATGAATTGAAATAAGGTGAAGAAAATATAAAATAGAAAAGATGTGAATGAACTTAAGTTGGTAAATAAGTTTTGAACGTGTATATGGAGAATTAAAATTGGATTGAATTCGATTTAACTTCGATTAAATGGAATTGAGTTGAATTTGGATTGAATTAAAATCAAAATTCAGTCGCGTTACAAATAATTTTGAATAGAATTAAACTCTTATTTAAAATAGTAAAGGTAATAGCATGAATTTAAGTTGGCTGAATAAATTTAGTTAAAACTAAAATTAGAATTGGAAAAGAATTGAATTGAAAGAAATTTAATTAAGTTGAAAGGATATTGTATGATTAAAATTTTAACCCAACTAAATTTGGAGGAATTGTTTGAGAATGAATTTAGCGTAAGCTAAATTAAATAAAAAGAAGCTTGAAAATGAGTTTAGGATAAACTAAATTAAATAGAATTCAGTTTTGGCAATTAAAAAAAGAGATGAGAGTGTGAATGAATAATGAAATTAGGTTATAATAGTGATGGTTTGAATTGTAAATAAATTGAAATGAGTGAAATAATTTAAAGTGGTCTCATTGTTAATAAAAATAAATAAAAATGGAGTGAATAAGTAAACGAATTGAATTAAAAATTGTAAATGAATTTTTGATTTAATGAGAATCAAATGAAAATGAAATAAGATTGATTTAAGAAGAAACTAAATATTGAAAGAACTTAAGCAAATTGGAAAAAAATGGTTGTGGATGAGCTTTGTATGTGGTCTTGGGTAAATTTATTTGGATAATAAAATTTAAGGCAAGTGAAAAGAATCTTAATTAATTATTGTGATAAAATAAAGGTGTATGAGTTATAAATATTACAGAATGGGATGGTATTAATATCAACTTAAGTTGGATGATGAACTTGAAGGCGAGAATAAGAAATCGAATAAAAAAAATTTGCAAGGAATAAGAATATTTGGGATTGTGAAAAATTCCGAATGAAACAAAATTAATATAAATTTAAACTGGAATTAATTTTATGGTTATAAGCTTAAGTGATGGTTATCTGCTTGAATGACATGAAAATTTGCGTAAGAATTGGTTGTTTTGTTGTATTCAGAATTGAGTTGGTTTAAGAAAGCAAATAAAATTGGTTTTTGAATCAATTAGAATGGATTGAAAATTTATTAAGTGATTTTTGCATATGAATGAAAATGGATCATAAAGGAAATGCAAATACATCAAACCGAAGGTAAAAAAAATTGGTTGTGGATCAGTTTGGAGTTTAATTGAAGTAAATTGATGCAAGTAATACACATGTAATCATATTGATGTGAATATGGATTGAGGATAGTAAACTTGAATGAAAATCATTCGAGTGGAATAAAATGAAGTATGGGTTTGTATAGAGGATTTAAAATGATGTTGAAATTGTGAATTTGTGACGACGCGGGTTTTACCCGCTCGAAAATCGACATCCATACTTCAAATCGTATTCGAATGTCATAGATTCGACCGTTCAAATCCGATTCGCCGGAGCTTATAACCATCATTAAGTAAACAACACAGCGGAATAAAAGAATAATACATTGATATACAGCTTTGATACAATATCTGATACAACAGATGATCCAATAGATATCAATATACATCAGAGATATGATACAATAAAATAGCAGCGGAAAAGAAAACGATAGATAACATCTAGCAGCGGAACAATATAACTCTGAGATAGTCTTCAAGGAAGAACTCCAAGAACTGCAACTCCATCTCCAAGAATCAATCCAGCAATAGCTCGAACCCCCAATAACGATGCACCTAGCATAAGCAAGACTGGTGTGGTCCAAAGACTGAACTAACTCCAGATAATCCACTATATCTAACTATCTGTAAAACCCAACTCAAGACTGCTCGTGTAGAAATATAATGAGCACCCAGAGTTTAGGAAAGAACAATAAACTCCGGATCAGTCGTGGGACTGGTGTGAGCAACAAAAACAGTTTATCTTTTAAAACATTCAACAAAGATTTCAAAGTCAATTCGCAATGTTTTTTAAAAATGAGACTACCATAAGGCCTCCCGCACACACACACAATGCAAACGCAGAATCGGAGGAGATTTCTCCTTATGATAGTCAAAGATGCTTGATACGCATTTAAAAGAACATTTGATATTATTACTAGTGCATAGTGTAGGAAAAATTTATTTCGAAAGTAGAATATAAATCTTAGCCAGCATAGACATTTCGAACTATGCCTACTATAGCTACCATCTAAACAGTGGTGACCACCATAAGTAAATGGCAGGTTCTACAACTAATACCGTACAAGGTTTCGTATTGGGAATTGGATTTCCAACGAATGATCAGGCCAAGGAACTTCCCATTGCCACATGAGAACGCCTCTGGATGGACGTCCCCGAGAACCAAACCGGATCACTGCCAACACAAGGCCGGGTTACCCCTAACTGAGTAACAACTGACCGAATATGCCATCCCCCGGTTCTCTGGGACCTTTCAACCGAGCGCTCGTAATCAATTCACACAATCATAAAGTGTTTTCAACATGAGTAAGTATCTGGGCTCCATACCATGATACCACCCTTTTCCAGAAGGAAATGCACATACCCTAAAGGGCGCTACCCCTCATAACCTTGCCGCATCTTTCCTGTTTTGACCATTCCCGAGGTGTGAGGCTCGACGAAGTCACGTCCACAAAGCCACGCTTTATACAAAAGTCGTGCTTGGGTCAACAAATGATCATAGAAATGATCACAAAGATAGACGATCAAACAAATGATCCTATCACAAATGATCAACACAATGATCATTTCACAGCAACACTCAGTATGTCACATTACCAAATTGGGAATATATCGCTGATAACCTTCAACTACATAACCTCTGAGCTCGTACGTCTCAGAGAAGGGTGTTAAGCTAAGAGAATAAATTCTCCGCCACCAACAGAAATATATTTGAAAGAAATCGGCTTTACATCTCAATTTGTAATGTCAGACATACAATCCATACAAGTCTGTTCCGGGCTCGAACAGAACCAAAGGCACTTACAAAGAAGTCCTTGCAATCCGGATATTCACCAATCACGTTCGGACTTCCCATCACATATGGAGTTTCTATGCCGGCGCGACTCGGTGCAGAAACAATCGATAGGTCATCCTATCGCTTTCGCAAATACCCGGTCTTCATCACCGGTCTCCAAATGCTATCCATAACGTCAAATCACATATTCAGAATGGGTTATACGACACAAAGGTCCTTTCCCGGCTAAACCGAATAGTGAGCGAAAACATTTAAAACATATGGATATGGGATTTCAATTAAGTCACAACTTAATAATTCAAAACTTTTTTTCAAATGGTTTAAATAAATTACCTTTTTCAATCTTTAAACAAAAAGATTCATTTTCACAACCTTTAACGGTTTAAACAATTTTCACATTTTAATCTTTTAAACAAAAGATTCATTCACAGATTTTCCCAAATCAATTTTCATTTCAATTTGATTTACTCGTTAAATCTTTAAAACAAAGATTTAACTTATATGTTTCAAAACAATTTTATTTTGGATGGTTTAAACAAATCACCATTTTAAATCTGTTAAAAAATAAACAAATTCGATTCATAGCTTTCAACAAGAATTCATTCATAACTTAGAAAACCATTTTTCAATTCAATCTTAAAATTCCTTTAATTAAACTGGAATTTAATTTCTTATCTGAAAGCCTTTATTCTTTTAAACAAACAGTTTCATTTTGGAAATCTGATTCATTCATACGAGTTGAAGCCCTTGGGTTAAATCCAAATTCTCAAACCAATATTTTAAAATGGTTTAACTTCATATACACACATTTATAACATCTTTAATCATAATTTTCAAATCATGGAATTCAATCTCAAAATTTGGATTATTTAAATTGAAACTTTACCAAGTTATTCAAAATAGCTTTTATCTTAAAAACCCCATTTCAAAAGCTTTAACCTTTAACCCAAATCCATTTCCAAAATCAATTGAAATTAAAATTTAAATTTCAAAACATTACATTTAAATTATCTGTGACTTAACCGATTTCCACGTGAAATCCATAATTGTGTGTGTATGGTGTGGTCCAGGGGTTTAACACAATAGTGCACAATCATTCAAGCATCACAGATTAAATAGAACAGTATATTCGATAAGCGGTATAAACTATATCACTTATCTTTCATCCGCGGGTCACAGATATATATATCGCAGACAATAAATAACAGTAAACATAGCTCAAATCAAAACAGAGCAACAAAATCAGGGATATCAAACAACTCAATCATCCAATAGAATCCAAACATTCATAAGTAAGATTAATTAATTGTCTCGTTAATTCAAATCAGATTAATTACTTAGGTGTTACAAATCTGGGTTAATTAACATTACTAAATTACAAATCATTTTGATTAATTATTCTTTAATCACTTATTAATTATCCATTAGTAATAGATTAATTAACCTTTAATTACTTAATTAACAATTTAATTAATTATATTTAATTAATTAATTAACCCTTAATTGATTTATCCTTTATTAATTGAAATAAGAAATTTCACTTTAATTACTTGATTTATCGATTTTAATCTTAAATCAATCACTTTTAATTAAGCGATTATCTTTAATTAATTATTCTTAATTAATTAATCTTCGAACACCTTGATTAAATCAATCTTGAAAGTCAATTATCAATCCTTTATTAATTACTTTATTAAGTAATTATTTTAAATAAATTTATCACCAATCACCTGACTAAATAACTTGAATTATCAATTAATTCTATATTAATTACTTTCATTAGGTATTTTACTTTAAAACTTGTTCTCGCTTTATTTTAAAAACCTGTTTGCTTTTTATACAAATGCCGGTTACCATAGTTGTTTTAAACAAACTTGTTTACTGTAAAAATATTTTTTTTTATTTTGATATACTTTCAAAGTACTCGAGTAAAGTGTAAACCCAGCAAAATTTTTCACGAGACCACCCTAAAACTAACCCATCTTCTTCTCCAAACAAACTCTTTCCCAGATGCACGATCCCACGGGTGCACGTGCACCACTGGCCAGCGACGCCCTGGTCATCGTCCCCGATTCTGGCAAGTCGCAAACCACTCCAATATACGAAATCGAAACTCGATTCACCTCTAAATTGTTCAGATCGAATTTAAGCATCTCATGGCAAACCTGTAACTTGAACACCCCCCAGCAAATTTGCTTCGCCTCGGTCGCTTCCACCACCGGAATCGCCACTACTTCGGCCTTGCCACGCTAACCCCTTGTTCTTCCATTCTCCTCAGTTTCGTTTAACTCGGTTTAACATAGGTGGCAAAATCACCACGTTTCTGACCACAACAAAATCCCATCACTAAACCCTAGTCTTGCCTCTATCTAACATCCCATGCAATAGAATTTTTTCCAGCAATTTCCTTGACTTCAACAATGGTTCAGCAAGCTTCACGCAAATTTTCATCATCCAAAATCTCTTTGGTTGCCAGGAAACGATAAGAACGCAATTCTAGTTCCTCTTTGAACTACTCAAAAGATACTTGACTTAAAATCACAATTCTTGTTTTTAAAATCATATTTTCGAATGTAGTTTCAAGTTGTATAATCGAATTCAAATTTTACAACATTCGAAATTGGCGTAGATTTATAAATATACTCTGTAAAACTAAATCTACAGAGTTAATTCATCACCATCATACTTAAACAAAATGTTAGATCATAACCTATGCTTAAACACATTTATTTAGTTTCTAACAGAAATTGGATGGTGATATTTTGGAGTTTTTTTTTATATAAGTGTAAACCTGTAAATGTTTTAAACAGCATGCTATGTATCTGGAACCAATCATACACACATCAATCATTTCATATACCCAGGCATGCAAACACTATTCACCACCATCCAAACATGATTCAAAGCATATATCAAATATAGATCCAATCGTAAATGGAAATAGCAAAGTTAGGGGAATGTTTGCTCACCGTGTTTATGATGATGAACAGAGGACCAGATTTTTTTCTGATTTCATGAACTCTGAAGTTTGATCTTTGCTTGCTTGTAATTTGAGTTGAAACTTTACTTGAGGTTTAGTCTTTTTTTTTTCTTTTTAAACTGTAGCTTGAATAGAGCATTGGTATGTATATATAGAAACATGCACAGGTAAACTATCTATACATATGCAGGCATTCATACAACAGATTTCACAACAACTTGAAGTATTCAACACAGTCATCATATATATATATATATAAACAGGTTCAAGTTTGAAGGTTTGTTTACTGGTGAAAACAAAGAAGTCTGGAAAGAAAAAAAACAAAGTTGCTCACCATGTTTCCAGAGAAATGAACAGAGCTTCATATTGAAACAGTTTTGAAAATACAAGCTTGATTCTTCTGTAAATCTTCTTACTTTTTGTTATTGATTAAATGATGTTTGAGTTAAAAAAAATGCTTGTTTATATTTTTGATAAATGAAAATGAACTAGAGGATACAAACATATAGAAGAAAAGATTGCAGGTTAATATTAATATATAAGCTACAGGTGATATGTTTGTACAAAATAGGCATGGGTGAAGTGTATTAGAGGTATGTTGTTAGAGATGGAAACATGTAATGCATATGTACTTTGTCTTACTTCCTATTTCTTTTTCTTTTCTTTTTTTTACAGCCTACATCTTTTGGCTCGGCTGAGATGCTTGCATTTATTATGTTTGATTTGTTTATACTTAAATATATTTATTATTTGTATGTATTGTTTTATATTTGTCTTGCCTACACATTTACATAGAAGATGTTTATATTTTACTATGTTTTGTTTATTTTATTTTTTTATTAGTATTGTTTAAGTGTACATACTTAGATTTATACCTTATACTTTGCTTGTAGTTCATTTTACTTATGTATTGAATTCTAATTTAACTTTAACATTTATATCTAACCATAAATTTATTTGAAACATTTATTGCTAATACTTATTTTACTTTGTTTATATATCTTACTTTGTTTTGTTTCTTATTTATGCATTTGTTTATTTAGTTAGCTTTGTAACCTGCTTTGTATTCTATTTGGTTTCTTTCTTTTGCAAGCTACATACTTGTATGTATTTTTGTTTTGGAATACTTCATTTATATGTTTACTTGTTTCTTGTCTTGCTTCTTCATTTTATTTGCTCACACATTTTGTTTTAATGTTTAAATATAGCTGGTTTGTTTTGCAAGTTAATTCATATATATATTTTGTTCCACTACTTTGTCTTATTACTTTATAGTATGAATAACTTCTATTTTAACATGTTGTTAAAATTTATTTATGAGTTACTATATATATATATATATATATATATATATATATATATTTTTCTTAATTTATTTTATAACTCAAATATTTATTAAACCATTCATCTAAGATTTAAATTCAAATCAAAATATATATATATATATATATACACACAAGATTTTATAATTTCAAATTGACTCATATATACCCAAATATACATATATATATATATTCACATATATACATATATATACAATATCTAAAAATTTAAATGATTTATATAGAATATATTTGAACTCGGGGAAACTCACATCACTAAATCGATTAATTTCACCGTTTTCTTCAAAAATAGATTTTAATTATCATTTTAAATTTATATAAAAATACGGGGTCGTTACAGAATTGCTTATAAAGGAAGTTAACATGCATAATTATGAATTTTGCTTGTTTAACTTTGTAATTGATGTGTTTGGGCTAGTTTAATGAAAAGAATGTTGTTAAATTCTCATGTTATTGAAAACTGATGTGTTTGTTTGAGTAAGTAAAGGTACGAGAGGCAGTAGATAGAGTTGGAGCGCGTATATGCAATATTATTTAGCTGCTTGCTTTTAAAATGCTAATAAAGGTACGCCTACGCAATAAAAATAGGAAATATGAACTGTTTTTGGTTTTCCGACCGTGTGGGTCGATGTATATATATTTATATCTATTGTGATATTGCAAAAGCTCCTCCGTACAAGGGAAACTTTGCCAAAATTTTTCGAAAATTTTGAAAGTTAGGAAATTTTTGAAATTTTTTGAAACGTTTCGTTAGCGACAAATTGATTTCAAATTAAAATTAAATAAAAGGAATTTTGGGATAGGAATTAAAACTAGTAGTTTTGATTTGAAACTAAAGAGTTTAGGCAAAGTGAAATTTGAGATTTTCACTAAGTGGGTTTTGCTATTGGGTTTGGAACATTCTTCTATCTTAGCAAATTTCGGGGACGAAATTTTTATAAAGGGGAAGGAATGTAAAGACCCGGAAATTTGGGTCGCTAGATTTGAACATTTAATTCATTTTAAATGTTGAATATGTATTGTAATTTGGTTTTGAAACAAAAAGATTTTGGTTAAATTAATAGAATTTGTTAAATTTCAAATACGGGAATTTAATTGAGATTTGAATAATAATAGCTTAATATTAGAATTGAGATAATGGGTGAATCTGGGTGTAAATAAATATAAAAATGGTATTTAAAAATTTATTTAAGTTTATTTTGATTTAAATAGTAATGTTGGACTGTTGGATGAAATTAGAAGTTGATAAATTGAATTTGGAATTTTATATTAATTTAATGATGGAATTTAATAATATAATAATGCAAATAATCAAATTTTGATTTAAAACGAATCAGAATGATTTCTAATACGAATATAAATCTTATACGAGTTATAATAGTGTTAATAAAGTTTTAAAAGTGAAATTTTAGATGATTTCGACGATTGTGAAAATCGCTCGATTAATTCGACGAGTTAAAATAGCCTTCCGGGGCACAGTCTTAAAATTCGATGAAACCAGTTCCATTGGATCCGTAATAGTTAATTATTATTGGATTTCAATTTTCGTAGCATTTAGAGTTACCGTTTGCTCGTACGGGTGAGAAACGCGTTGAAATTAAAATCGATAATTTAATATTTATACTTGATTTAAAAAGCTATCTTCCACACACGACCAAATTAGCCTTCGAAACACATTCCATTGTGTTCGGAATACGGATAAAACTCTATAAACGCCAATCGGCATGCGTTGTTTGGAGTTTGTTTGTAAAAATCTTGTTAAAGTGAAATTAATATTAAAATAATGCTTATAATGGTTTATATATACACGTTTTTCTTCAGCAAACCCTAATCTATTTTGGGGCCGCCACCGTTGCTTTATCAATGGCCGAAAAACATCAGTTTTCATCATCAATTTTCGATCAATCCACACAATAATTTTGAAAACTTCCAACACGAAAATAGTAGAGCTCGACAAGCTCTATAGATCCGATGGTGGGTTTTCGTTCTAGGGCCTTGGATTGTCCTCGATTTGGTGAACTAGGGTTTCGGTTAGAGCTCGTATTCATGATGGAGGAGGCGACCGAGTTCAAATTGCTTTTGGCCAAAGGAGGAGGCCGCTACAAGCTATCGAATGGCGAGTTCTGATCGAACTCGTGTGGTGCGAGCATGGAGCGGCGGTCGAGAGTTGTAGCGCGACGATGGGTTTCGAGTACTGGAACGCGAACGTGATGGGGGGAGAAGATGATCGCGCGGCCTTGATTCTTGGCATCTGTTTTGTGCGGCTGTGATGCGTATGGTATATTAAAAAAAACTTGTTTTCAAATTGATATTCAGACTTTAAAAATTCATATCTAGTGTGTTTGTTATCAGATTTCGACGAAACGAGAAACGCCGGAATCGCAGAGACAAGTACTACGTAGTGGATTAATTCTGGAATCGTTCCGAGCAAGTAAAAATTTAGGTTAAATCAAATGTCGTTCGATTTAATTTAAATTTGAACGCTCGTCGAAAACCCAAGGTGAGTTATTCTCACTCACATCTGGATACCAATGATTTAAGTAGCTAATATTTAAATGTTGATTGGTTGTTTGGCTGAATATGATAATTATTATCAAATTAAATCGATATTTATTTGTTGTGCTAATATCCGTGGATGCAGGGAAACAGGTTGGAGGGATCCAACTGGATTCCTCACAAATAGAAAATTTTATTTATATTCTGATATATATATCTCATTGATATTCTGTGATAAATTGTTTTAGATCCTGTTATGCTATGCTCTATTTATATACTGTGATAGATAAATTGAAAATTAAATTATGATTGTGCTATTATTGGGTGAATACAACCTAGGAATTTTAAATATAAATAAGATGAATTGGGTTTAAAGGAAATTAAAGAAATTCCTAAGTAAAGAATTTAAAAGGGATTAAATTCAAGAAATTGGTTCATAATGTGAAATGTTTGAAAGTGCGATTTATAAAGGAAATGTGAATTGTTTAAAAGAATAGCGAGATTTATTTTTAAAGAATAGGAAGTGTGCTTCCTCCTGGAAACTTTACTATGTTTTTAAGAAAAATTTTCAAATATATATCTGAAGTTTAAATATGTTCAGAATATTTTAGAAAGAAATATTATTTTAAATTGTTTTTAAGTGAAAGCAAATATTTGATTAAGTAATTATGGTATTTAATTATTTTTAAAAAGTAAAGTAGTATTAAGTTCTCAAAAGCAAATTATAATATAAATATTTAATTTAATAACTTTATTTTAAAGGTTAATTTTATTTAAAGTACTTAGGAAACCACCATATATTTCCTTAAGTATTATTTTCAATTAAATAATTTCTAGAAGCTTTATTTTAAATATTTTAAACATATGTTTGAAAATGATTTCTAGGAAATAGCAATGTCTTTAAAAATAAAAGGAGTTTATTTTAAAGTATGGAAAGGAATTTTACGAGATAAACGTAAAAATTGAATTGGGTAAATCATGTTGGATTGATAAAAAGAATTCCTTGGGTTATCCTAAATGGAAGTGTATTTCCCTGAAGCCAAGTACGTTTAAATAGATTTCTAAGTAAAAGATAAAGGTCTTAAATTTGATTTCAAAAGAATGTTTTAAGAAAATCCTTATGTAGGTTGAAAAGATTTCAAAAGTTAATATTCACTAATTAGTTATAGTAATAATTATCTAAGGGGCAATTGGCATTATGTTTTAAAGGAATATTATTAATATTTATGTTTGTAAAATGGTTACGTTTTAAAGATAATTAGTTGAAGTTTATTTGAAACTTGTATAGGATTTCATAGCTTTATTCTAAAATTTAGTATGACTTAACTTTATTTTAAAGATAATAGTTTATCTTTTATAAGCAGTTTTATTCGAAATATTTTTCAAGGTATATATATTTTAAATTAAGTATGTAAGAAATTTTAATACAAATGTTTTAATGTATTTCAAGAATAAAGTATTTTATACCTTAAATATTGGTACTTGGATGTTTTCAAAGGAAGTAAAGATTTGGAAATCTATTCCATGAAAAGAATTGGGTTTGAAAGGTGTTTTCAACAGGATTTGAAAATGAAAACATATCTTGTAAAGATATTTTTGAGAAAAATAAATAATGTGGGAGATTATTTATTGTGATGGATGTTTGTGAATGTTAATTGATAGTTAAATCCCCGACTATCAATATTGGACAATGCGTTGATCGTTTCGAAGTGACCGGGATCGGGATTTATTACTCGAAAACCACTTCGATCCGGTTTATACGTTTTCGTGGGAAAAACGAGTTTGGAGTCGAAGATGGAGCAATGAAGTGCAAGGGCTAGTCTCTACTAATCCTGAGGATATTTCCAAAATGGATGTCGTAGGAGTAGTACCTTCGGTTCCGTTCGAACCCAGGACAGACTTGTATGGATGAATGCTTTAGGAACATCGTTAGGTGGGCGATGAGTATTCTAAGTGAAACGTTCTAAAAGGTAACGCTTAGTCTCAAGCCTCATCAACCGGGAATGATTGAAAATCAGGGGTTATGCAGCAAGGCTTGGTGGGCAGCACCCATTTCCGTATAAGGTCATTCCTGTCTAGATGTCCCTTTTATTTCGGCTTAGTGGTGCGGTTGCTAATCCCAACCGTGGGGTGATCTTACTCGAGATTATCCAGTAAGGGATAATCCGGGCCTTTTGTTGCAGGGGATCGGGTTTGGTCCTCGGTACACTTATCTAGACTAGGTACTGTGACAGGTGGTACCCCAGTGCCTAGTCATTAGTTGGAAATCCATTCTCCGTATGCGTCTTTTACGAGTTTTGTTTGTATTACCCACTCTGTGGCTAGTAGCTGGAATTTAATCATGTAACAATTTCGGCTAGTATTTGTATATAGACCCTATTATAATATCAGAGGATTTCTATAAAAAGTGTTTTAGCTATCGTAAGGTAAAAACCCAACATGTTTATTTGTGGCATGGTCTTACGAGATGCTTTTGATTTCAAAAGGATTTTTGAAACTTTAATAATCAATTTGGGTGCATTATTATCAGCTGGTATTCCAGACTGACTCGGGTGTTATTTCGTTATAATGCTCAGGTCAGACCGAGTATTATATGTTCAGGACAGGATGCTATGAAGCTGGAGAGAAGCTGGAGTCCGAGATGTCTTTTTTTTTTGGCAAGGCCGACGGGGTTGGATGGTCCCCGACCAATTTATTGTAGCATCAAAGATTACACGACACAAATTACAACAAGATGAACAAGAGCTCATCGAAAACGGGGATAAAACATGGTGCTACAAGCACAAAAGAAGAAAATGAACACATTCAAAAAATAAAAAACACAACCAACAACAAACTAAAGATCTATCCTATTCCTGGATCAAAGGTGAAAAGAAGCCTCAGGGAAATATCAATTTCATTCATAACCCAAAGCCTAAAATTGGCATCATTTTTAGCCTTGGAGGCGTCAAATACTTTGCAGTTACGTTCTCTCCACACCGCATATATGAAACTTTTCAACGCGACACCAAAAATTCTCTTTCCTTTTTGCTTGTTACCTGTCTTTGTGTATATCTGGTCACATTCAGCTTGGTTGTTAATCATTGGACGTTTACTTTGCAGTTTATTCATCACCTCAGTCCACAGTTGTTTGATTACAGCACATTCAAAGAAAATATGTTCCATAGTCTCAGGTTGAGCACAACAAAAAGAACAGCAGATGTCAAAATTCATGCCAATACTGACAAGCTTTGCCTTGGTCAGCAAGGATCGGTTCAAAACTTTCCACAATGTCAAGTTCTCTCTCATGCTACTGTCATTGCTCCAAGTTCTCTTCCACCATTTCCAGTTATGTTTTGCATTGTTCTGCATCAAAAATTCGTAAGCATCACCAATTTTGAATTTACCTTTTTTCTGTCCCCAAACAACTAAGTCAGAATTAGGAGGCAGAGGGGAGAACTTCTTTATGCTATCCCACAGTTTTTGAACTCTTTGATTTGAAGAAAAGGTTTGAATACCCTGAAAATGCACAAGAACATCTCTAACTTTCGTATTAGCATGAACACCAGTCTACTGGATTTCATTATAGGTAAGTTGCCTTCTAAGAATGAAACCATTATCGAGGCATGGGTCATCCCAGAAGCTAACGTTGTGTTCATGGTTGGTGTTCATCTGAATGAGAGGAAGAAAGAGCTCCTTGGTCCTGAACAAACTCTGCCAGGTCCAGCTCATATTTTGCCATTTGTCCATGTACCACATTCTTCTGCATTTTAATATATGTCTTTTGGACCACTCAGCCCATAGACTATCAGGGCAGTTAAACATGGTATCAACGTGCCTAGCAAATGCTGCCTTATTCCACTGTTTCATATTTATTATACCAAGGCCTCCTTTGTTCAACGGCTTCTCAACAGTAGCAAACTTGGTTGGAGCAATATATCTACCCATAGTTCTTCCAGACCACAGAAAATGCATAATAGCAGTTCTAATCATGTTAATTAATTTGGTTGGAAGAATAAATGTTCTTGCCCAATACACTTGCATAGCAAAGGTGACAGACTTAATCAATGTTAATCTTCCAGCTTGACTTAGTTTTCGAGTGGTCCAACAATTCAATTTAGCAATGATCTTCTCATACATCGGTAGACAGTGATTAGTTGTGATTTTT
This sequence comes from Allium cepa, assembly GCA_030765085.1. Classification (NCBI taxonomy): domain Eukaryota; kingdom Viridiplantae; phylum Streptophyta; class Magnoliopsida; order Asparagales; family Amaryllidaceae; genus Allium; species Allium cepa. The sequence goes on along the minus strand of CM060940.1, from coordinate 807,508,567 downwards.
GACGTTGTAAGGGGCAGACCAAGGTAGGAAACAGTCGTTTGGTTACGGGGTAAGCCAGTCATTTGAGTTATTTGAGTTGCCTGAGTTAAACTAACTCCAGCTAGAGTGATGTCAGACTTTTGAACGTTAACCTTTAACCCCGTCATAGTATAAAAGAGATCAAGGGTTAGCATTATGTTTTTGACCGTTTCAGTGTCCGGAGAGCAAAACATAATCAGGTCATCAGCAAACAACAACGCAGAGATTAGCAGGTCATTACATGCTGGATGCAATTTGATTTTCCCTTGTTGGATTGCTCTGTTTATCAGCCTGGTAAGTAATTCCATGACAAGTATGAATATGTAAGCTGACAGTGTATTATCCGTACTTGTATATTTATCCGCTGCTGTGATTGTGTGGAATTCTCTGACTGGTAAATGTTGTTTGTTTGAGATACTCGGATAATATATTGTATAAAACAGATGTAGTTTTCATTTTGTGTAAAGAGCTGATATTATATATTATATTTTATTCCGCTGCGATTGTGAGATTTTGATATTGTTTAGTTCCTTCTTTCTTCTACCTTCTTTCTTTTCCTCAACAATCTGTCTTTTCCGACACTTGATCATTGACATATCATTACTGTGGGGTATTTTATGTCGATTTTCGAGGGTCGAGAAGGGCGGGTCGTCACAACAAATAATAGCAAAATACTAAAAGCAGAAATAGAGCAACACAAATTTCCCTGCTTATGCAAAACTCTGCCTACGTGCTGCCTCAAAGGTTTCTACTCGAAATTAAGTAGTCCGACACTTATACACGTAAACTTGCGACACCCGCTATCGATTAACCTAACTCTACGCTCAAAACCCTGCCACAACTCAGCCACTGAGTTGTGAATTCTCGAACTACACCGCAGTAGTTCATCCCCTAGTCACGACTAAAATTTACAAATGTTTAAAAGAAACTACAAATAAATAACAATTTAAAAATACAAAACCCCATATAATTTTTATGCCCAAATTATAATCGATGAGAATATAGAGCCGGCCCAAATTAAAAATGCAGTGAAAAAATATCCCCTTTTATTTTCCTTCGGCCTGTATTCTTTGCTTTTCTGAAGAAAAATGGCTGCCTCTTCGTACGTTCGTTCCTCTTTATGAAAATTAGGGTTTCGTAAAGTGAAGCCGCTACTCTGTAATAGATCGGTTGAGTTGAGTGATTGTCCTTGCGTTGCTTTCTTGATTGTCTTCTAGCTTAATCACATGTGTAGTTGCTTCAATTCGTTGAGTTCGATTTGATTAAATCTGGTATGTAGTTTCCTTTGTTATTCTCTTTGATATGCTTGAACTCGATGCTTTTTTAAGCCGATGATGTTAATGGTATTTATAAGGTTTAATTCCCTAAATTATCGTTCGCTTGAATTCGTTAGATAATTTTTCTTTGCCATTCGATTTTGCTTGAGTGCACATGATTTGTTCAGACTAGTTCAATTCGTATATTCTTTGCTTGATTATCACGGCTTGTATTTTCTTTGGTTGTTGTTTCGTTCTTTTGTGGTTTGACTTAGGACACTTTGGATTTGTTATAATATTTACTTATTTGATTCTGCCTTGGTCACCACGGCTTTGATTCATTGATATTTTGACTTGACTTGGTTATTTTGAAATCCCTTGCGACATTATTTTGGTTTGAACTGCTACATATCATTATCCACTATCTTTTTGTGCGCTACCCTGGTGCGCTTGCACATTCAAGCTGTTGTCTAGTTTCCACTGTCTTTTTGTTTTGGATGTATGTATAGATGTTGGCTGCATGGTTGCTTATTTGATTATTTTTAGTTGAAAACACTGATTGGCGATGATCAGGTGTTCGAGGAATATCTTGTATGTTATGGTTTCATACACACAAAAACCTGACGAACGGAACAAGCTGTAGAGTAGTGTTAGGATACATGTGGATGGATCTAAAAGTTGAAAATGAGGCTGTGGACTTCAAAATGGATACCGAACATTTTCGTTTGGTTTGTACCTATCCGTTTTGGTTAAGTACAAGACTAGAGTGGTTGGTATTGACCACTGTAAAGTGGTCAATTTCCATCACTATTGTTGGTTGGCGATTTGGCCAATCTTTGACTTGGACATTGAGGAGAATTCATAGTGCGCGATTTGATGATTTTTTCACTGGACCGATTTAGAGTTTTGATGCTATTGCTCTAGGGCGAGCGATTTCATTAGTGAGGTGCCAATGTGGTGCTTCGACATGAGAGTTGGTACTTTGGATTATGACTTGATGGTGTATGGAGTAGGTTCTGAAGTAGATGGTTCAGGACTTCGTAAATCGTGCTGGATCTTTTGGCTTGTTGCATCATTGGAGGATGGCGATGTACAACAAGATGAAAAGCCTTGTATCTTCAGTTTGTAGCTGGTGGGGGTAGCAGGTACTTAAGATTAAACACTTTGTATCTTTGATTTATGACTCGAGTAGGGAGTAGGTGCCGAAGAGGCTCATGGTGAGAGTCGTGGAGTGGAGGAATGTGGTAGGTTCCCGATAGTGGAAATTGTATTGAGCTAGTAAGGCGTTGATGAATATGCATGTTCTAAGGGATCGTTGATGACTAAGAGAGTTTTTAGTTGTAGTCAAAACAGGGGTATTGTATAGTGGGGATGCACATGGACTGGTAGCGAGGATCTGCTTAGACCTATGGCTTTGGGTTTAGTATCCAGCTTTGGCTGCGAGATACGAGAGTACAATGGAGAACCGAGATTACACTAGTCTCTGGCTTGGGGATCATACGAGTTACCATATATCTAGAGCACCCTTAGAGATAGTTAGTATTGTTTGATGCATGTTATGTTTGTCATTGTTGCTTCACTAGCCATTTATCACTCTAGGGATGTCATACGAGGTAGGTAGATGAAGAGGGATACCTAGACACCTCGATAGTTGACTTAGCTTGGAGTAGCTATTACGGATGGAGATTCCTAGACACCCCGATAGTTTACTGAGTATAGAGTATCCTTTTTATTATGTTACAGAGTAGCATATTATCGATGATATAAGATGACTATTTGGTATAGGGACAGATCAGGCATGGTTCGTGTATCCTCTATTCCGTATACCATATCTATTTTTATGTAATTTTGAGATTGTTTATCGCTCACACCAGACTGTTGTCTGACTCGAGGTTTTATACTTTGCTTCTTATCATCTTGGGTACTCTTAAATGAATTAGGTAGTAGTCTTGGATGGCATATGGAGTTATGTAGATGGACTAGAAGGAGGTGACATTTACTCATACTTATATTTAAGTTATTATTATATATTCCATTGTGTGACACTTTGGAGCCTTGACAGTGTTTGACTTACTATTATTAGAGAAAATTATTAGTTGAGCTTATGTATCAGTTGTATAAGCTCTTTTACTGTAATGACCCCACTTCCTACGCCCAGGAAGCAGTATCGTTATTAAGAAAGAAAAGGGTGAGAAAATAGAAAAGATAGAGAAGAAAGAACAACAACATCAGAATCTCACAGCGGAACGAATAAAATATATTAATCACATAAGTATTTACATAATATATAACATCAATCAGAGTGATACATATAGTACATCACATACTAGACAGTTATAAACACATGTCTAGTTAATACAACACAATACACCATACATCACAGAGATACCACACAGCGGAACTATAGATATATCTATAACGCTGAAGCCTCCTGCTCCATTGCTCCTCCAGAATTCGTCAAAGCTAAACCTGAATCCCTTGGCTACCCGTAAAAATTTGGGTACCCGAGAGTTTATGAAAAACAAAAATATACTTCGGGTCAGACATGGGTCTGGTATGAGTAACAGGTTAAAGTTGCTTAATTTTGAAAAATCCTTTGAAAACAAAAGGTATCACGTAAGACTTCCCACACATAAACATGGAAAAAAAATTACCTTACGCTAACCAAAACATTTGATAGGAAATCCAGTGATATTATAATAGGTCTAGGGTTTTCAAGTAAATAGAAAATAGCCGAAATTGTTACATTCATTAAATTCCAGCGACTAGCCACAAAAGTGGGTAATACAATCAAAACCGTTGGCACTTATTGGATTATGGATTCCATACAATGGCAGGGCTACTGGGGTACCGCCCGTCACAGTACGTGGCCTAGATCAACGTACCGAGGATCAATCCCGACCCCCTGCAACACAAGGCCGGAACCATTCCTTACTGAACAGTCTCGAACAAGATAAACCCCGCAGTTGGCTGCAGACCAACTGCCCACACAGCCGAATAAAAAGGGACATCTATACAGGGGAATATCCACTTCCTGCTTGGGCATGACCCACCTAACCTTGCTGCACCTTACCTGTTTTAGCCATTCCCGGTTGATGAGGCTTGAGGTTACGATTACCTTTATTGAACATATTTCTTAGAATGCCCATCGTCCGCCTGACAATGTGTTGAAAGCATTCAATCCATACAAGTTCGTTCCGGATTCGAACGAAACCGAAGGCATCATCTCGTTACACTCGTTTTGGAATCACCCTCAGAGTTAACGACGATAACCCTTGCATTCCGAATCTTCATCTTCACTTCAGATTCATGACCTATCGTTAATTTGGAAACGATGTGGTTTTCGGATATTCCAAATAAGGAAAACCGATCCCGGTCTCATCGAAATCTAAAACGTGTCTTTTAAGGCCAAGTTGTCTATTTAGTCTTAACAGTGAATTCAATATCATCAATATGCACAGATAGATAATTCACATCTCATAATAGATAATCACATCATCATAGATAATTAATATCACCATCTAACAGATAATCAGACTTAAACCATACATCCATATCACATAGATATTACTCATCTCATATCTGAGATCACAATCAACAATGAAATATCAATATGATCCATAAACAATGATTTATGAATCACAATCTATAATTAATTCAAAATGAATTAAATTAACTACTTCCATCCTTAATTAATTTAAAATAAATTAAATTAATTACTCATTCCATAAATCGTGCTCTCACAATCATTAATTAATTATAAATCAAATTAATTAATCATTCTCTAATTACAAGTATAATTTAGTCTTTAATTAATTCTCAAATGAATTATTCTAAATCATTCATAGTAGATTTACATTCAAATACTTTCCTATTAGTTATTCCTTAATTAAACAATCTTTGTTACATCATTAATTATTTTAATTAATGATCTCCAATTTATATCAATTTATTTTATTTAAATTAATTAAGTGATTAATCTTTACTTAAACGCAATTATTAATCACCCCTTGATTAATAACAAACCGGTAATTAATTACCCTTAGTTACTTATTAATCATCCCATGATTAATTATTTCCATAAATCAATCCTTTGATTAATTACAACAGAAATTACCCAAATTACTCTACTTGCAAATCATCTTGTATGAATTTCATCAAGTAATTATCATCTAATTACTTTCCTAAGTAATTACACTCCATTAATTTCACTATGTAATTACTCATACCAAAATCATCAAATGGTTTCTAAAATTTATTAATTAACATAATTTAAATCTTATTGTCCATTACTTATATATTCAAATTAATCATCTTTGATTTAAATATACTTGACTGCATTCCAGTAGTTTTCCTTAATTTATTTACAGAAATAAATCTTGAATAAATCCATTAATTAATTTCATTTATATCGATTTATTACCATTTAATTATCTTGTTGATTTATTATTCTCAATAAATCAATCTCTAATCCCCTCACTAATTATATTAACTTAGGATTTCTAATTACATTTTCATTTGTTAATCATATTAAGGATACAAATCTTCAACTCACAAATATTAATCCTCTTGATTAATAAAAAACTGTAATTAATCATTTATAATTAATTACTTCTCAATAACACTCTTAATTAATCTCCTGATTAATTTCAAGTAATTATATTCCCATTACTTCCATTAACAACATCATCCAGTAATTTACCTCCAGTAATTATCCATCAATTACTTCTCTAAGTAATTTAATTCCAAAATATCAGTTAATTAAACTAAATTAATTAACTCAAATCAAATCAATTTTCTCAATTAATAAGTAATTTATTTCTTAGTTACTTCTCAAATAAATAATTTACATTTAAACTAATCACAATGATTATTATTGAATTAATTAATCAAATTAATTTATTAAAAATCAATTACATTAATTAATTATAAAGTGATCTAGTTAATGATCTTCATTAACACTTATTTAATTATTATTTTCTAAAATAATTAACTTATATTAATTATTATTAATCATAAGTTTGATTAACCATTAAAATTTGTTAATTTAAATCAAAACCTAATCTATGGTTTTTAATCACATATTAGTTAATTAATTTATTAATTAACTTTAATTACTACCTTAAATTCATTATTATTAATTTAATTAATATCAATCATTAATTATTCTTACTTAATTAACTTTAAGGTTAATGCATAAAAAAAATTCTAAAACTTCATGAATTAAAGTAAAATTCCAACATGTTTAAAACATTTATTTCAATAAATTCCAATTTTATCCTTAATAAAAAATTTAACAATAATTTATTTTCAAAATCCCTTTTAAACTTACATATTTAATAGCATTACACTTATTTGAATCAATTTAAAATATTTAAACTTTAATTTAGTTTCAAATCTAGAATTGCATATCTAAATCCTTACTTACTTTGGAGTCAACATGTTTCAATCTTTCCTTAGCAGCTTAAAATTTTCATTTGAACTCAACTTAGTTTGAAAATACTTTAATCCTTAACCACTTTTGAGTTATTAAAATAATTTAAATTTTGAAACTTTATTTGTTTTCAACACTCTTTCAAAACTAACTTAAATTCATGTTTTGAACTTCATTTAAAATTAGACTTGACTTTGTTTAAATTTTAAAACCAAAAATCTCAAAACTGTAAAAAAAAAAAAAAGCAACAGGTTCTTAAAACCTAAAAAACAACAGCCGAGCCCCCCCTTATGTTACTTCGAGTAACATACGAGTTCCCTCGAGAAAAACCCGTAGCTTGCTTCGAGTTTCTTAGGCGCGCAAAAACTAATAAAAGGAAGAACACAAAACCTGGAAAAACAACCACACCTCCCCTTCCAAACCTGTCACTGCCACGCGCACGATGATCCCACCACCAGAGGCCACCAAACTCCGGCTACCCCTTCGACTATCTCTCCCCTACCTAAACCCAAAGACGCGTGGCACTCGAACACTTGCAGTGGCCGCGGTGCTCGAAATTTCAAAGCACGGTGAAACTTAGGTTTAAAAACATGGAACCCCCGCCGACGCTTCCACCACCCATTGCGCCGCCATCCCCTATTTTTCCTATCTCCATGGCAGCCTCCTCTACCACCAGTCAGAGGCTCGACTTTCCAAATCCACTTGATCGTCCATGGCCACTCAAAAAGCCTCAAACAGAAAATCACTAGCTTCTCTCAAAACATGCCACTAAAATTTATGCTTTATCCTTTAAAAATCATGTTATGGTTCACTGATTCACTTTGTATACCTGAATTTGTAAATTAAGAAATTCGAAATTTGACTAATTTGTAGTTTGGTTCAGTTTTCTTAATTTCCAGAGATATTGCTAAACTGTTTAGGCTTGAATAAATTTTTAAAACTTAATTTACATAGTAACAGACAATTTTTGTTTTAATACTAAACTTTAAACATCGAGTAAATCAATTGGAAATGATTCTTTAAACCAAAATCTTATGTTTAGAACACAGAACAGAGAACATATGTGATTAACAACCTACACACAAATGCTATTCATTATTCACAGAACTCCATATGTATAAAGATACAAACATAAGTATTCACCTACCATAAGCAACAATCTTATACTTTAAATTTATTAAAAAGTTGTTGTTACTCACCAATTTGCAGAGAAGAATAGATGCTCCTTGATTAAGCAACAGGCTTGAAATTTACAGTTTAACACTCTTCTTCATCTTGATCCATTGTTAGTTTGCATCTTGATTTGTGTTTAAGTAAAGCTTGTTTTAGTTTGAAAAGAAGTTTATTTTAATTGTTACTTAGTTCGAACTGAATATGCAGATTTATAGAAAGAAAAGAGACAGGGATATATGCAGACAGGTTTATAATTATGTTTCATACTACTAAGACAATATTTGTACCATAAAGCATACAAATCTTTGTTTGTACAGATTTTTACCAGAGATTTTTGTTTAGATGGAGGCTGATATGAGAAACAAAGCGGCTTGCATTAAATGTTAAGTACTTTATGTTAAACCTACTTTGTTAATTATCTTCCTTCACAAGCCTGCATACCCTACAGCCTACAACAACTCACTTTACTTTGCTATTGTTTTTATCTTTATTTTGTTATAGTCTTTTACTTCAGGTTCATGCCTATCATATTTAAGTGTATTACTTATGCAAGCCTACAGATATTCTTGTTTTTATTTGGTGGATGAGACAAGAACATTGAGGCAAGCATTCAATGTTATTGTCTTTAATATATTTATACTTATATTTGAAAAGTATGTGAATGTTAGCATTTTTGTTTTGTTGTTTGAAAACTAATTGAACTGTATAGTTGTTATGTTATTGTAATTTAACTAATGTACTACTTATATTTTACCTAATTTATCTTATAGGCTTGTATTTTTATATGTGCATTTTTATTTTATTCATTTTATAAAAACACATTTATCAATTTGAAATGATAGGTAGAATAAATTATCTTTTTATTATAAACTACAATATTTTATTAATGTATGTTAATGTATTGTTTGACAAAAAAATTACATTAAAACCCATATGTACTTTTAAATTCATATTTTAATTAAGCTACACTAAAAAGAAAATAAAACAAATCTTTTTGTTAATAAATTAAAATTTAAACTTAAGTTAAAATAAGTTTTGAACTATTTAAGCATTTACTTATATATTTAAAATCACATATATTTATTTATTTATTTAACTTTGAAAAGTTTATATTAAATAAAACATAATTTCTAATTCACTAAAATGTATATTAGAATTTAAAACATAATTTATTAGTTAAACTTTAAAACAAAATCTCATCTATTTGCAATGTATACAAATATATACATTTATAAATAGAAAACAAACAATTAATTTTAACAGATATCATTCACCAATTAAATATTTATTAAAAGAAAAGTGTCAATTCAGATTTAATTAACAAAAATATATCAAATCAATTTAATATTTAATGCAGATTATTAAATTGATATTGCTAGAAAATTCCGGGTTGTCACATTCCTCCCCCCTTAAAAGAATTTCGTCCCCGAAATTTAAAAGCAAAGGTAATTTAATAATATATTTAAGATTTTAATTAATTTTAAATTATTATCATATATCAATCACATGCTAACAATTATCACAACCAATCTACTCAATCAACAAAGCTAACTATCCATACAAAAAATTTGGATAGAGTTCCCTAGAGTTTCCCAGTATAGTACCGGAATACTCGATCTATAGAATCTAAACAGTCTATACTACTAATCTATAGAAATCCTTTGAATCAGAGGAAATCCATTCAAAATGAAATCTCCGACTCCCAAATCCAAAGCTGCCTTCAACCTACTGATCATCTCAACCTTCGCTGATAACTCCCAAAACAATCTGAATCCAAAAACAATCTACTAGAATGAGCTTCTCAAAATCAACCAAAACCAAGAACTTAACCTTTATTATCCTCAGTAGAAAACAACTTCTCTTTTCCAGCAAAGAAAAACAAATGCACTACCAACTGCTTCCGCTGCACAACTCTGATCTGTAGAAGATGAAAATGCTGATGGTGCACATAAGCACAAACTGGACAACACAATACAAAAATATGATTCAACAGATCCAAAATAAAATTCAGAAGTTTCTCCAAAACTTGAGTCGCTTTACCAATTCCTCTCTCTAGAAACCATTCTATTACTAAGCTGAACCATCGGCACTACTTCTGAAATCCAGTCGATACCAAACTCAACTCCTCGGATGCTAAGGCAAACCACTGACTTCTTCAAAGATATCCAGAAAAATTTCTGCCATCCCAGACAATACTTAACTATCGCAAGTCACTTTTGCGATCATTCCAGGCTAATATCCTAAGAAAACTGTACTCTCCTTATCAATCTGAATAGCTTAAACTTATCTAGCCAATCCATTGAAGAAATGGATTCACAAAACTGCCTCTGAACTTCACCTCTAGAGAACTGCTGACAGATGACCTCCTCGCGTGCCGCCAGAACAATCTGAGCTGCAACACTGCTATTGATGCCAAAAATTCCTTAATCTAAAATTCCTCGGAAAACTCAGGCCTCAAAGCCAAACACAACATTCAACTAAACTCAACCTCAAAACTAATGCAGACACACTTCCTTATCCAAAGATCTTTGAGAACTACTTCGGAAATAATCCATTGCTACTGCATCTCAACACACAACTACTTCTTGAGGTTCCAAAATAATATTCTAGCTTCTGCTCAACTGACAAAAATCCAATTCTACTCATCCAATCTTGTACAACAAAAATGGACTCCAAATCTTAACAGTTTCCTTAAGAGATTAGGTGAAATCCTTACACCACAAATTTACTTGAGACGGTATTAGGTCTACAGTCTCGTCAAATATACCTCCAACCACAGGTAGTCGTGTTACACACACCACTACTCAATCTATCCTTATGCTTATATTGGAAAACCCGAACAGGTAACCCAACAAATAGATGAAATAAATATATATATATATATATATATATATATATATATATATATCAAAATTACAAATACGCTCTCTCAGGAAAGAAATCACTCAAGAGCCTAGGTATTCACTCAACCTAGCGCTCTGATACCACTGTAACGACCCCACTTCCTACGCCCAGGAAGTAGTATCGTTATTAAGAAAGAAAAGGGTGAGAAAATAGAAAAGATAGAGAAGAAAGAACAACAACATCAGAATCTCACAGCGGAACGAATAAAATATATTAATCACATAAGTATTTACATAATATATAACATCAATCAGAGTGATACATATAGTACATCACATACTAGACAGTTATAAACACCTGTCTAGTTAATACAACACAATACACCATACATCACAGAGATACCACACAGCGGAACTATAGATATATCTATAACGCTGAAGCCTCCTGCTCCATTGCTCCTCCAGAATTCGTCAAAGCTAAACCTGAATCCCTTGGCTACCCGTAAAAATTTGGGTACCCGAGAGTTTATGAAAAACAAAAATAAACTTCGGGTCAGACATGGGTCTGGTATGAGTAACAGGTTAAACTTGCTTAATTTTGAAAAATCCTTTGAAAACAAAAGGTATCACGTAAAACTTCCCACACATAAACATGGAAAAGTTTTTACCTTACGCTAACCAAAACATTTGATAGGAAATCCAGCGATATTATAATAGGTCTAGGTTTTTCAAGTAAATAGAAAATAGCCGAAATTGTTACATTCATTAAATTCCAGCTACTAGCCACAAAAGTGGGTAATACAATCAAAACCGTTGGCACTTATTGGATTATGGATTCCATACAATGGCAGGGCTACTGGGGTACCGCCCGTCACAGTACGTGGCCTACATCAACGTACCGAGGATCACTCCCGACCCCCTGCAACACAAGGCCGGAACCATTCCTTACTGAACAGTTCCGAACAAGATAAACCCCGCAGTTGGCTGCAGACCAACTGCCCACACAGCCGAATAAAAAGGGACATCTAGACAGGGGAATATCCTTGTCCTGCTTGGGCATGACCCACCTAACCTTGCTGCACCTCCCCTATTTTAGCCATTCCCGGTTGATGAGGCTTGAGGTTACGATTACCTTTATTGAACATATTTCTTAGAATTCCCATCGTCCGCCTGACAATGTGTTGAAAGCATTCAATCCATACAAGTTCGTTCCAGGTTCGAACGAAACCGAAGGCATCATCTCGTTACACTCGTTTTGGAATCACCCTCAGATTTAACGACGATAACCCTTGCATTCTGAATCTTCATCTTCACTTCAGATTCACGACCTATCGTTAATTTGGAAACGATGTGGTTTTCGGATATTCCAAATAAGGAAAACCGATCCCGGTCTCATCGAAATCCAAAACGTGTCTTTTAAGGCCAAGTTGTCTATTTAGTCTTAACAGTGAATTCAATATCATCAATATGCACAGATAGATAATTCACATCTCACAATAGATAATCACATCATCATAGATAATTAATATCACCATCCAACAGATAATCAGACTTAAACCATACATCCATATCACATAGATATTACTCATCTCATATCTGAGATCACAATCAACAATGAAATATCAATATCATCCATAAACAATGATTTATGAATCACAATCTATAATTAATTTAAAATGAATTAAATTAACTACTTCCATCCTTAATTAATTTAAAATAAAATAAATTAATTACTCATCCATAAATCATGCTCTCACAATCATTAATTAATTATAAATCAAATTAATTAATCATTCTCTAATTACAAGTATACTTTAGTCTTTAATTAATTCTCAAATGAATTATTCTAAATCATTCATAGTAGATTTACATTTAATTACTTTCCTATTAGTTATTCCTTAATTAAACAATCTTAGTTACATCATTAATTATTTTAATTAATGATCTCCTATTTATATCAATTTATTTTATTTAAATTAATTAAGTGATTAATCTTTACTTAAACGCAATTATTAATCACCCCTTGATTAATAACAAACCGGTAATTAATTACCCTTAGTTACTTATTAATCATCCCATGATTAATTATTTCCATAAATCAATCCTTTGATTAATTACAAAAGAAATTACCCAAATTACTCTTCTTACAAATCATCTTGTATGAATTTCATCAAGTAATTATCATCTAATTACTTTCCTAAGTAATTACACTCCATTAATTTCACTATGTAATTACTCATACCAAAATCATCAAATGATTTCTAAAATTTATTAATTAACACAATTTAAATCTTATTGTCCATTACTTATATATTCAAATTAATCATCTTTGATTTAAATATACTTGACTGCATTCCAGTAGTTTTCCTTAATTTATTTACAGAAATAAATCTTGAATAAATCCATTAATTAATTTCATTTATATCGATTTATTACCATTTAATTATCTTGTTGATTTATTATTCTCAATAAATCAATCTCTAATCCCCTCATTAATTATATTAATTTAGGATTTCTAATTGCATTTTCATTTGTTAATCATATTATGGATACAAATCTTCCACTCACAAATATTAATCCTCTTGATTAATAACAAACAGTAATTAATCATTTATAATTAATTACTTCTCAATAACACTCTTAATTAATCTCCTGATTAATTTCAAGTAATTATATTCCCATTACTTCCATTAACAACATCATCCAGTAATTTACCTCCAGTAATTATCCATCAATTACTTCTCTAAGTAATTTAATTCCAAAATATCAGTTAATTAAACTAAATTAATTAACTCAAATCAAATCAATTTTCTCAATTAATAAGTAATTTATTTCTTAATTACTTCTCAAATAAATAATTTACATTTAAACTATCACAATGATTATTATTGAATTAATTAATCAAATTAATTTATTAAAAATCAATTACATTAATTAATTATAAAGTGATCTAGTTAATGATCTTCATTAACACTTATTTATTTATTATTTTCTAAAATAATTAACTTATATTAATTATTATTAATCATAAGTTTGATTAACCATTAAAATTTATTAATTTAAATCAAAACCTAATCTATGGTTTTTAATCACATATTAGTTAATTAATTTATTAATTAACTTTAATTACTACCTTAAATTCATAATTATTAATTTAATCAATATCAATCATTAATTATTCTTACTTAATTAACTTTAAGGTTAATGCATAAAAAAAAATTCTAAAACTTCATGAATTAAAGTAAAATTCCAACATGTTTAAAACATTTATTTCAATAAATTCCAATTTTATCCTTAATAAAAAATTTAACACTAATTTATTTTCAAAATCCCTTTTAAACTTACATATTTAATAGCATTACACTTATTTGAATCAATTTAAAATATTTAAACTTTAATTTAGTTTCAAATCTAGAATTGCATATCTAAATCCTTACTTACTTTGGAGTCAACATGTTTCAATCTTTCCTTAGCAGCTTAAAATTTTCATTTGAACTCAACTTAGTTTGAAAATACTTTAATCCTTAACCACTTTTGAGTTATTAAAATAATTTAAATTTTGAAACATTATTTTTTTCAACTCTCTTTCAAAACTAACTTAAATTCATGTTTTGAACTTTATTGAAAATTAGACTTGACTTTGTTTAAATTTTAAAACCAAAAATCTCAAAACTGTAAAAAAAAAAAAAAACAGCAACAGGTTCTTAAAACCTGAAAAACAATAGCCGAGCCCCCCCTTATGTTACTTCGAGTAACATACGAGTTCCCTCGAGAAAAACCCGTAGCTTGCTTCGAGTTTCTCAGGCGCGCAAAAACAAATAAAAGGAAGAACACAAAACCTGGAAAAAAAACCACACCTCCCCTTCCAAACCTGTCACTGCCACGCGCACGATGCTCCCACCACCGGAGGCCACCAAACTCCGGCTACCCCTTCGACTATCTCTCCCCTACGTAAACCCAAAGACGCGTGGCACTCGAACACTTGCAGTGGCCGCGGTGCTTGAAATTTCAAAGCACAGTGAAACTTAGGTTTAAAAACATGGAACCCGCGCCGACGCTTCCACCACCCATTGCGCCGCCATCCCCTATTTTTCCTAGCTCCACGGCAGCCTCCTCTACCACCAGTCAGAGGCTCGACCTTCCAAATCCACTTGATCGTCCACGGCCACTCAAAAAGCCTCAAACAGAAAATCACTAGCTGCTCTCAAAACATGCCACTAAAATTTATGCTTTATCCTTTAAAAATCATGTTATGGTTCACTGATTCACTTTGTATACCTGAATTTGTAAATTTAGAAATTCGAAATTTGACTAGTTTGTAGTTTGGTTCAGTTTTCTTAATTTCCAGAGATATTGCTAAACTGTTTAGGCTTGAATAAATTTTTAAAACCTAATTTACACGGTAACAGACAATTTTTTTTTAATACTAAATTTAAACATCGAGTAAATCAATTGGAAATGATTCTTTAAACCAAAATCTTATGTTTAGAACACAGAACAGAGAACATATGTGATTAACAGCCTGCACACAAATGCTATTCATTATTCACAGAACATCCATATGTATAAAGATACAAACATAAGTATTCACCTACCATAAGCAACAATCTTATACTTTAAATTTATTAAAAAGTTGTTGTTACTCACCAATTTGCAGAGAAGAACAGATGCTCCTTGATTAAGCAACAGGCTTGAAATTAACAGTTTAACACTCTTCTTCATCTTGATCCATTGTTAGTTTGCATCTTGATTTGTGTTTAAGTAAAGCTTGTTTTAGTTTGAAAAGAAGTTTATTTTAATTGTTACTTAGTTCGAACTGAATATGCAGATTTATAGAAAGAAAAGAGACAGGGATATATGCAGACAGGTTTATAATTATGTTTCATACTACTAAGACAATATTTGTACCATAAAGCATACAAATCTTTGTTTGTACAGATTTTTACCAGAGATTTTTGTTTAGATGGAGGCTGATATGAGAAATAAAGCGGCTTGCATTAAATGTTAAGTACTTATGTTAAACCTACTTTGTTAATTATCTTCCTTCACAAGCCTGCATACCCTACAGCCTACAACAACTCACTTTACTTTGCTATTGTTTTTATCTTTATTTTGTTACAGTCTTTTACTTCAGGTTCATGCCTATCATATTTAAGTGTATTGTTTATGCATGCCTACAGATATTCTTATTTTTATTTGGTGGATGAGACAGGAACATTGAGGCAAGCATTCAATGTTATTGTCTTTAATATATTTATACTTATATTTGAAAAGTATGTGAATGTTAGTATTTTTGCTTTGTTGTTTGAAAACTAATTGAACTATATAGTTGTTATGTTATTGTAATTTAACTAATGTACTACTTATATTTTACCTAATTTATCTTATAGGCTTGTATTTTTATATGTGCATTTTTAATTTATTTATTTTATAAAAACACATTTATCAATTTGAAATGATAGATAGAATAAATTATCTTTTTATTATAAACTACAATATTTTATTAATGTATGTTAATGTATTGTTTGACAAAAAATTACATTAAAACCCATATGTACTTTTAAATTCATATTTTAATCAAGCTACACTAAAAATAAAATAAAACAAATCTTTTTGTTAATAAATTAAAATTTAAACTTAAGTTAAAATAAGTTTTGAACTATTTAAGCATTTACTTATGTATTTAAAATCACATATATTTATTTATTTATTTAACTTTGAAAAGTTTATATTAAATAAAACATAATTTCTAATTCACTAAAATGTATATTAGAATTTAAAACATAATTTATTAGTTAAACTTTAAAACAAAATCTCATCTATTTGCAATGTATACAAATATATACATTTATAAATAGAAAACAAACAATTAATTTTAACAGATATCATTCACCAATTAAATACTTATTAAAAGAAAAGTATCAATTCAGATTTAATTAACAAAAATATATCAAATCAATTTAATATTTAATGTAGATTATTAAATTGATATTGCTAGAAAATTCCGAGTTGTCACATTTACGATGTTGTATAACTCTGTGGATCTTATACTTCGATGATTAGTTCACATTATTATTATTGTCTCGGCTATTTTATATATGTGTTCGCTATTATATTTTATCTGATATAATATCAGATATACGGCAGTTTATGTGATTATTTGATGTTTCCTTTTTCTTCTTTTTCCATTATCTTCTCTTCTATTTCCTCTTCTTTGCTTCTTTTATTTCATCTAATAACCATTTTGTATCATAAGTGCAGGGCAGTCGTTGCAAAATACAATTACTACTAGCTACTAACTACCACCACCTATAGACCATTCTAACATGCCATCGTTACCTAACCCACATGTTTTAACTTTGATTTATGGCTTTTGATGAATATGGTCCATCCATCACTTTCATCATCATACCCAATTATGGAATAAATTGTGGATCTTCCTACATTGTAATGGGTAAGAAATACAACAATACACATTTTAAATAACCCATCAGTAACTTGGCTTGGTGGAATAACTTTTCCACCCTCCATCTTATCTTCATTGACTTTAAAGTCTACTAATGACCTCTATATGTGTTTACAATGTCACTACCCTTTGATACTATCCAAATCTCTTGATGGTATTCTCAAATCTTGGTATTTACTTTCTTTACCCTTGATACTTCATTCAAGCATACCCTAGTTCTCATAGAAGTGTACTTTAATACCATTTATCATTCCTTTATGGTTTTTCTTATGGCTTGCACACATTTCTAACAAAATATTCCTAGGTTCTCACCAATATTCCTTACACTCTAGGGGGATTTCTTAGCTACTCTATGAGTAGTCATCGCTATCCTCTTCATGGCCTTACCTTTTACCCCATCCTACCTAGGCAGTCATTTCTATCTACTCTATATTAAAAAAATTGTTTGGTCTTCGTAAATTTGCTTCATATATTAAAACTTAAAATTTTTGAAGTATTTTAGTCCCAAAACTTTTATCTTTAAAAGTAAAACTTAGAAACATTTTTGCGAATTTATAAAAAAACTTAGTGTCTTAACTTTTAAAAAATACAGTTAAATGTTTAAAAGTTCTCTTCCTTTTAAATACCTTTTTTAATGTTTACTTCTTCAAAATTAGGATTTTTACTCAAACCATTTGTTAAGTTTTTCTTTTAGAAACTCAATTATTATACCAAACCATTTTTTCCAAAAAATGTACTGTACAGTATTTCTAAACATCCTTTATAATTTTTAAACAATAAAAACTGGAGTAGATAAGAACAACTCTCAATCTACCCTTTTCTTATCGCTCATACTATCTCTTCTTTCGATCCTTGACAGAGTCTCTAATTCTAATATCATAAAGGGGGACCTTTAAATGATATTTATAATAAATGTGCACAACAATGGAAAATGTCCATCTTCTTTGTTTTTCCTTGATTTTTTATGTTGTTTCTGGTTAAATTACTAGCATTATTTTTTAAAATTATCTCCTAAAATTATCTCTAATTACTATCGTTATTTTATATTTTATATTGCTATTACTATTCAACTTTCCTCTACCTAATCTTCCCTTGTTTCAATTGCTTTTCTCTCAATTAACTATCCTCTATATTGGACCATTGCAGTGTGTTTGCCTGCTACTTTTATTTTTGGGTTCTAATCTTCTCTCCTACTTTTTTTGTCTCATTTCAAACTTGTACCACTTCTTATTATCTACCCAAAAAAGAATTTACCAACTTAAATTTTCTCAAAAGAATTGACCTTTTTATAAAAACCCATTTACTGTTAATCGATCCAACAAATTTTAAATTTTCTACCAAAACCTTTTATTTAATATTAAATAGTTATTTATATATATTTTTCAAAAATTCAATATTTATTTACTTTTCGAAATAGGGGCTTTCTATCTTCAAATAATTCATTTGAAAATCATTTCAAACATATTATATGTATATTCTCAAACTTATACATTAATATCATTATATGTGGGGTCAGACCCAGTGTGGATTTTTATTCATCCCTTCTGTTGGACTTTTCTTGCTTTCTACTTACTTTCTGACTATTGTCCTTTTTCAAAATATTAAAATCTAGATATTGACTTGGGATGACTAATTCAAACCCTCTTTTGGAAATTCAATTGCTTCTGAATATCTACAACATAGGGATTTATTTTACATTCCCCTTATTTGGATCCACTATAGATCATCGATCGGTAGGTATACGGGTATCTACAATCATTGGGATATTGAGGGCCCAACTAGGGAGTCACTTACCATCCAGCTTCAAGGACTTTCCATATGCTGCACTTCTGCTCTTTTTAAGTCAATGCGTTCCATACACTTTATTACCCATGGGGTAGTTGGGGTAGGTGTACCTTTGCCACTTCTTTCATTATTCTGACTCATAATCGACTTACCCATATTTCAATGTATGGTTGCAACCACTCTATAGTCAGAATTCATAGAATTTGACGTATAATATATTTATATTTATATGCAAAATTAAAATATGTTCACTCAACGTTTCCTATTTTTTCAAGATCAATTAACCTAAGCTCTAATACCAAATGTAACAACATGTACCTCAATGGGCCTGAATTTTCGCTAAATCGAAAACCCAAATCCACTAAGATGTGTATCGTTGGTTTGGTATCCTGCAAATAAACAAATAAATGCATATCAAAGCACTATTAATATAACTCATAAATAATAGTAAAGTATAATAAATCATATAGTTACTAACCAAGATTGACACTTGTAATATTCAGCGTCATTGTCGGTGCCAAGCATGCTTAAGGAGACATGGCCTTTTACTGCTCCTGCCTTCCACATGTCCCTTTACCTTTAAAGCTATCTTGTGGGTTGTAACAAGGAGGGGTCAGAAAAACACTCTGCTGATAAGTGAATAATACATGTTATGCATAACACTAGTTTATACTGATTATCTTCTATTACTTATTTTGTCTTTCCATTTTTACTTAGTCATCTCGACTCTACGCTCACGTACGATACACCCCATCTACCCGAAGTAGACTATAACTACGTACATATATATATATATATATATATATATATATATATATATATATATAAGTACCAAAGTCCGACCTTGGACTAAGATGCTATCCCCACTAGTATCTGTAATCTAGCACCATGTCAGGATCCGTCAATCGATGCAATATCACGTCCGTATGGAACTACATCTCATATTTACGCCTCGTCGTACATCCCGTAGTGCCTAATACGATGATATAATAGCTTAGCTATATTCTATCTTGCTTTGGGGATTTACTACTTATTTGCTTCCTATTATAGACTCAGCTTCACGGACCATAAAGAACTCAGCTCCTTGGACTACCTCATTCGTTTTTGAAAAAACTCTGTTTTGGGTTAACCAGCCTTGCCCTAACAAACAACTAGCAAACAGCTATGGGGTGCATTACCTGACTTGGCCTACTCTAGTATGAGGCATAGCCTGTTAGATGTGACCCTATCATTCCTGCTTTGACCACTCTGGAACGATGTTGCACTCAACCTATATAGCTCCTACTGCTGATATAATACCAACACATGCCGGTATAGTATCGATTTGCTCAACATCCTATTTAGATTGCCTAACGCCATCAAGGCAATACCCTCCCCTTATTCATCGAAGCAGACTCTAATGAGGGTATTCCTTCACCTATATGTAAGTGTATATACTCCACGGGTTCTATACTTAGATAGGTCCTGCATTAGTATAATGTATACACAACTGCTGGCATCCCCTTGTGGTTGTGGGCAGGCTTCTATTGTGTAACACTACTGAGATCGCATTTCAACCCATTTTAATGACCATATGGTTTTTTACTTAATTTAGGTAATTGGGCTATATCCCATAATTCACAGTCTTTATAATGTATATTCGAATTTATATACAATCATTTGATTATTACTTTTTTTTACTTTCAATCATCGATGTTCAGTAAATCTTACATAACTTACTTTCGATTTATTCTTGTTGTTTACTGTCATTGTTACCCATTTTTAATGTATTAACTTAGGTGTCATTTATTATTTCCCTTTTGTTTAACATTATTGGATGAAATCCCCTATTTCCTTTTTAACTAATATCTCTCTTTAGTTACGTAATTTGACTTATTACTTTCGCATTCGTTTAATTTTATCTTCTTTGTTTACTGTTTGTTTTCCATACCATCTTAAATTATATACTTTAGGTTTCCTATTTAAATTATTGTTACTAATCCTACTTACATTTCTTTAGTTGTACTTAAGGAATTTTATATCTTAATACATTGGAATTACTTCTTTCCCTAAACGAAATTGTTAACACTGTAATTCTCTATTAATTACTTAAAAGAGGACTTGTGTTATGCATGAAATAATAAGTAATTATCTTTTATTTTTTTATTGGAATAGACAGTACAAAATATGTTGATTTTCTTATTTTGTACATCTCTTCCTTTTCATTTACATTCCATGTTATTTCGACCAATACACTTTTATTGTATTTTTAGATAATTTATACAAATTCACATGTTACACTATTCATTCCAACGTATCAAAATATTGCTTAATCCTGATTAAATTATAATTAATTCTAATTGATGTTCAACAATTTATGTAAACTAACCAAATCTAGAATCCGAGTATGATTCCATTTGTAAGTTATTTATAAATCTAGGGACTATTTATTCCTCTAACTACCCAAATTCAAACGTATACAATATCTATCACTTTTAGGGTTTTCCATAACATATAGGCATATTTTTCAAATGGTATAAGTATATCCACAAACCTTAAAAAAGATTTCACATTTACATTAATGTACTTTAGTGGCTAAAAACAAATACCATTAAAACATCGTTACTATAAACCCAAAACCATTTCATGTATAATTATTTTTAAGACATTCTGATCTAATTACTTTACTAAGTTTAATCAAAAAGGGTTAAAGAAAATGTTATTAACACATTGTCGCGACAAACTGAAAACTATTTCCATACTTTTCATTATCATTAAAAATGTTCATTTTAAAGATCCAAGTATATCTACACTTTTTAAATAACGTAATATACTTATAATTAACTTTACAAAACCATTTACTTTAACATATCTCTTATAATCCCAAACTACCTTTTATTCTTTTGTAAAAGACTTAACTTACTTTCCTACGATTATATAGTAACTAAAAACCTTTTAAAAATGATATAAATCTAAGATATTTAGTAAAATTCTAAAAACACTTTAAAAGACATATTAATTTATTTATAACCTTTTAATCTTAATAAAACATTTAACAAATTTTCTAAAAACTATACACACAAACACACTTTAAAATACTTATAGTATGGTCTAAGACATTTATTCAAAATATTATTTAAAAATAACTATTTTATAAATTATTTAAAAACTCCAAGAAAACGTGCTTTTCTTTAATTTTAAAATAAACCTTCTTCTTTAATAATTCATAATTAATTATCGAAATTCATAAAAATTCCAAACTATTTTTAAAATACTATAATAAAAGTTAGAAAAGGTACCTAAAAAGATTGAAGTGAAATATTTAAATGCAAAGTCATTTCAAAGCAATTTAAACTCTTAAACAAAAAAGACGGCATTTTTAGAATGTTGTAAAAAGTGGTTCATGGAAAAGATAATGTTTAAAAAGTGTTGTGGATTACAGTTGTAAATGATTGTGCCCTGGGGCAGTTCTAATATTTTGAATGTTTGATCAATTATCGATATGCTAACAAAATTTTTAGCATCCAATCTTTTGCAGTAAGTAGTGTACACATAATACATCACAACCATGGCGAGAAACCCCTAAGGATCTCCCTACAAAAATCATAGAAAACGCCAAACACAAGACATTTTCAAAGTGCATTTATAGCAACTATCTCTATGAAATCATAACCAAATCAGATCCTACTCAAATCATTATTCAACAAAACCCTATGTTCTTTGTTATAAGGCTATGTAACAAGTCATGGAAATTCATATATGTCCAAACACATCAATTACGTACGCCATTTGCTTTCCAAAGAAAATATCAAAACAAATATCACAATATAAATTCAAGGAATGTATATATGGTTTGGACAATAAACAATAACATATAAGCTTCATATTCATTTAAGGGGTGAGTTAGCTCACCAAAAACCAAGTACCAAACCAAGCAAAAGCCCTAACCTTGGAAGCACTTCCTACCATAATCAAAACAAATAGAAAACACTACCTTTGCTTTGCTTTTGCACTTAGTTTCCTTCTCCCTCTATTTATTGCCCATGGCCTAGATTTGAAGGGGGTGTTTTGCTCTATTTATTCATCATTTGACTTGCTAATCCTTATTGCCATGAAGGTCTAAGACCCTTATTCAAGTTTTGTTGAGTTTGGAGATGGGTTGATACGAGAAAATGAACAAAGAAGAGGCTTGAATACTTATGATTTTTTTACAAAAAATTAGAAATAAAATTATAAAACCAAAGGAGATAGTTGCTTAGAATTTAGTTAAAGGTAAATGACCAAAAATACCTATCCATTTCTATTCATAACATCCCTACACATGCTCCCCATGTACACAAATTTACACCTCACTTTAATCAAAACAAATATCTTCTCTTCTCTGGTCAATTACCAAACTACCTCTCTTTGTAAAATATCTAAAGTTCCTTCTAGAAGGTTTAATTACGAAAAATGTTTTTACTAATTATTAATGATATCCTAAGTTATTTTGTGTGTGTAAAAACTGTTTGAACAACTTATATCGAATAAAAAGAAATTTATCAATAAAATGATTTTCGGTCATATTATCGATATTTCTTTAAAGTGTTTTTTTTTTGTAAACATATTTCATAAATAAGTTTACCATCATTGGTTATTACTAAAAAGAAGATTTACAAGGTTATTAAATCAATTTAATCACATTTAACCAAGATTCAAATATTTAAATACGAAGTGTTGGAAATTTCGAGTCATTGCAGAGAGACTAACTCAATCAGTTCTGAGAAAATAGATCAAAATGATGAAATTAAAAATCCATAATTGACTCCAAGTGCAAGTGGAAGATCGAGAGAGTTGGGGGTATGCCCTAGGGGCAACTATGTAACTTGTTACGTATATTTAACTCTATAATCAATCTTGTTTGTAATAAATGTATTTGATTTCTATTATATATTTTGTTATATAGTGATAAAATTGATTAATTAATTAAATATAGTATATTAAATAGAAAATCCTTAAATGATATGCTATGCGATATTAATTACAAGAAGTTGTAATCATGAGAAAATTATCACAATATAGAATAATATATTAAATATTCCTATTCAAGATATTTTGAGAAAGGATATCGATATATCCACTGAGACCAAAGTATATAAGGCTCTCTAAATGTTGGGTAGTGTATTGCTCATGGTTATTGGGAGCACCAGGAGTTATATACTGAAAATTATTTGATAAGTATGGAATGAATCATCCAAAAGTTTCCTTTTGGTTAATAATAACTAGGTTAAATAGGAAATATAAGAGTGACAATGCATTTCTTTTGACTTGAGAATATTTTTAAGCTTCAACGTTGATACTCAACTTTGATTATAGAAAAATCATGACATGGTGATCATTGAGCAATTATAGTTGGATCTGAATTGTAGCATTTTAAGTGAAACATCGTTCAATAGATAATTTGTGTCCTCAATTATATAATGTTAGTATCATGATCAAATACAGTCAACTCAAAGTCAAAATCTTTGCCTAGAGTAGTGTGGTCAATAATATATATTATTATTGAACCAAAAACTTTGTTTACGGGCCAATCGAGTCAAATATGGATGATATTGGAATTTTTACCAAAACCAAATTCCATAGATCCTAAAGCGACATAGTGTTGACGACGAAAATTGGTGTAAATAATCGTCACTAAAAGGCACTGATTAAACTATAAAATTGGATTTTACTAATAAGATGTATAGTGATATAATCAGCCAAACTGTCACACTAGCTAGATAATGTGACGTGTGAATGTTAATATTCGAATTATTTGATATTAATCGCTAACTGAATTCACACCTATGAGTCAAACAATTGTATCAGTGATTTCTCGAAGTACCACACAATTTAATTAATTTATAAATTGTTATAAGTTAACAAATTAACTAAAATTTATGATATTTTGTTTATCTATTTGATATTTTTAGTGCTGTTAGTATTTTTGGGTGCCATTAATAATTAATTGGGCGTGTATATAAATGTTTATACATATATTATCAATATACGATATCGATACGTGTTTAAATATAATTTAAATGGCATTATTTACTAAAAAGTTTTGATGTCCTATTAGCGCATGAGGGCCTATATGATGGCCAACCTAGGGGAGAAGAGGGGAGAGGTTGGTTTTGAACTCAGGATCTAATCTGGAATCGGTAAATAAAGAAGTAGTAAAAGGAAGAGAACTTATCTCAACCCTTTCATTATTTAAACAAGTTAGCCCCCTCGTTCTTCTATCTCTTGTTTACTCTCTCCTCCCTTTTGGCCGTGAGCTCCAACTCATCCCCGTAGTCGAAAATTATCAAACCTAATAATACATCAAATTAATAAAAATAATGGTACTTTAGGTCGTTGCAACGTCCGAAGGTCAATTCAAGGTGAATCCAAGAGATCTCATCAATTAACATGTGTTCAAAAGCAACATCCCCAAGGTATTAGATCTCATTTGCCTTTATATTATATTCGTCATCTAATATATAGAACATACAACAATTTTGTATGCGCAATAGCTGTCGTACTTGTCTGTCATTAAATTATATTGATGCATTTGCACTAATTAAATCGTTATTTAGATTTAAAAGAAAACATTTTTTGGCCATGTACATTATGTAAATTTTTCGTATTTTAAATTACTAAAATTATTTTTTATTATTCAAAATTTCTAATTATTAATATTAAGCCATATACATGTGTGTATATATATTGTTTTAAATTATTTTTAAAATTTAATTATGACAAAATTAGCTTTGGATTAAAAAAAGTCCCATAAGTATATTTTATTCATACAATATTTATAGTCGGTAATTTTGATAATGTTTAAATAGGGGCATTTCACCAGAAGGACAAACTTTGCAGTCCAATTAGTTTTTAGGACACACATCTACAGAAATTAATTTCAAGACCAAAGTCAACAAAATAATAACTTTTAAGGACGAAATAGGCAGTCCAAGTACTTTCAAGGACATAATTTCATAGGTTTTAGGCCTTAGAAACTAATTATTTTGCATTTTGTCCTTAAAGGTAATTATTTTAGTTATGTATCTGCACTTGCTAAAGAGGCCCTTGTGGCTAATTTCCATGTTTAAATATGCGTATATGTGAATAAATGTATATATTTAATTTATATTTATTTATTTACATATTAAATAGTTTTATATTTTTTATTAAAAAATTTATGGTTGAAAAGTAATAAAGTATTACAAAATATATTAATATTTAATTTTTTTGAAAATTACAAACTTCGATTATTTTATGTATTTTAAGTAATTTTGGTATTAAATTTTTTATATTTGACATTGATAAAAAATTATTTATAATATAAAATATTTATTTTGATTAACTAAAAGGGGGAATTAATTTAAAGGACAAAGATTTGTATACTTTTTGCCTTAAGGACACGACCTCAATAATTTTGCCAGAAGGACAAACATTCTTCTAAAAATTATTCATAAGGACAAACATTTTCCAAAATTATTCATGAGGACAACAAAAATGCTACCGAGCTAAAAACTGATACCTAAAAACTGCTACCGATAACTACAAACTGATATCTAAAAACTGCTATCAATAACTATAAACTGATACCTACAGAAAGTTGTCCTTCAGGATAAAATATTGAAGGTCTGTCCTTGAGGCTAAAAAGCTGTGAAATTTTGTCCTTGACAATAATTTCATGCAACTAAAATATATTTCAAATGATTTTTGTTGATCTAAATTTGAATTTTAAAATAATTTGACCAAGTTAAAATTAGATATTTTAGGTTTAAATTTGTATTTAATTTTTTATTAACATGGTACAAATCTAATTAAATATTTTTAGTCAACTTTATTTAATAAATAAATAAACTTCAAAAGTTTTATATATATCATGTATTTTTAAATATTATTTTAAGATAGCCTATGCGTATACAAATGGCAAATGTATATGTTGTAGATGGAAATCCTAAAATATGTATATATGTATACACACACATTAACTATGTATACATTATTATGTTACACATGCATGTCATACACATATGAGTATATAATGATATACTCATAAACTGTATAGAAATAAATTTTAATTAACACATTAATTGATTAAATCGAAAAATTATATAAATTTGGATTTTATTTAAATTAACAAGATTGGATCTAGTACAACCTATTAGACTTCATTAGCCTACTATGAGCCAAATATGGATTTTTTAAATCAAACAAATTTACCCGCTACATATCATCCTAATACCAACAAATTCATTGATCGAAGATTCAACTCTTGGAATGACATCTCACATTCCATGGTCCAAACATACTCCTCATTCTTACGAGTAAGTCTCGTCATTGAGCTACTATACGGGAGAAGTCCTTGATGAATCTCTGATGATAATCTGTCAATCCTAAGAAACTCCAAACCTCTATAACATCCTCGAGTCTCTTCTAACTATTCACAAACTCTACTTTCTAAGGGTCTACAACTAATCCCTTCTATAGAACTATATAGCCTAGGAACTTCACTTTCCTTCCCGAAAAGGACACTTAGCAAATTTTGCATCTAACTTATGTTGTCTCAAAGTGTTTAACACAAGCATTAAATGAATCTCATGGCCTCGCTCATCATTCGAATATACTAAAATGTCATATATAAACACCAATACATAATAGTCCAACTGGTCTTGGAAAATGTGATTCATTAAATCTTCAACGAATGCATGTGCACTGGTCAATCCAAATGGCATTATTAACCACTCATAGGTACAATACCTCATTCTAAAAGTAGTCAAACGAACACTTTCCTCTGCAACTCCCAGTTGGTGAAATCACAAAGCCAAATCCAATTGCAATAAACCATAGCTCCAATCAGTTGATCAAACAAGTCATCGATCCTCACTAAAGGATATCTGTTCTTCACATCCCTCGCATACAACTTCCAATAGTTAATACATTGTCTCAGTGAACCATTAAACTTCTTAACAAACACAATAGAAGCTTCCCGCATTGGCATTGGCCTTACAAAACTATTGCCTTCTGATTCTACTAGTTTCTTTTTTAACTCATGCGTCTCCTTTAGTGCCATTCTACTAGAGGTTCGGCTAAAAAGCTCGGCTTTTGGTACTAATTCGATATGAACTCAACAGCTCTGGGG
This sequence comes from Allium cepa, assembly GCA_030765085.1. NCBI lineage: Eukaryota > Viridiplantae > Streptophyta > Magnoliopsida > Asparagales > Amaryllidaceae > Allium > Allium cepa. Next base: position 807,480,462 of record CM060940.1, on the reverse strand, counting down.
GTGGTAATTCCGAAACTGGATCAAACATATCGAGAAAGTCTTTAACTACTCGTTCTTCGATGCCTTCTTTTTTCGAAACTAAAGCAAATACCACTCCTTGACAACCAGGTCTCAGCTTTTCCCAGCCTACAAGCACTCTCGTCCTTCGATCAGGGTGACTCTATGCTATAATTTTTTCGACGTAGTATATTCTCATGCCGAGACATTTCAACCAATCCATCCCTTAAAATAGCTCTAAAGCCTATGAAGTCAAACACTTGGGAATCGCACAGAAACTTACACCCACCAAACTCAGTTTCTAAGTTAGTTCATCTAAATTCTGTAGGATCGATTTCACCCTAGAGGGGGGGTGAATAGGGTGATGCTATCAATTATAAAAATTATTGCGGAAGTTTGTATAAAATAATTTCAATGCAGATATATCAGGATAATAGCAGCACAGATAATAGCAGAATAATAAATGCAGAAATAGAACGACATAGAATTTACCCAGCTTCGGCAAAGCCCTGCTTACGTGCTGCCCCAAAGGTTTCTACTAGATATTAAGCAGTCAGACGCTTACACACGTAAACTCGCGACACCCGCTATCGACTAGCCCTAACTCTACGCTCAAAATCCTGCCACAACTCAGCCACTGAGTTGCGAATTCTCAAACTATGCCACATAGTTTGTCCCCTAGTCACACGACTAGTAAATACACAATTTTCAAAAGAAAAATACAATTTAAAAACAATTTAAATAAAACAAAACCCTAATTTAAAATTTATAAAGCCCAAATACAAGCCGGCCCTTAATATAGTGATAAAAATTGTTCATGTGCTTTCTTTATTCCTCCTGCCTGACTCCTCCTTGAAAATGGCTGTTCTCGTTCGTTTCCTCTTTAAACAAAATTAGGGCTTTGTATAAAATCGAAGAAGCCGACTTTAATTAGTTCGATCGAATGATTATTTTCGTCCCTGTTTCGTTGATCGACGCTCTCTTCTCTTTCCACACGGCTCCTTCAATTTTGATCGAGTTCGATCTTGCTCCGGTATGTAATTTGTTATTTTGCTTTACTGTTTTTGCTTACTTGAACTCGATGGATTTACGGCCGATGATGTTAGTGTTTATATAGGGTTCAAACCCCATGATTTTCGTTCGTATATTTTATACGAATTCGTCAATTGATTTTTTCTCGGCTGTACGATTTTGCTTGGACGTTGATGATGATTTCTGACCTCTTCCAATTCGTATATTTGTTGTTTACTTGGTTGACACGGTTTGATTTCTCTGACGTTGTTTTCCTTGCTCACCATGGTATTGATTTTGAACTGTTCGATCCGTACATTGTTGCCTTGGTCATCACGGCGTTGATTTTCTGGTGACTTCGATTATGCTTTTCTTTGAGCTTGGCCTTGATAAAATTGATTTTGTGAAAGTATTTTGGGTTCGGCACTGTCTTGATTTGAAACTGCAGTTCCATGATTATTCGGACTCGTTTTCAATTGTGACTTTGGCATTGCTTTGAACTGCAGTTTGAATTCTCGTCTGTCTTGATTTTGCAATTCACTGTTTATGTTGCATAGTATATTGGTTCATCATTTTATTGCTTCAGGTCATTGCACATGTACCATTCGAAATGTGATACTAGTTATCACTACATACATCATATATATGTACATACATTCATATTTGTTCTTCATGTTCATTGTCATGTGTCTTGTTACATGTGATGTTTGTTTCACTTGAGTTATTGCTTTTTTGGTTGATATATTTGTTTACTTTACTGAACTTTGAGTCATGTAGTTCATGTGCAGTTTGTAGTTTACATTCACTTGTGCATATTTGTTTGGTCGACACTTGCTGTTGGTCTTTGGTGCACACTCTCATCTCTGTTGTGCATGCCTGAACTACTTTGTTCATGTATTGCTTGGGCTTTGCTGATTTGAGAGCCTATGACCTTTGTACTGCTGTATTGAGTTGCATCCTCTGTTGTATTGTGTCTGGTCTTTGTTTTGAAGTCTCCAATTCATCTGAATCTATACATTCATGTTGTCATCATGTTGTTCACTGGTTCGAGCTAGTTTGTACATGTCTGATTTGCATTGGGTGTGTTCGAACTTGTATCCTACTGTCACCATGTAGTTGTATACGCTTGTTTTGTCACTGCATACTTTGTTTGCATATCAACTTGTTGAAATCACTTGTAATTACAGTTTTCTTGTATCCACACATCTCTGGTCTTTGCAGCATATATATGTTACTTGTTTATGTACATTTGGGTCTGGTACGTCATATATGTGTGTGTATTGAGCATATCCATCACTCCACTGCATACTGATCACTGTCACTTGCTCTTTGCTTGGAGTTCGGTAGCTTGTCTTTATTATGTGTTCATTTGGAAGTTTTGCATTGTTATGATCTTTGACATTGCCTGACTATATGCATACATTGATGTCACCTCTGACCATGGTTCTTATGCATAGCATATTGAGTTGGTACATGTTTGTGATGAGTTGCACTGAGTCGCTACTTGTATCAACCCATATCATATATCATTGTGCATATGTATGTTGCATCGTTGTTGCATATTCAAGTGGTTGTGTACATTGTGTAGCCTGGTTTGACCACTTGCTGCACTAATAGTATTCTCTGGTCTAGGATTCTTATTTTAAATTGCATAGATGCAATATTGACAATTGTTCATTTTTTTTGGAGCTTTTGTTTCCAGTTTTGGTTTGGTTTTGAACATGGCCATTGCATTGTTGAGCTGTGTTACTTTGATTGAGCATTTTCACTTGTATTTGACAATTTTGTATTGCACCTGAGTTGAATCGGCTTAAAGCTCGGGTTTGACCTTGTGCTGATATTGTGACATTATTCTTATTGCACTTGAGTTGAATCCGGCGTTTTGGGTTTGACCTGTGCTCACCTGTCGCTGTAATTTTATCAAGTGTATATATCGGTGTGCACAGCCTTGTGGCATGTATAGTGATACACTGTGCATGTCACAAGCTGTTCGTGTATGATGAATTCAAATTTAAATGATGACGAACAACCCAAATAACTGAGGCAAATAATATTTTCAAAATCACATTTTATTTTACACTGCAAAAATATTTTCTTTTCAATTTTACTGTGTCATTGTGTATTTTTGTAGATTGCTCAGATGTTGGATTCAATGTGGAATGAAGTTGAAGATAAATTATGAGTGAACGAGCGATATGTAGTGAGGATATTTGTAAATGAAATATTGTGATGTAATTAAATTTATATTGTAATCAAAATTGTGTATGTATAGTGAGAGCTCGAATTTGTACTATTCAAAATTGTAATAAATATTTATTTGAATAAAATATCTGTTTGAATTTAAATTCTGTGTTATTTATTTTATTCAGCAAATATTTATTTAATCATGTGAAAAATAATAGTACATTAACAAATGGATTTAAATGAATATATATATATATATTTATTATCATCAAACAAAAATCATATAGTCGCATATTCAACAATCTCCCCCATTTTATGATAACAAACATATATTTAAGATTTTGAATATGTTAAATGTATTTGATCATTGATATACTCTATTTGCTTCCCCTATTTAAATGCTTCCTCTCTACACAAAGCTCTCCCTTCCTATATGCATACAATTAAAAATATGCAAATGAGCCTAGATGCAAACAGAAAATATTTGACCTTTACTTGCTTTTATTTGACGAAATCTTAACTTTTCTCTCCCCCTTTTGTTATCAGTAAAAGAGTAATAGTGTTAGAAAAATAGAGATAAAGTGATAGATATTAATACAACATTAAAACTCAATCGAATATAAATATTAAATTTCAATAAAAAATCAAACAAAAATCATAAATACTCTATTAGGCGCATATTCCACTTTTAGAATGATGGAATGATGCCATCATCTAAAACCATACGGTTGCGTCTATTTGTGGTATATTTATATCAGGAATTTGAATATCTACCAACCATGCATAACCGTTAGCACTTTTAAATGAGATCAGTAGTATTCCAATTTTATTTTAAAAAAAATGAATTCAAGTATCTTCTAACCACGCATAACCGTGACGACTTTTAAATGGGATTAGAATCAACTTATTTAATTAACTAATTTTGATATGCGTTCCATACATGCATAACTATGAGGACTTTTAAATGAGCATGGAAGCACATAACAAATTCCAAGTAATTCACCCATGCATAACCGTGAGGACTTTTAAATGAGAGTGAATACTTTGGTTTTATTAATAAAAAAATATAAAATGAAAAACGAATGATTTCTGTTTAAATCACCATATATTGACATACTATAATGGATTTTGATGAGTGATGGTTGATAGAAATATGATAGAAATAGAAATGGTCATGGAATTTTTACCAACAAAAAGTTTTTATAACTCTTGTTCAAATTTCTAAAGAAATTTACTAAATATACCATCTCAAGTTATAATATATGATTAGTATTAACACTCATCACTTTTTCAATCACTATTTGTCTTTTTGATAATTAGTAGGGAGTCAGATTAGTCATTGTAGTCATTTAAGCTCAAATTCAAAAATAATTATCAAATCAAATTTTCAAAATGATTAATCTGAAACAGGGTCAAAAATGATTTTCTAGAAGGGGTTTTATGAGAAAAATTTCTGGTATTTGAAAATTATATGAAATGAAAAATATGCAGATATTTTCTTTGAAAAACGATGCGGTTACTAAATGTCTCAACATAAATCACGTTCCACTAGTAATTTTTCTATCAACTAGATTACCAGTGTAATCTGCATCTGAATTTCTCTTTCACTCAAGATTTTCACTAAATGTTATAGACCAAACCGTGAAGTTGCAACAAATTCTTGAAAATCTTTTTGAATGAAATTCTTTTCATTTTTAACTGAAGCCATGCCAAAAAACTATAAATATAGAGTCAGCCATAAAATAACCAAATGTATTATCATTTACAGACACTATCAATAATCCAAACTAATACATATGAAGTAGTTCAAAGATTCTAGTGATTTTTATAGTGTTCTTGGCATAAGAATATAATTGGCCAACTATTTTGAATAAGTCAGAATCAAAATCATCATTCATTTCATCATCACATTACTGGCTGATTTAATACAAATCTGATATGGTGCAGATTATCAAATTAATATATTGTTCAAGATGAATATACCATTACCTCTTTTACCTTTACGATATTTTTTTCGTTGTTGTCCATTGTGATTCTGTCACCCTTGTACTAGGCTAAGGAACTTTGTTTTGTTGCCCGTCATGTTTCTGGAACAGCCAGAATCCAGATAACATTGTTGTTGTTCCTTAGTCTGCCACCACTCCTATACGATAAATGATTTTTGTGACCTATTTGTTTTTATAGGTCCATGATTGTTAGTGGCAGAACATTTTGAAAAATAATTTTATGGAGACCCAAAACTATTTATATATGTTCCTTTCGGCACCCAGATTTGTTTAACTTTGAGAGATTTTATATTTGTGCCTTTTGGAACCCAAAATGGTATAGTTTTCACGTGTTTGGGTCTATACCAATAATTTTTTTGATTGTGTCCAAATTTTCTACAAATTATGCACATTGAATTGACTTGATTAATTTTTCTTTTAACAGGTTCAGATTGATTATATCCAAGTCCTTGTCTGACTATATTAACAGTTTGTTTCCCTAAGAGCATATTAAACGATTTTTCACTTTTGGAAAATTTATCTAAAGTCGTTGACAATTGTTGGACTTGTGTTTTGAGAGATTCATTTTCGTTTAATAATGTGTGCATTTTTTAATAGAATTTTCCCTTCTTGTATTTTCATTTTCTTTCAAAATCAGAATTTCGTTTTCAAGCGATTTAGTTTTGATTTCTGATTTTTTAATCTCTTCTTCGAATGTTGGACACTTATCACACTTAGGGATCCTAATTTGATAGGTTTTAACTAATTGGTCAAGTTGTTTATTTAAATCTATCAAAGTACCTTTTTATGATTCAAGTTTGGCATCTTCTCCCTAAGTCGTTCAAAATAGCCATTTACTTCGTGGAATATAAAAGAAATTCTGAGTGAGTGAGTTTTGATACCTCGCTTGGCTCGTCATCATCACTATCGGTTATATTACCTTGAAGGCACATATCTGCTTTCTGACTCTTACTGCTAGTACTTTTATTATCTTCATCATTTTATTCCATGTGGCTGCAAAATTTCTCCTTTTTAATTTCTTTTCAAAGTCGTGTCGATTTTGAGGCTTGATGTGTCTGGGTTGGTTGCACTTATGACAGATGATTTCTTGTTGTTCTGTGTTATCTAGAGCTTTGATTATTCTGCTTTTTAATTTTTGATTTAGAGCTGGATTTCTGTATTTGCGATTCCTCTTTTTTAATCTCTTTATTACCATTTCCAACTCTGCTGCTCCGTCATCGTCGTCGTCATCATCACTTTCAGTTGTTCCTTTGAGAGCTATTGATTTCTTTCGAGTGTCTCCTCCTTCACGCTCTTCCTTGAATTTCATTTCTAGCTCATAAGTGGTGAGATTTCCGATGAGTTCTTAAACTTTGATTTTTTTAAAATCTTTCGATTCTTGAATGGCAGTCACTTTTGCTTCAAAACTTCGTGGAAGGACTCTGAGGATTTTTCGGACTATTTTCAATATTGTGTATGATTTTCCAAGAGCTTTTGATTTGTATACGATGTTGGAAAGCCGTCCATACATCTCTTTAACATTTTCTTCCTTGGCCATTGTAAAATTCTCGTATTCGCTACTCAGCATGGCAAGGAGAGATTCCTTGACTTGAGATGTTCCTTCGTGAGTCACTTCTAGTGTGTGCCATATTTCCTGCGCAGTTAGAAAATGTGAAACACGATTAAATTCAAACTGCTCTAATGAACAAATAATCGAATTCATAGCTTTGGCATTAGTATTCTGTAACTTATTTTCTAGATCTGTCCATTGATCCTTCGGTTTATTTATTACCTGATTATTTACAATTATAGTTGGTGCTCTATACCCTGTCTCAACAATATCCCAAGCATCAATGGTTTTTAGAAAAATTTCCATCCTATTTTTCCAGTATGCATATTCACCATTGAACATTGGTGGTCTAACTATGGACTGACCCTCTGCAAAAGCATTATTAAAAGAGTCCATTTTAATAATTCAAAATTTTAAAACAAAAATTGGTTTTTGAAAAATCAATTTTTTTAAAAAACAAAAATGGCTTTTGTACCTAGCTCTGATACCACTTGTAGGATCGATTTCACCCTAGAGGGGGATGAATATGGTGATGTTATCAATTATAAAAATTATGGAGGAAGTTTGTATAAAATAATTTCAATGCAGATATATCAGGATACATATAATAGCAGAATAATAAATGCAGAAATAGAACGATATAGAATTTACCCAGCTTCGGCAAAACCCTGCCTACGTGCTGCCACCAAGGTTTCTACTAGAAATTAAACAGACAGACGCTTACACACGTAAACTAATGTAACGACCCGGAAATTTCGATCCCGAAATTTCCAGATAGTTAGTGGAAAGAAGAAAGAAAAAAGAAGAAAGAGATAGAAGAAGAACAGAAAAGAAACACACAATCTCACATTCGCAGCGGATAAAATATAATATCACATAAATAATAGTTTTACAAGAAGAGTTATATCATTACGCTTATATCTTTATACATCAGAGTTACATCATTACACAAATACCGGACAATTAAAAATTAACTTGTCCCAGATAAATATAGCAAAACATCTCATACGTTCCTGCCATCCAGCTCGCCGCCTGAGCTACAGAATGTCCTTACCTGAAAATCTGTAATACTCGGCCTGACCCGATCGCGACACCCGTTATCGACTAGCCTTAACTCTACGCTCAAAACCCTGCCGCAACTCAGCCAATGAGTTGTGAATTCACAAACTATGCCACGTAGTTTTTTCCCCAGTCACACGACTAGTAAATACACAATTTTCAAAAGAAAAATAAAATTTAAAAACAATTTAAATAAAAAAACCCTAATTTAAATTTTCTAAAGCCCAAATACAAGCCGGCCTTAATATAGTGATAAAAAATTGTTCATGTGCCTTCTTAATTCCTCCGGCCAGACTCCTCCTTGAAAATGGCTGTTCTCGTTCATTTCCTCTTTAAACAAAATTAGGGCTTTGTATAAAATCGAAGAAGCTGACTTTAATTAGTTCGATCGAATGATTATTTCATCCCTGCTTCGTCGATCGATACTCTCTTCTCTTTGCACACGGCTCCTTCAATTTTGATCGAGTTCGATCATCCTTCGGTATGTAATTTGTTATTTTGCTTTACTATTTTTGCTTAGTTGAACTCGATGCATTTACAGCCGATGATGTTAGTGTTTATATAGGGTTCAAACCCCTTGATTTTCGTTTGTATATTTTATACGAATTCGTCAATTGATTTTTTCTCGGCTGTACGATCTTGCTTGGACGTTGATGATGATTTCTGACCTCTTCCGATTCGTATATTTGTTGTTTACTTGGTTAACATGGTTTGGTTTCTCTAACGTTGTTTTCCTTGCTCACCACGGTATTGATTTTGAACTGTTCGATCCATTCATTGTTGCCTTGGTCATCACGGTGTTGATTTTCTAGTGCTTCCATTATGCTTTGCTTTGAGCTTGGCCTTGATAAAATTGATTTTGTGAAAATATTTTGGGTTCGGCACTGTCTTGATTTGAAACTGCAGTTCCATGATTTTTCGAACTCGTTTTCGAATGTGAATTTGGCATTGCTTTGAACTGCAGTTTGAAATCTCCTCTGTCTTGATTTTGTAATTCACTGTTTATGTTGCATAGTATATTGGTTCATCATTTTATTGCTTCAGGTCATTGCACATGTACCATTCGAAATGTGATACTAGTTATCACTACATGCATCATATATATGTACACATATTCATATTTGTTCTTCACATTCACTGTCCTGTGTCTTGTTACATGTGATGTTTGTTTCACTTGAGTTGTTGCTTTTCTGGTTGATATATTTGTTTACTTTACTGAACTTTGAGTCATGTAGTCCATGTGCAGTTTGTAGTTTACATTCACTTGTGTATATTTGTTTGGTCGACACTTGCTGTTGGTCTTTGGTGCACTTGCTCATCTCTGTTGTGCATGCCTGAACTACTTTGTTCATGTATTGCTTGGGCTTTGCTGATTTGAGAGCCTATGACCTTTGTACTGCTGTATTGAGTTGCATCCTCTGTTGTATTATGTCTGGTCTTTGTTTTAAAGTCTCTAATTCATCAGAATCTGTACATTCATGTTGTCATTATGTTGTTCACTGGTTCGAGCTAGTTTGTACATGCCTGATATGCATTGGGTGTGTTCGAACTTGTATCCTACTATCACCATGTGGTTGTATACACTTGTTTTGTTACAGCATACTTTGTTTGCATATCAAATTGTTGAAGTCACTTGTAATTACAGTTTTTTTGTATCCACACATCTCTGGTCTTTGCAGATATGTTACTTGTTTATGTACATTTGGGTCTAGCATGTCATATATTTGTGTGTATTGAGCATATCCATCGCTCCACTGCATATTGATCACTATCACTTGCTCTTTGCTTGGAGTTCAGTAGCTTGTCTTTATTATGTGTTCATCTGAAAGTTTTACATTGTTAAGATCTTTGACATTGCCTGACTATATGCATACATTGATGTCACCTCTGACCATGGTTCTTGTGCATAGCATATTGAGCTGGTACATGTTTGTGATGAGTTGCACTGAGTCACTACTTGTATCAATCCATATCATATATCATTGTGCATATGTATGTTGCATCGCTGTTGCATATTCAAGTGGTTGTGTTCATTGTGTAGCCTGGGTTGACCACTTGCTGCACTAGTTGTATTCTCTAGTCTAGGATTCTTATTTGAAATTGCATAGATGCAATATTGACAATTTTTTCATTTTGTTTGGAGCTTTTGTTTCCAGTTTTGGTTTTGTTTTGAACATGGCCATTGCATTGTTGAAGCTGTGTTGCTTTGATTGAGCATTTTCACTTGTACTTAACAATTTTGTATTGCATCTGAGTTGAATTCAGCTTAAAGCTCGGGTTTGACCTTGTGCTGATATTGTGACATTATTTTTATTGCACTTGAGTTGAACTCGGCGTTTTGGGTTTGACCTGTGCTCACCTGTCCCTGTAATTTTATCAAGTATATGTATCGGTGTGCAAGGCCTTGTGGCATGTATAGTGATACACTGTGCATGTCACAAGCTGTTCGTGTATGATAAATTCAAATTTAAATGATGATGAACAATCCAAATAACTGAGGCAAATAATATTTTCATAATCACATTTTATTTTACACTGCAAAAATATTTTCTTTTCAATTTTACTGCGTCAGTGTGTATATTCGACAAATCCAAGAGTATCGTATTCCCTTACCAAATTTACTACACACATGGAAGTGACTAAATAGATAACTTCTAACCAAAGTTTGTCAATCAAGTCTTTTGCTATAAATGAACGTGTAGCTCTGGTATCAAACAATCTCAAGCTAAAATACTAGAAATCAAAATCATGCCTTTTAAGATAATACTCATGTCCTTTTGCTTGGTAGATAGACTGTAATAACCCCACCGCTATCCTCATATTATAAAAGAACATTACAAGTAATGTCGTTTAATAACATGGAAAATATGGGTGGTTAAGGGGTGAATATATTTTTATACTAACATTGACACGTCTTTATTCCCTTTTGAGGGTCTAAATTGAATTTTTTTTGTATAGTATTAATATAAAGTAATAAACGCATTGATTTTCAAAATATTCAATACAGTATTTGATATAAATCAGAATCAGAGTAGCGGAATAACATAACATCATATAACATTGTAAAATGTGAGTTACAAAATATCCATACTGAACCCACATAATTTATACATCGCATCAAAATAAATGTATCAGGTACACAATGACTACGAGATAATATACATGACATAACTCCTAAATGTCAATATATACAAGTATGAAGTAAACTAAAATGGTCAAAATAATCTACTCATTGCTAGCCCAAAATCCAAAGGTCAATGAGTCCATGTACCTTTAGAGTCTCGGCTTGACTCGGATATTTTAAAATAAATGGGTCAGACTATATCTATAAAAAGGTGAGATAGTGATATTCTAAACATATGACTTAATAGTAAATAAGTCATAAAAAATATGCTAGAAAATATGATCACAATAAGGCATATCAATTAAAAATCCATTTATGACTTAACCATTAAATAAGTCCTCTCAAATTGTGCCTAAAAACCAATTAAGCATAATAAGGCATGTCAAGCCAAATCACCATTTCATAAATCCACATCAACTCTTCAATGGATTATCACTAAAAATATAGTGATAATAATCCAAAATTCTCCAAAGCCAAAAGATACTAAATATCCATCCAAAAATATCCAAAGAAACAATCATCACTAATAATAATCACAATCTCGGATCCAAAAAAGATTATGATAGCCTTAACAAGGTCGTTAACACTTCCTTAAGCAGTTTGGTCGACCCTAACAAGGTCGCTAACACCTCTTTAAGTAGTTTCACCTTGAATGACAAGGTTTCTAACACCTTTCAAAGCAGTTTAGTCTAGCATGGCAAGGTCGTCAACACCTCAATAAACAATTTCGCCCTGAACGACAAGGTTGTTAACACCTCTTTAAGCAGTTTTGCCCCAAATGACAAGGTCGCTAACACCTCATTGAGCAGTTTCATCAAGCGCTACTCAAATATTTACTCTCAAGTCGATCGAAAATGATTCATCTTTTCTCGAGGATCTATCGCCATGAAATTTGTAACATCCCATATCTTAAGGCCCGAAGCTAAGCGCTACAGATGCTGCAGTCATCCATAGTATTAACTTCCTATGACAAAATACGATAATGTTAATGGTATCCATAACATCGGAAGCACATGAATATGAAATAAAAATCAACACGGATTAAAACAACTTTACTGATTACATTTCATATCAATATTTCATATTCAGATACGTAATCCCAAATGATTCCCAAGTTTTGATCAAATATAATGATTACAGATTACGCCAAGAGTGACATATGAAGATTCCCCTTGGATGATCAGAGTACTAAATAGACATCTCAGTCTTAATATATCATAGCAAAAATAAAACTAAATAGCTCTTACATAGCTGGCTTTGCTTCCTGCACATCTTCGAAAGCTTATTCGTCCAACTTACTAAACCTGAAAAACCTTACCTCTCAATCTACTCAAATTGAATTTTAAGCACCCAAGAGTTTATAGGGAAAACATAAACTTCAATTAAAACTTAAAGCCTGGTGTTAATAATACTATACATCATGGTTTACTGATATTAAGAGAGAATACACTGCTTAGCGGAATGGGTTTCCCCTCACTAATATCCCTTTTTAAAACATATCTTTTGCAAATCAGAATCCTTCAATCAAACTAATTAAAGCAATATTAGCAATATCATATACGTATATAATCAGGTAATCGATGGTCTATCTGTCCCAAAATATTGTTTTGTTTGGCTTACTATTAACCATTGGCTGACTCGG